>MNCI01033465.1:331723-445078 GCA_015680685.1 Gnetum montanum
CACCTAAGTCACAAGACCCATTATTACAATTTTCGGGCATGATCACACATTATAACATAAGATCTTTAATTAAGACAAGCAGTAAGGTATAACTTGACTTTGAAAACAACCTTACTAACGCTTGGCCCGTGTGATTGCAACTGGCCCCGAAACGTGCACAACAGGACGGTCTGGTTCAAGGTTGAGCAAAGCAACCTTGGAGAGGTGGAAGACAAGTCCCTGCTAGACAACATGTAGAATAGGAGGTGTAATCATTTAGCATCCATTAAGAAGAACCTCCTACTAGATGGTCCAGGTAGGCAGAAAGAGAAGTTGCTATTGCACCTGAACCAAGACAACAACTCACATTGCCCCTGAAGTGTGTTCAAGCTATCCATGAGAAGTCCACATTTGCTGCTATGATTGTGGAGCTAAACTTCGAATATTTTGTAGAGTTCACTCATGAGGCTATTAGGGACCACGTCAAGGGATCTCCCTTATGGCCTATCCTCTCTAAATGCGGTGCCTAGTACTTAGGCGAAACATACTAGTTTTGGCATAATAAGGAGCAAGGCACTACGGTTAATATTTGTGGTGTGAAAGTAGACTTTTCTACGCAGGAGATTTCGGAAGTGTTAAACCTTCTGAATTCAGGCCCCCATGTTGCTCGGTTATCTACCCGATTAGACCCTAATGTGCGAAAGGATTGGTTAGAGAAGGCTTATGGCAGAGATAAAGCTTTTGGTGAGCTGATGACGGAAGAGAGAGTTTATTTCAAAATTGGAACCTATCACCTCTTCCCCATAAAAGGTTTGAAAAGAATATCTACGTATGCGGCAAGAGGATGTGCAGTGTTGATGGGAAAGATTAATGCTAACCTTCCCCATCTATATTTGATGGAGATCCTAAGGCGATTTGAAGAATAGAAGTCAAGGAAGATGGTGTTTCCCTTCCCCTATCTTATCAGAAAATTGTGCCAATGGGCTGGTATTCGGGGGTACACTAATGGCGTTCTCCGAAAAGCCCAAAATGCTTCTTATGCTAAATTGTTAAAGGCGCCAGCTCCAAGAAAGAGCACTGGTGAAGAGCTTAGACCAGAACAAGAAGAGCAAGAAGAAGAACATGTGGTTAGAACCAATCAACCTCCAACCACAAGTCCTAGCCAACAACAAGAAGCAAGGCCTAGCACAAGTTAGGATCAGCCACCACCGCCGCAAGACTACAGACCGTTGATGAGCCATCTTTGGGCCATCGCTGAGACGGTTAGTTGGGGAATTCATGATAACGCAAACCTCTTCCACATCATCGATGATGCCTACCAACCTACTATTTCATTAAATCTCACAAGGGGTGAATTATCAATTCAAATAGGAGGAGGGGAAAGTAGATGGTCACAACAGATCTCAGGAAATGCGCCATCTTTTCAAGTGTAGTTAGAGACTGGTGAAGGGGCCACTGTGGTGGTCATGCAACACCAGGATGCCGCAGGAGCTGCTGAAGTGGTCCCTGACCACATCAAAGAATCCTTTAATGTACCTATTGTGCCACCAGCAGATCTCTCAGGAGCACGAGATGCTCAAACTCTTGTCGAAACCTTGATGACTCCTATGGAACATGAGGATGCACTTGACAGATTACTTCAAACAGGATAAGTAATGACGTCTCTATTTGACATCCCTCAATATGTCACAGTAATTCAATCAGACCTCATTTCCACAAAGGGGAAGCTGGTCATATCCGAGGTAAGGGCAGAGCATGCTGAAGCTAAAGTGTAGAGACTACAATAGCAGCTCATAGCCTTACAAGCAACACAACGGGATCCTTTGCAATTTGTTCCCGCAGACCAGCTAGACAACTTTAGAATCGAGCAACTCACAAAGTTGATCGTAGAGAATAAGAAGGTGGTAGGAGAAAAGGAGATGGCCATTTGGGATGCCTCCGCATCACAGGTGTAAACCCATGCACATCTTAGGCACTTAAGGCCTTAGAAGATGAAAATAAGCAGTTGGTTGCAGATAACCTTTGGTTGACCTCTATGGAGAAACAAAAGAATGTTCTCGATGAACACTTTCATCAATTGCAAGAACAATTCATTCGAGTCAACCGAGATGTAAGTCATTTAGCCAGAGAGAATCAAACCCTCTCAATGGAGGAGGTACGCGCTATTCGCCAAAAATCAGCAATTGAGATAAGCGTGTGGCAGAATGAGGCTAAACGACACGAGAAGCTGAAGGAAGGTTTCCATGATTATGTGGGGATGTATAAACAAATCCTAGAGAAGGAAATCCATATGGCCAAGGCTCAAATTAACACTATCAGTGCTCACCACACTAATTGGAGGGCCATATTGGACACTTACGCCTTCACCCACCAAGCGGAAGTTAAAAATCAAGACTTGCAGATCCAAGACTTGATAGAATACATGGAGTTGGCAAACCTTAGATATGCCAACCTTGCCATGTTAACAGTAGGGCACCCAAGAATAGAGTTCGAGCAGCAGGTACCTTCCACCCATCTCAAATATGAAGTAGAGTTTGCAAAACGTAAGAAGCTGGTTGAAAAATTGGATGTTGCAAATTCTAAACTTGTGGTGGTAAAAGAAAGCTACCAGGGACAAAAATATGTTGCAACCGACTTGGCTTGATGACTAACAGATCTTCATGAATACAAAGATAAAGCCAGAGCCTATGAAGAGAAACGACGGGTGTTCGCGACGTGGTATGTCAAAGCCAATCAGATGTTCCCACAACTACCCTGTCTGTGGGAAGTGCCAACTCCGTCAAACATCAAAACATTAGCATGGAAGGCACAAGATCCTTGAACCAAACAGGAGAAGCTCTAGGCTATTTTTCAGCGTCGTCAACCTTCAAAGCCTGGAGCACAATACAAAGGGAAAGCACCCATGGAGGAGCCACCGCCACCAGGAACTACATGAGTTCCATTTTTTGTAGTTGTAGTATTTTTCTGTGTTGTGTCTTCCCACACTGCAGCATTATTTCATTTCTTTTTCCAGTTAATAATCCCATACCTATCCATTGTGTAATCAATGGAGCTTGTTCTCTTTGTAACTCAAGGACGAGTTTTCATTCAATCATGGGGGTATGATGGGACACGATATTGCGTACGTCACAATATCGCATCCCCCCACAATATCGCATACACAATATCGCATCTTCCCTACGATATCACGTACGGAATATCACAATTCGTCGCAATGTCTATAAATAAGAAGTAGCTCTCCCTTGTTCATTATTAATTAGGAGTTAAAAGTAGCGTAGCTCTGGCAGTTTGATCCCTCCAGAGTTAGATTATTTCTCCAGTGTTTGCCCACAGTGTGGTGAATGTAATTGTACGACATTCTTTATTCAAGTGTGGCGTACTTGCACACACACATGACCAGCAATAAAGATCGAGATTACTTCATCATTTCAGCATTCACTTTTTTATTTATTTGTTTATTTATTTAATGTTATTTACTATTTTCTCTCTCTCACCCTTAAACTCCTAGAACGTGGAATGAGTACGACTTGATTACAACCATTTAAGTGTGACTACTTGGTAGCCTAGTGGCGTACCTAGGATCTGCGCTTGGTAATCCCAGTGGTCCAAGATGTGTACGGTTGATCAAGGAATCGGTTGCTCGTCGCACTTAGGCTAGATTAGGGTTTCTTAACCTTTTCCTCCTAGCTTAGCTTAGTGAATATTACTTCCCACTGCCTTCAGGAGTAGCATTAGAATTAGGAACACATCATACACCTCACTCTGGACTAAACCATACGTGACAAATATAAATACTAGTCCAGGTGGAAAGACAGTGAACTGCGACCTAAGGTTAACGATCTAGGTGCCACAACTAGTCCGTCTGCGAAGTTCGACCGAATCGTGCGTGCTACGCTCGTTTCATATGGTTGAGTGTAGGGGTACCTCACCACTCATCAGAAACTAAAAAGAAATAGTAGTTTCTTCACTGAGCCAAATATTTCATGGAAATCAATGGACAACTTTATAAGGTATGTCCGGATGGCTTGGTCCGATGGTGTGTTCCCGATGTAGATCAATTACGAGTTCTCCAAGATGCTCATGAGGGTCTTGGTGGGGGACATTATGCTGGGAGATGAACAACCATTAAAATATTATTTGCAGATATTATTGGCCTACATTGTTCCAGGACGCTCATCATTTCGTCCAATCTTGTGAGTGCTACCAACGTGATGGGGGAATGACTACTAGAATGGAGGGTTCGCAACAATGGATTCAACCTTTAGAACCCTTCAACATATGGGGAATTGATTTTATGGGGCCTATTATACCAATGTCTAATGGAAAAGCTTACATTATCGTTGTCATTGACTACTTCACAAAGTGGGTAAAAGCAGCCACTATTATGGACTATACATCATCTACTACTGCACAATTTGTTCAACAACAAATTGTTAACAGGATTGGTGTGCCTCATGCACTTATTTTGGATAATGGTACACATTTTACGAGTGTGACTTTTTGAAAGTTGATGCAATGCTTAGGAGTTGAACAAAAACTGACTACACCATACCACCCTCAAGCGAATGGTTAGGCTAAAGTAACCAATAGGGAGATTACAAAAATACTAACAAGAACCATTAGCAAATATAGGCGAGACTAGAGCACCAAACTGAACAATGCTCTTTGGGCACATGACTCCACATGGAAACTCCCTATAGGCTACTCTCCCTATGAGTTAGTGTACGAAAAACTCCCAATGCTTTCTATTCAAGCAGAACTCCATACACTATCCACGGCATATGACCTCAACCTTGACTTCAATCTAGCACAAAAAGAACAGTAAATGAACCTTAACCTGCTAAATGAGAATCAATTAGTCACCCTATCATCTAATGAATTGCACAAGGCTTTTAATAAACAACATCATGACCTAAAAATTAGAAAAGTTAAGTACCAACCGGGAGATAAGGTTCTTTATTGGAACCCCACACACATGCCATAACGCACTAAATTTCAAACACTATGGGAAAGACCTTATATTATTCATGCAACTTTTCCTTCAGGAGCCATGATGATTTACAAACCTAAGAGCCTGGACAAGAAATTTTTGGTCAACATCTAACAAACCAAACCTTTCCATGAGCCTAGAATAGCTAGTATCCATACTACCTCTATTGGTGGATAACCCTACTCACTATTTTGGATCTCCTCCCTCTAACTCAGTCATGAGGGAGATGGCCACCAATGCTAACCATTCTAAGCCCTCAGCTCTTTTTGTATTTTTTTTAACACATCTTTTCAATTTTACTCATTTTTTATACCATTGTTCACATTTTTACTATTTCTTTGTTTTATTTACTTTCATTTGTCATATAATAAGTTCTCATGATGATGGGTTGGACTATAATAATGTTGATTACTAATGTTTTGTTTTTACCTTTGATTTTCAATGTTAATACTAAGATATCGTTCTTTTGATAAAACAGGCAATGAGTCCATGTCGTCCATTCATCCATTCAATGCTGTGGTCTCCCTTGGCTTTGGAACTATACTATCCCTTTTTCTAAATAAACTTATTAATGAATTGGTGACTTGGTATTCTTCAAACCAAGGAAAGACTCAATGGTTGAAAAGGGTGTGACTTCAAGGGGATTTGACGCACTTGTGCTGGCTATTCTCTTAGGTACTTGGATTCTTTTCATGGATTTTTTGCCATTCCGCTATTGACCAAATATCAAGAAGTTGAATGAATCTAAATAAGTCTTTGCATGGTGTGGTTCTCATGGAAAAAAAACTAGTGGGAATTAAAAGCACACCCCTTAGACATAATAAAGAAACATGGGCTGCAAACACTGGTTATGGAACTAGAAAGACATGTTACCCATGCCTAAAGGTTCCCTCTAACTAAGGCCCTTTCTCGCTTCCTACTTTACTATCTTTCTCTCCTTGGAATGGTGGTCACTCGATGAATGCATTCTTGTTGCTTCATGAGGATGGGTTGGTCAAATGTATTGATGTGAGGTCACTGGATGTGGTTAATGAGTCCAAACTTGGGATGAATTTTATTTAGTCACCTTAACCACATAATACACAAGGGACTTTACACAACCTTGCTCTTGGGATTCCATTCCATTTCCTCCTCTCCTTCCATATTTCTTCCCATATTCCACCTCATTGCCAATTTTATGATTAGTCTATGTCTTGGTTGACACATTGTTAGTCTGCGATAAACTCTTATGGGTAAGTTCTTAACCATTGTTTCCATATGTCATTCCGAGAGCCTACAGACTCTTTGGTTTGTGGGTCTGTCAAGGCATAAAAGGTATGAGCCTACTTTGGGGAGGACCCATTGGCATTCCTTTTTGGTGCAATTGTTAAGTTCTTTTTCTTAAATATTCTTTGCAATCAACCATTTCTTGTTTCATCCCCATCCATTTTATTAGCTTCACCATTGTTATTACCCTCATCTTCATTGTTCCTTTAGTTTTTCCACCCTATCGCTACTGGAGGTTCGCTCTCAATCATGGGGGCCCTATCACAAATTTTTCTATTCAGTTACCTATCTCACCCCTACACCTTTGGTAGTTATCAATTAAAAGCCTCTAACCCAGTATCTGCCATACCCACAACCCAACCAATGCGCTTATATTGAGGCAAGGTATCAACTGCATTATGGCTTATCTATCCTTGCTAATTCGTGACTGTGTTGTGTGTGCAAATGGCAATTACATGAACAATGGACTAGGATAGAAGGAAGCACTTGCGATGGATTGGAGTTGGGGCGTTTACGCAAGGAACAAGTTTGGTCATGTGGCTATGGATGAACAACAGAATGCACATTTCTTACATCGGCAGCAACGCGCCTCATTTTCTTTTCTCTCTCTTTTTCTCTTCAAGCTTTCGAATGAGGGTCTAAATGTCATCTATGTATAGTGTTCATGACAATGGGCGTGAACACCAATGTTGTAATATGTTTATTGATTCATTCACTAAGCACTTTGAGTCTGTTATTCCCTATCGCTGTCAGTTCTCATTCAGTCAATAATCCCATGCCTTCCAATATTTTGTAAGGAACTTGAGGACGAGTTTTCATTTAGTTGTGAGGGTGCGATATCAGGTATGGGATATCGAGTACGCAATATCAGAGCCTTCCAAGCGATATCAGACATATGATATCAGGGCCTATCTTGTTACCTATAAATAAGAGGTGGGCACACTTGGTTTGCAATAATTAGCTAATTAGTCTTAGTCCCTTACCTGAACTCTTGCCTTTTTCCCTTCTCAAAGTTAGAATTATTTCTGAGTGCCCACAGTAGGAGTCATAAATCGAACAGATCTTTATTCGAACTTTGTGTACCTGAGCACCCCTTGTGGCAAAAAATAAAGACAAACTTTGTGATAAACCTTGCAATATTCAGAATCACTTATTTAATGTTATTTATAGTTATTTAATGCTTTCCTTAGTTAATTAATATTCTCTCTCTCACTTTGTCAACTCTCCCAAGTAAGCACACTTAGTACAACCACTTCAAGCATGTGTGGAACACTTGGTAATCTAGTAACGATTAGCGTTTGGTAATCCCAGTAGTGTTGCACTGGTTCAGGATGTGGATGGCAAGTGGGAACGGATGCTAGTGTTAGGACTAGTTAGAGCATAGTCAATTAGTTAAATTAAATTAGTTACTTAATTAGTCACTTCTCCCTTTGTAGCACCAGGACATAAAACATCAAAATATATATAAAAATCATATACCTCAAGTTTACTTAACCATACAATCGCACTATACACGTAAGCTTGGGAAGACAATGATTAACTAACCTACCTAGGTTTTGTAAAGGCACATAAGTACCTAGTCTTTGGAATTCGACTGGATCATGCGTGTACGCTCATATTCGTATGGTTGAGCATAGGGATACCTCACCGCTCATCACTTAGTCTATGAGGTGATGTATTTCCATAGGAGAAACATGATTATTATGGTATTTCCCAATAGTGTATGATTATGGAAAATGAGGGTAGTACCTTGCATTAAAGAATTAGACTTATACCTGTTATAGCTGATTTTAAATTTCCTCTTGTGATGGTATAGACAACCATGATGGATACTATTGGACTTGCAGCTACTGAGATAGCTACAATAGATATGGATAATATTATAAGGGCATTACCTATGGAAATTGGTTCATAACCTACTAAGTCTCATGGTAGAAAGAAGGATGGCTTGATAAAATTTGTTGTCATGTTCCAAGGATTAGGCCTCATTCATTGTTGATGTTTTTGTGGTTGAAGAAATGGACCACAAGGATGATACATCCAATTAGGATAAGGTTTCTTACTCTTTGTCTTACTTCCATCAGTCCTACCTTGTGGTGTAACTACTTTTACAGTTGCTTCAACAACTTTGTTTTTAAAATCCTTGAGACTTGATGTCATCTTTTAATTTAATACATCCAAAATGTTATCAACAACATTGATAAATTTTGCTAAAGATTTCTTGGTTCTCATGCTTTCTTGCATAATGACTTCAACAAAATAAGAAGGTTGGATCTTAAATTCAAAATTCTTCATGTCCTTCTAGCATTAGAAAAATGTGTTAATTTCCTCTATGTTAGCATGCTTATGCCATTCATCTTTTAATTTAGCCACAACATCTAACATAGTTGTAATCTAAGTCATTGTCATGTGGTATTATCAATAATATACATATATATCCTTTCATGAGTTTACAATGATAGTCCTGCTACCAGGTACATTAATTAGTCATGTTTACTGAACCCATGATTTAAACATTGATTGAGCATGTAATTGTATCATTTTATGGCCACATCCAATGATTCATGGGTATCTTGCTTCTATCTTGATATCTTCTTTTTAATTTTTATAACTCAAGCATAAGATCAAAATCTAACATTGAAATCTTTTAACATGTTTACCCAAGAAGAGATGAAATTGGATAGAAGAGCTTGATATAGCATGATTATTGAGCATGTGGGGAAAATATGGAGATTTTGTCAATTCTTTTTTCAACCCTTGTAGCTTCCAAGAAATGACAAATGTTTGAACATGAAGTTGTAGATACTCATTCAATTGCACATGAAATGTGGGAACCTTAGCCATGTTAACCTTTTTTATTCTACTTTCCTTAATGCTTTGAGTTGGGATGCAAACCACTTCATGAATTTAACCCTAGTAGGTCCACAAAAATAATGTTCATTCAAGATATCAACACGTCTATTCAAGTAAAGGTAAGACAAATGTAGAATGATGGACTACTTCATATCACCAAAATTGAAGACCCACAAACAAAGATGCATGAATCTCCTTCCCTTAGAATCATTCATGTTGTAGCAATAAGAGTTTTTAGGAGAAGGTCCTGCTTGCATCTCAGCATGTATGAGCTTGTACTCTTGCTCCAAAATCATATCACAAAGCTCTTGCTTCTCATGAGCAACACATTCTGATTATTATTCGTAATTTGCTATATCCTTGATGAAGCCTTAATTAGACAAAGCCTCCTTAAAGGTAGTAGATGCAACTTCCCTAGGTTCTTTGTAGAATCATCCATGTGCATCACACCATTGTTGTAATTTATTTATGATGAAATTTCATCTCAATAGGAGGTGCTGCTTCATTTACCATGTTTTTAAAAGTGATTTGAAAAAATTGAAGTTTTTGCTACAATCTATTTTTCTCCAATCTAGCCATCGTTGCTGCAATCCCTTATTTTCCACAAAATCAACAACTTAAAGAAATAGAAAAATTATGAATGTTAAATAAAACAAGCAATTCACAAACACCTTTCCCTACAATACTAAGACCACAAGAGGTCTAGTATTAGCAAGCTAATCATAAACATCAAAGATGATAGGAATGTGAAATGCAAATTTTACTTATGTATATGGTTGTATTTAATAAATGAAAATATTATCATACATATGATACAAGTGAAGAAACCTGTGATGCCATGATATAAAAATGATATTTTTATAATTTTATCATTTTTATGTATTTTAAAAATGTAAAGAATAAAATAATAATTAAAACCTATTGTAATCTCTTATAGGATAGGTGCAACATTCACACAAAAAAAAATAAAAATGAAACACATCTTTGCATTACAATCTCTCACAGAATAGGTGCAATACAAAAATCAAATACACATGTAGATTGCCCCACAATCCATTATGGAACAAGTGTAACACTAACACACAAAATTAATAAAATCTCCTTAGTCACATCTTCGATGGTCCAACACTATTTCATACAAGTATGACCTCCTCAAGTAAGGTAGAATCATTGCAAAGCTTCACGCAATTACACTAATCTATCTAAAAGAATTAAATGAATAATAATTTCTAAATTTAACATATAGATGCATTAATGAGATGTTCTTATCAAATTTTAATAAAATAAAACTTGAAAATTTAAGGAAATCAAAATAAGCTTTGTTCATTGCACAAACACTTACATCTACCAAATGATTTCAACCTGCAAAAGCATGGCAACATTCCAACAAAGTCTCGCTACATGATAAAGTGACAACTTAAAACATACCACAAAAATAAAGTGGACACTTACCCAAGGGAGAAGAAAAAGCTCTTATATTAAAGGAAATTGGAAAACCAGAGATAATTTTGAGCTTTTCCCTTTTGGGTATTTATAGTTTTTAGGTTTGTAATTGAAATAATGTAGTGTCATGTACAATTATATACCGCATGTGGCAACGTACTAGGTTTGCCATGTCTTAACATAACCAATAATATCAAATTATTAAAGAAATCTATATTATATAATATCTTCATTTTATCTACTACCATCCATCAATGTTTAAAAATTCATAAAGAGGATATTTTATTTCTTTGTGTAATTTTTTGAATATTTAGATTTGGTAACTACTGTATTTTCTCTTGCATCCAAAAAAGCTACAAAACCTTCTCCTCTTATTGCTTTCACTTTCCTCCATTGTACACATATTTTTGCAAGTTTGCTTTTGGTGAGGTCTTCATTGTTCTATATTTATAATCTTTTAAGTGACTATAATAAGAATAATCAAATCTCAGTAAAGAAACTAGAGAGAACATAAGCTTCTATGAATGTTTTTACTTGTAATATAAGAGCATTAATCAATCTAATAAATAGCTCAAAGTCAAATCTATCTTAACTCAAAAATTAAAACAAATGGTAACATATAGGTTATATAGCATAATATATTCAAATTTTACCTCAACTTTCTATTATGTTTAGAGCGTAAGGTCACATATGCTTAAAACACACCCCTATGGGGTAGCATAGCAAGTGCAAAGGATATAAAAAGGATTGGTACTAGGCTTTGAATCTAACACCTTAGAGTGCAAAGCTATGTAAACTAACTCATCAACTCAAATCTTTTGGCTATTTTAAATTCAAGCATAGATGTTAAAAGTGATGTAAATGTTGTTAAGGGAGGATCAAGTTCCCTACTGATAATTAATTTTACTCTTAATTTTCAAAAATATCAATCCTAAGGTTGTACACATGGATAGATATCGCTAAATTTAGAAAATTTTTGGGGTGTTTTGCAACCCCAATATAATTATAATATAAGCATATCCTCATATCTATGCCCATAAGGTACACATTTTTCGATATGAGGTGCATTTTGAATGTATAGAAAACAAGAGCACATTCAAATTCACAAAAAGTACATAGTAAAAGATGTGAGAATACATTACAATTAGTTAAAAATAAATAGTGCATGCATCTTTATCATTGTGCAAAAGTAGCATAAGTTTAAATTTGCTCTCTTTCGGTGATATGGTTTTTATATTTAACCTTTCTTCAAGAAATTATTCAATAGCAACAAAGATTAAATTTCTTCAAGAAAGCTCTCAATGTCATTTGACTATGCAAGGACGCCTGACATGCAATCTTGTATTTAATTAAGATTAAGATCTATGCGAGGTAAGTGGTTTCTCATGATCATATGTTCTTAGAGTGGAATGTTAAACTGAGTTTGTGTATGGTTCTTTTCTGTAACCATATTGATTGTATTACTAACTATGATCATATGCAACGTATAGTGGAGTTTGCCAACTATTTAGAAAGCTTCTTAGGTAAATAGAGAACAATTATTGATTATTACATACCAGTAAGTTTTTTCGACTTGTCTGAAACACTTAAGTGAAAAGTAGATGAAAGCATGTGCTATGCTAGGAACTACTGCATTTATGGCAAATATTGAACTGTCTCCTATGCACAATATGGAAAATATCCTAGCATAGCATACAACCACATACTTAGCATGAAACTTTAATATTGGTAGCAATGGTAGGTTAATTGGTTGCAATAGGTACCACTTTGATTAGGGTAGCTAAAGTAGATGGATTTCCACATTGTTTCAATGACACAATGGCCAATCCTTTTGCCACCCTACTTTCTTTTCTATTATAGAAATTGCTGGTTTTTATGAGAATATTACTTTTAATTTATATATATATATTTATAAATAATACAAACTCATCTCATTTTTTGTATGTTCGGACATCTTTTAAATAGCCTCACATGTTAAAACTTGTTTTAAAACATGTACACGTTTTCAGGTTTTGATCTCCCTTGATGCATAGCTTAAGATATATAACTTAATATTGGCCACTAAATTGAACTAATGACTTATGAGAGTATGATTCTAAGATTGGAGTTACAGTCTAAGGTAGGAGTTATAGTCGACATAAATGTTTATAATTCAGAACTGAACATGAATTTTTCAATTCATTCAAACTCTTCTATGGAAGACTTAGGCTTGAACTTTTATATTAAGATCCTTACAACTGAAAAATTTTCCGTGCCAACTACTTTTAGTGTCATAGCGTTTATTAACCATGTTAATAGTATTTTTGAAAACTGACTCTCGGTCCCACCGACAAGGTCGTTGCCTCATATTAATATTATTTATAAAATTCGACACCCTCAACTCTACCGACACGAATTACATGCTGCCTCTGTACGGCCGCTGATGCAACTCCGGAGTACCCAGCTTCTCTTCTTAGCACGCCTGTGTTGATTGCTGCACCAAAGTTTATGTTGTGTCCGGCCTTCGTTCCTGATTTCTTAAATGCAGGGTGCCCTGCTACCTGCTTCGAAAGGGATGTCCAGTCTGCAATGGAGCAAACGTCAGATCTCCTTTAGCATCCCGTCCCCATTGGGCTATTAATGCATTGGGGTTCATAACGTTCACCAGGTTCATGATATGATGTGCTGCCTGTCCGTAGTCATACGTTTTTTGAAAAGTCGTAAAAGGAGATGGAAGGGGTTTAGATCAGTGTATGAATTTGACGGTGTTTACTTATTTTAGGTAATTTTTTCTGTACAATAGGAGGAAATTCAAAAATATAATCTATTTTATATAAAGAATATTTTTGATATATATTTATTAATTACATGGAATCTAAAAGCTAAAGAAGTGGAGCGAACTTAGCCATATGTTTGCAAGTCCAACCAACTTGTATATAGCAAATTAAAAACTATTTGGAAATCATCAGTTTAAATCATTCTGCAAAGTGATTTCAATGGAAAGTCTGATTTATGCAATGAGTAAAGATTAATGCATTCGGCATTAATTCATTACAACTTTTAAAATGGGCTTTGCAATGATCAATTCTATTTCAAATTTGTTTCTTTCCAACGATCAATTCTATTTCAAATTTAGCAATTCTTAGTATCTAATGACTTTCTTATCTATAGTTTTAGAAAAATATAAGACTTGAAAAAAACAATTTGAAAAAGTGCAACCCAGAAAAGAAACAATTTGTATTTAGAAAAACCAAAAATATAATTAAAGAAACCAAAAAGAAAATGATATACCTGCGACTATAACCCACTCTCCAGAAATCTGGTTAAGCTGCAACCATGATTCACATCCATAACAATTCCAGCCATGAGCAGGGTCTCAGAGATGCACCAGGGGCTGGTATCAGTTCGGTGGTGCATTAATACGCGATTTGGGACAGAAAAGGAGTTCTCCGGGGCAAAACGACAAAATGTGTAATTCAAGTTGGAACGAACACGGCATCCGCTATAATTATTGGGCGATAGCCGTTCCTGTCCATACAGTTTCTGAGAGAATGAATGAATTATGGCATTCATAGCTTCGGCGTTCATCGCTTCGTATGAGAGTAAGTGAACACCATGGGAACTGAAAACAGTATAAATATGTAAGGGCGTAATGGGATTTTGTATCCCATACGACGTCCAGAGATCCAATTCAATCATCACAAGTCATAACCATGGCCCTGCAACATTTCTACGAGGGGAAGACACTGCTCATCACTGGATGCACCGGACTCGTTGGCAAAGGTAGAACACGCCTGTTTCTTAGTTTAACGTCAACACTGTGGTCTTATGAGCAATAGTTAAAAAGCAAACATTTTGCACTTTGTTCTGTGTCACAGTTCTCTTAGAGAAGATCCTGCGTACTCTGCCCAACGTGCATCGAGTTTTCGTGCTTATTCGGGCCGCAGACTCGCAGTCCGCCAAGTCCCGACTGCTAAACCGAGTAAACTTCAAAAACGAAATACATATATATATATATTTATGGGAAGAAAACTAGCCATAACATTAACGACTGGACTCGAATTTGAAAAGTGTAGTAATTTTGTTTCTTTCACAGGTTCTGAGCTGCAAGCTGTTCGATCCGCTGCGAAATATCCATGCAGATGGATTTCAGAGTTTCGTGGAGGACAAAGTGGTGGCCGTGGCCGGCGATGTTTCTTTGGACGAAAGCCTCGGCGTCGAGGACTGGATTGTGAGCGAAATGAAGAACACGGTGGAAGTAATCGTGCACTGTGCAGCCTCCACGAAATTCGACGAGGCTTATGACGTATCATTGGCCACTAACACCAGAGGAGCCCTGCACCTTTTGGAGCTCGCACGCACATGCAAGCACCTTCAGCTTCTCCTTCATGTTTCCACTGGTTAGATTTTCTTTTAATACGACTTGGCTTCCCTCGTAACATTCTTCTGATTCCGATCATGATTTAATAATGGGAACGCTTTTTACAGCATACGTCTGTGGAGATATAACAACCGGTGTAGTTAAGGAGGTGACTCCGCAATTTCAACCCCAAGGCCAGGAATGCGCAAACAACATCTCGCAAATCCAAAGCGAGTTTTGTTTGCTGCAGGAAACCATACGCGGACTGCCCCATGATTTTACAGAAAAGCAGAAGACGGTGGTTCTCAGGAAATTTGGCATGCTAAGGAATGTTTCGTATAACTCTTTTCTCAAATTAGTGGGCTTAGGAAGATGTTAGGTTTTACAGTGAATAACAAGTAATGACTCATAACAATGCATATTGCTGGCTGATGCAGGGCCAAGCAATTGGGGTGGCCAAATACGTACACGATGACGAAAGCGATGGCAGAAATGTTGCTCACCCACCACAGAGGAGACATTCCGCTCGTCATCATTCGTCCAGCTATCGTGGAGAGCACTCTGCGCGAGCCCTTTCCGGGTTGGACTGAAGGCAACAGGTGGGTAACAGAACTGCTTATTATATAAGTGCAGTTTTTAGTTTTCTTGATGTTTCCCAATCGCTAAACAAATGAATCAAACTGTGAGCAGAACGTTAAATTCGGTAATAATTCCGTATGCGAAAGGATTGGGTAATTTCTTCCCTGGAGATCCTAACGCCATCCTTGATCTTGTAAGTCGGCAATCGATTTCCCCTTGTTTCTCTGTTTCCTGTGGGTTTCGCGCACAATCGCTTTCTTGTCGTTCACTGTTTGACGAGCAATATATGGATGAAGATTCCAGCAGATTACGTGGTGAATGTGATACTGACGGCAGTTTTTGCGCACTGTGGAGAAAACACTCTGAAAATCTACCACGTCTCATCGTCACTGGAGAATCCTCTCTTCTTCAGAGTTGTCATGGAGAATGCTTATAAGTATTTAAAAGAGCATCCATGGGTAAACCGGCGGGGAAAAGCTGTGATTGTGCGTAAACCGTCTTTGCTAACGCTTGAACGCTTCCTAACAAAGTTGAAAATGTCTAAAGGAATCCTTCTTCAGGCAAGATATATCATCCATTCTATAAGTTAAAACTTGAAACTAATTTTGATTAGGGCTTTCTTGATCACTGGTATTTAGCTTCAGTACGTTTTCTAACCAGCAATCAAACTTTGTTTCTCTGATGTATAGGGTTTCAAGGTACTAAATACGTTTGCATGCAATGCATGGGGAAACACATACCGTGAATTGCAGAAGATCTATGGTAAAGCAAAGTTTATGGCAGCATTATACGAACCTTATACATTCTGTAAAGCCAGGTGAGTGGCAACTCTCAATTTACGACAAAATGTCTATTTCTTTTAAGTTTTAATTATTCACGCAACTGACTGGAGTGATACATCCAGATTTGAAAGCAAAGGCGTACAGGAGCTGGTTACACGTTTGTGTGAGGAAGACAAAACTGCTTTCAGTTTCCAGGTGAAAGATATCCAGTGGGAGTTTTATCTTGGAAAGATTCAATTTCCGGGTCTGGCAAATCATGTCCTCAACAACTAAATGCTTTGTCTGAAAGTGAACTAGTCACGATATCCTTATGGTGTCGGCTTGGCTTTAAAATTTGGAATGAGCAATACTTGTGAGAGGCATTGTGCCGTCACATAAATTCAAAACTAAGAATGCGTTTTAAATAAAATGTATTTTAAAAAAATCTGTTATAAATAATTTTGATAGCATAAGATGTCTTTCTTAAAACCTTACCAGGAATATGTAAGTTGAATAAGTTGTCTTAAAAAAAATGTACAGGTTCTAAATAGCGATCAATTCCTTTTCCAAACCGACTTTCTATGTGGGGTTACTACAAAAAAGTTACCAGGAGTTAGTACAGATTTCTATTTTTTAAACAAAGTTACTATGCAAAATTGGAAACTTTTTGATAAAAAAACATTATTTGGCCAAGAGCCTAAGCTGTTAAGGTTACTCTTGAGTCCTAAATTAAAATAAAATTTAAAATTAAAAAAATGGAGAAGTGTTGGAACCCGAAATAATTGAAACATAAGTCCATCCCAAGATTTATCTCTTGAGTCTTAAATTAAAATAAAATTAAAAATTAAAAAACTAGGGAGGTGTTGGAACTGAAATAATTGAAACATAAGTCCATCCCAAGATTTATAGAAGTTTAGAACTAAGTGCTACCTAGTAAAGATTTATAGAAATTTACAGCTCAATGTTACCTACTAGAATTGAACCTGCCACATGAGGTTACTATGCCAAGACCCATTACATTAAAGTAATACCTTATTGTTAAAAATGTTTTAATATATGAGAATACATAGCCGTGGGCTATGTTGGTTTCTTGCGATAGTAATCTTGAAGATGTTTGATATTTGATCTCTGCTAGAATACATAGACATGGGCTATGTTGGTTTCTTGCAATAGTAATCTTGAAGATGTTTGATATTTGATCTCTGCTAGAATACATAGACGTGGGCTATGTTGGTTTCTTGCGATCTATGGATCTATGCGCCGGAGATTCAGGATTCCGATAAATTTTGACGAACTGTTCACGTGGGATTTCGGAAGGGCGTATAGAATCGCATTAAATTCACAGTGGGTACGTATTTCATAATTTCCAGTGAAATGTTGTTTGGATTTGTACATAATACATATACATTGAAATGGTCACCTTGCCTTGCCTCGTATTGTTCTTCACCTTGCCTTGCCTCGTATTGTTCTTGCGATGTCTGCATTTTGCATTAAAATCTTACGTATCTTCTCCTGTTTTGAATCATACCAAAAACTTCATTTCATTGTTAAGTGGCAAGCAAGCAATCAAGATTCATGGCATCGGAATCAGACGGAACACAGAAAACAAGGAATTACGAATAAATAAACAAACACACGGAAATCACGAAAGAGCTACTATGGTAACCGAAGAAGGGGCAAGTATGGGTCATACGGAAAAAGGGGCAAGTATGGGTCATACGGAAATCAATTTTTGGACGGGGTGTGCGAGGAAAACATTGCATTTGCATGGATTCGCNTGAAGAAGGGGCAAGTATGGGTCATACGGAAAAAGGGGCAAGTATGGGTCATACGGAAATCAATTTTTGGACGGGGCGTGCGAGGAAAACATTGCATTTGCATGGATTCGCCTGCCTTTGGGAGCGTCAAAGCTTCCGCCATGACTCTCACACTCACGCGTGTTTATTGTTCCTGATTTTTGCTCTTTTTCTTATCTCTGTTGAAAAAAACAAAACAGGGTCATCGTCATGGATCATGGGTCATGAACATGATGATAAATGGATGTCAAAGTCATCATCATGGATCATGTGTCATGGGTCATGAACATGATGACGGATAGATGCTTGTTCAACTTTTTAAAAAATCTGTTCGCTTATAAAGCAGCGAAGCCCACCAGCACATGGCCCATATGCAAGCTCATGGTCCTCTGCTTTGTGCTTTTTACTTTCCCGATTAGTGCCGTTTTGCCATAAAGGTTTTCGATCATTGTCGGTGAGGTGAGTTACTGGGCTGTGCCTACATGGAAATGGTCACCTTGCCTTGCCTCGTATTGTTATTGCCTTTTTAGTTTTTGCGATGTCTGCATTTTGCATTAAAATCTTACATATCTTCTCCTGTTTTGAATCATACCAAAAACTTCATTTCATTGTTAAGTGGCAAGCAAGCAATCAAGATTCATGGCATCGGAATCAGACGGAACACAGAAAACAAGTACGAATAAATAAACAAACACACGGAAATCACGAAAGGGCTACCAGGGTAACTGAAGAATGGGCAAGTATGGGTCATACGGAAAAAGGGGCAAGTATGGGTCATACGGAAATCAATTTTTGAACGGGGCGTGCAAGAAAAACATTGCATTTGCATGGATTCGCCTGCCTTTGGGAGCGTCAAAGCTTCCGCCATGACTCTCACACTACGCGTGTTTATTGTTCCTTGCTGATTTTTGCTCTTTTTCTCATCTCTGCTTAAAAAAAACAAAACAGGTCATCGTCATGGATCATGTGTCATGGGTCATGAACCTGGGTCATGAACATGATGACGGATGGATGCTTGTTCAACTTTTTTAAAAATCTGTTCGTTTATAAAGCAACGAAGCCCACCAGCACATGGCCAATGTCCATATGCAAGCTCATGGCCCTCTGCTTTTACTTTTCTGATTAGTGCTGATTTTCCATCAATGTTGTTGAGGTGAGTTACTGGGCTGTGCCTACTTTAGTTAAGTTGTGTCTTCTTATAATGCGGTCTTCAATGTGGCCCTGTGGCGCTACTCACATGTAGGTAGTTGTTGGGGTGCTACTCACATGTAGGTAGTCGTTGAACAAAAGTATTAGTAGACCTGATTTGTCATAAATTTGGTTGAGGGTTGAGGCTTAATTTCATTTTTGGACATATTGGATTGAGTAACAAAAGGTTTCATTTTATTGCTGTCATTTTGGTTGTTGCCGAAATTATATGTTTGGCCAGATTATGGCTCCTGAGTAAGGAAATGGATTCAATGCCCTCCATACCTTAGCAAATTTTCTTACTTCAATTTAATGGTGATATTGCAATCTTCTGTGCAATTTTTAAGCATTAACAATATTTTGAATTTACATTGTACTTGTTCTATATTTTACAATGTATTTTCATGATATATGAGATTTAATTTTTTAGAAAAAATTAATATATTAAAATTTTCTCTATCACGTCCCCGCTACGAACCCGTCTCCACTTTTTCGTGAGGCACACGTACTCAAACACGTTCAGAATCATGAATCCTCGCTTCCATGAATCGGATACTTTCGATGATGTTTGATCTCTGCTAGAATACATGTGAAGACGTGGACGTGGCTGCCCAACCAACTTGTGTGGTTGATGGCATGGCATAGCATGACCGTTTGTTTGTTAATGGTTGCCGTACTTGTCGCAGTACTTGTACAGTTGAGCTATGTCAATCGGCCGTTACCACGTGGGAAGCCTTCATGCTGGTCTCCATTGTGGGTGCAAAATTATGAGCCGCGCCGGCCGCCATCATTGTGTGGTTGGTTCCCATCTCATCTCCGCCGCGTCTTTCAGGCAGGCAGCCATACCCCACCGCATCATTCGCCGCGTCTTTATGCCACGTAGCTACCTGCCCTTGCGTGGATGCTGTGCTTTTTCTGTTTTTGTTTGCGTTGCCGCGCACTGGCCAACCCAAGATCGTACCACACCACCGCCTCTGCGTGGCTCTTGCGATCGATCCATTCCTGTTCTCCCTGTCTGGATTTCCCTCGCGCCGTGCCACAAGGGTCGGCGGAAAATTCAAAATTAATTAATTAATTAATTAAAGTTAAACAAGGTTAGTTCACTTTAAGTTATATATTTTTTATCAATGAAATGTAGGAATAGTTATGTATGAAGGCAGTTCTCCTGTAAGGTTGATACAAATGAAACTAAAACTCATGCACAAAATAAATTTTTGGGGGTCCCACTAGAAAGACATGTTACCCATGCCTAAAGGTGGTTTCTCAGGAATTTTAGAAAATAATAAATGCAATAAATAAACTCCTCTCTTAAACAATACGTTAAGTGACAATACTCTTTGCAAAAGTGGTAGTCTTATAGTTGTAATTCCAAAAGATTAAACAATGCAATGTCATTAAAATGTGGTCTGGACTTGGTTTGAATCTTGGACAGAAAGGTTAATGATTACTTTAATCACTAATAAAACACAAAAATTTATTATGCCTATGGTAAGACACCTCATGTCCTGATTTCTGCAATCCTTTCTGAGTCCATTTCATCTCATTGTGTGAATAATCATAACTTGTGGTTTTGTGTAACATAGAGTCACTTTTCTAACTTGGTGATACTGACATCTGTGTTTTGCTAAACAAGTATAAGTTACATTAAACTCCTTGAGTGCTGATGAGCGGCAAGGTACCCCTACGCCCAACCATGCAAATCACGGGCGTTCACATGCAACTTGGTCGAATTCTGTAGATTGTAAGTACTTAACATACATAAGACCTCTAACCAGCAAAACCCTTTGTTAGAACGGTCATTGTCTTCTCAACCTCACTGGTGAGTATCTAGTGGCAATGGTTAAGTGAGATTGAGGCAACTGATTTTTATAGTTTTTACTTTATCTTTTGGCGTCTAATTAAGGTATGGAAATTAAGGAATGAAATATTATCTATCTATAATTATCCTAATCTATATCTTAACTATTCCTAGCATAAGTATCCGATCCCATCTTCCGCACATATCCTAAGCATTCCCTTAACCACTACTGGGTTACCAGACGTTAAGCATCACTGGGTTACCGAGTGTTGGGTCTATGTTCAAGATGGTTGTACTTATGGCTCCTACGAACTGTAAACGAGTGATAGCAATTAAAATAATAACAAGATAAACTTAAGAACTATTAAAGCATAGAAAAATTTAAACTATTAAATGCATTAAATAACTAAATCCAATTGTTGCAAGGAATGATCAAAAAGCTTGTCTTTATTTCCATTCACACCAATGGCCTTAGGTACATTGGCGCTCGAATAAAAAGCCGGACACCTTTCTTACACCTACTATGGGCACTTGGAAAATATTCTATCTCCTACAGGAACAAACTGCAAGAGCTTCCCTACAACTGACAAAAAGATACCTAAATGAGGCGAAAGACCCTCTTATTTATAGGCCAAAATAGGCTCTGCATAAACTAGGCCATGTCGACGCATGGAAGGCTGCGTCGATGGGGCCACGTCGACGTGGTTGCATATATGCGGCCTAGTTGACGCATCGACTAATGACACTTCATCATACCCCCACGACTGAGTAAAAACTCATCCTCAAGTTACTCTACAATTTGGAAGGTATGGGCTTTTATTTACAATGCACATGACTTAACACACATGTCACAACATCAATTTGACCAAGTGCCCGAGTTACAGAGAAGGACAAGTTACAAAAAATGGTGGTGTTTAGAGACAAAATTGAACACCTTGCTGGTCCTGGAGTCTCTACCGTGTAGAATGATGCACAAAATTGTTGAAGAAGATCACATCGTCCCTAGGGGTGGTGGTTTCGACGGACCTTCACCAGCTTCTAGCCCATGCGATGGCAGTGGCACGAATGATGGCTGTCCCGTAGTAGTTGCAACTTCTAGAGGCAGCCAGAAAGCCTCCAAGAGAGCCCTCATTTTTCTTCTTTGCTTTTGGGATTGTTCACTGTCCAGGCAGCTTCACCAATGTGTGCTAGAACTGGAACCTCCCAAGGGCATGGCAATGCTAGGAAGAGTTCTTTCAGGTTGACAAACCAGGCTACGAACTACTTTCATTTGATGTCGAACGCTCGGATTGATGCATGCAGCTGTTGGTAGTCATTCATTCGATGGCCCAGGTTCTCCACGACTATACATTGTCCTTCAAATTGCATGCAGAGAACCTCAAGTTCTAAATTTTTTGTTTTCGGTTTTTGCTTTGTTGCTTTATGTGCCTAGAACTCACCCTCGTATAGAGAATATGAGGCAGCGAATTTCTTTTCCAATTCTGATCGTGGTCTCTCGGCTGTGAGCATAGCCAGGTTTGCATAGCGAAGGTTGGCAAGCTCCATATATTCCGTCATCTCCTCAATCTACAACTCCTTAAGGTGGATTTCAACTTGATTGTAGGCATTTAGCCCATCAAAGATAGGTTGCCATATGTCGCCTCCTTCTCGGAGTTGTTGGAGCGCTTGGTTCATTTTGGCCTTTGCGACCTGAATCTGCTTTTTGTTTACTTCCTTTTATAATCCTACTTGGTCCCTGTAATGATTTTTGATGTTTTCAAATTTCAAGGCCTTATTCTTCCAAGCAGTGATTTCAATTGCAGATTTCTGTCATAAAGCCCGAACCTCCTCCATTGACAGATTTCAATTCTCAGTGGCCAACCTTCTTACATCAACATTCACCCTAGCTAGTTCTTCCTACTATTGGTGGATAAAATTTTTCATGTGTTCATTTTCTGCACCAACATTGCGCAAGAGATGAACCTCCGCAGTCAATCGGATGTTCTCCTAGCGAACCTCTGCCAAGTCCTTGTCTAAATGATATGCTCAAACATCTACCAAGGACTTACCAAAGATCACTGACTCTCGCATATCCTCAATGATCTAAAGTTTGAGTTGAAGCTATTGAAAAGCTTCATCTTTGGTGATTTCGTGGTTGAGGATGGCTGGATCGGCAAGTTGGGCTCTTAATTAGGCTACATCCATTGCCAAGCATTGACAAGAAACTTGAGCAGCTTCAAGTTGCCCTTCAAAATGAGGCTCTTACCCCTTACCGAGAGTAACTCCGACTGGGTTGCAGTAATGTTGTTCGGAAGGTCGAAGACATCCGGAAGCGGTTGCCCGGTTCTCACCAGTCGGTCCAACAACTCCTCGTGTTAGGCTGCATCAATCTTGCTATGCGAAGTTCCGACAGATGCCTGTACATCTTATAGTCCATGAATGTCCCGTACATGTGCTGTCGGTGCATTGAGAGCTGTAGCAATTGTATCAAAAACCACTTTTGCCACAATCTCCCATTCTTGGTGCTGCATCACCAGGACTGTTGCCCCTTGATCATCTTCCAAGTGTACCAAAAAGGTAGCAGCATTCCCAGAAATTTTGGGAAATAATTGTTGTGTGGATACTGTCACCTCTCGGACACTAGGATCTGTTCGTGCAGGCACTTGCATTTGGGCTGCGGAGAACATCGACCCTGCTCTTTTAAGCAAGCTAACTAATCGAGCCACTTGCTCTGGGTGGCTCATCACAGGGCGACAGACTGAAAGGTCTTCTCCTCCACCAGTCCTACTAGATTGCTCTTGCTGGCTCAAGAGCATTTGTTGGATTTCGCGGATGTGTTTCGCTATGGTTTGTGAACTCGGCCATGTTGTTTGTGCAGGTGGTGGAGGTGGTTGCTGCTCCTCCTCTGTCTGTGTGGTGGCAGGAGTTTTATCCTTCATCATTTCCCACTAAGAGGCAATCGGGACATGCTGGATTATGTCATTGGAGTATCGTGCTATCCCTGCTCATTTGCACAACTTTCAGATTAAGCAGGGAGAGGGGAGAGCTCATCTTCCACGTTCGCTTTTAGCGAACCTCTTTTCAATCTCTAGGAATAACAACTGTGGAAGACTCATTGGGAATTTCCCACTTAAGGCAGCACACGCATGAGTGAAAAAGGCTATGATTTTGCTGGGCCTTACCATTGGGTTCAAGTGGTAAGACGCGATCTTTGAGTACACCCTTTCCACCATGGTCAAACAGATAAATTCCTTGCGCTCTACCCCATAGCACCGTTTGGTCCATTCTGCCTTTACCTCTAGGTTGTCTTGTTTTGGAATCTCCACCACATTTGCTCCGGTCTCAGGCAACCCCAAAGCCTACGCTATTGCCTCCGAAGAGTAAGAGACATAAATGACTTTGATTCTTACTCTGGACCTCGATTGCCGATTCGTCTAGAAGAGATAGGTCTCTCCTAAGTACCACTCACCATTGTATGTGATGATTGGCCACATAGGAGAATTTTGTAGTTGCAACCTCACATCTTCTGGTGCGTTTTCAAGGAATGGTCCAAAATTTAGGTCTTAGAGGACCATCTGTTGCACTTCCTGTGGCTTGATAGCATCAAAACAAGCTTGGGTCAGGGTGACCTCAAGCTGTGGTGCTATCTCAAGAGTCTCATCCCCTTGCGATTGCTCGTTGGGAATCTCCTCTTCGTGAATCTGATGGATAGATTCCACATTAGGTCCTTCGCGGAGGGGGCCAGTTACATAAGATGGGCAGTGAGGTGAGTTACGGAGAGAAATGGGTGAAGAGCAAGCTGAGAGAATGGAAATTCTGATCGTCGATCACATGAAACCCTATGTGCAGTGGTGGTTAAGTGACCCGGTAGAACTGTTCCTGAGTTTAGACCCAAAACCGTCCACATACAGGGACATCACAGCAATAGATGAAGCCTCGGCCATCCCCCAAGGAGGCAGGAGTGTGCCCATAGAGAACCACCACTCCAACAAACGTGAGGGGAAGGAAGTGAAACGAGACTAAGTTAGAGGGGATGAAGGAAGTCCCATAACTACGGCTTGTGACTCGTGAGAGGCAGTCTAAGGGGTGTGCTTTGAATTCCTACATAGTGAGGTCATGATTTTTTTTGTTTTTTGTGGGAACCACACCATGCAAAGACCCATGCGTGTTCGCTTTCATTCGACCAAGGGGTGTGCTTTGAATCCTCATGTTTATTTGTTTTTTTTTTGAATTTTTTTTCTCGATGAGGACCACACCATGCAAGGTCGAATTACCTAGGAGCTTCCTTGGAGAGAAGAATGTGGAGTAGTAGGACACACCAGCAACCCAAGGGATAGGAGAGAGCGATGAATGTTGCATTCCCGTTGAAGTCACATCTGATTCAAACCATTGGATCATTCCCGAGTCTGGTAACTACACAAGTCACACATTAATTACAATGTTTTTAAGGGAAGGGGTTTCATGTTCTCAATAGAAGGAAAACCATGGAGTGGGTGAATGGGTGGATGACATGGACTCATTGTTGATTTTATGAGCTAAAAATAGACGTAAAGTCTAAGGACAACCATGCGAGGGTGGGAGCCAGATAACTAGGTGGACTATTATTCATGATCCATTGCAACGAAAACTGTCTGCGCCTGACACCTGATGATAATAGGATGACGTATTAGCGATCACATGAAAATGAAACATACACAAAGAAACGGAAAATAATTAAAGAAAAGAAAAAATTAACAAGAATTGGCAAACGTTTGAACGATGTTGAAAAAACAAGTGTAAGATAAAAAAGTGTAAAACAAAAAATTACAAAACTGTGAGGGGTGTAGTGAAATGGGTTAACAGGGATGATGGTCTCCCCCACAACTGGGTGGAAAGGAGGAGACGTGAAAAATGGAGTGAGGCTGTCTTAGGGATGATGAGGTGGGATCACTGGTTGAGTGGAGTTCACAGAAAGATTTCAGTTGTTGGCGATTAACCAACTACGTTCTAGTGGGGGCCTCAAGTTTGTGGATAAGCAAGGCCTCGGATGGGAAGGTTTCGGAGACAATGTAAGGTCCCTCCCACAGTGTTTGAAACTTGGTCAGTTGAGATACATGTGAGGGGTTCTAATACAACACCTTGTCTCCACATCTAAATGTGACCTTTTGAATCCTAAGATCATGTTGTTTTTTGTTGTAGGCCTTGTGGATCTCATTTGAAGACAGGTCCACTAATCGGTTCTCATCTAGCACACTTAAATTGATAAGTCATTCGTGTTGTGCTAGTGGGAGGTCAAGGCCTAAGTCACTGGCAGTGGATAGTGTGTGGAGTTTGGCCTGAATTGGAAGTGTTGGTAACTTTCCGTACACCAACTCATAGGGAGAGTACCCTACAAGGAGTTTCCAAGTGGAGCGATAGGCCTATAGTACATCGTTGAGTTTGGTACTTCAATCCCTCCTGTATTTGTTGATGGTTTGGGTAAGGATCTTAGTAATCTCCCTATTGGTGACTTCGGCCTACCCGTTGGCTTGGGGGTGATAGGGTGCTATAAATTTATGGTTGACCCCCAAGTGTTGCATGAGTTTTCAAAAAGTGACACCCATGAAATGAGTCCCATTATTTGAAATGAGTGCACGTGGCACTCCAAACCTATTGACGATTTGTTGTTGGACAAATCATGCAACGGTGTTGGAAGAACAGTTGACGACGGCTGTCACTTCTGTCCACTTTGTACAGTAGTCCACAACTACGATGATGTATGCCTTTTCATTTGACAGGGGAGTGATGGGCCCCATGAAGGCGATACCCCAAATGTCGAAGGGCTCTAGTGGTTCGATCCATTGTTGAGGTTCCTCCAACCATGCCGTCATCCCACCATCTTTTTGGCATCATTTGTAGGAGCAGTCAAACCATTATGCACCCCCGAAAATTATGGGCCAGTAATACCCTGCAAGAAGGATCATAATGGTTGTGTGGCATCCAGCATAGTGGCCCCCACAAGGGCCCTCGTGAGCATCTTGGAGGATGCGTAGTGTATCGTCGTCAGGGACACACCATCGAACTAGGCCATCTGCACACACCTTATAAAGGTGGCCATTGATTTCCATGAAATGCTTGGCCTTATGGAGAAATTTTTGTTTTTGCTGATGGTTCCACTCCTTTGGCAACACTTGGGTTGTGAGGTAGGTGAGGATGTGGTTGAACCAAGGGGATTCCTTGGGCACTTGCGGATCGACTGCACCCACGAAGAGGAGTTCATTTGGAAATTGGTTGAAGAGGGGCTCCTCCTCTTCTATGTCATCCCATCGTAACTGAGACAAGTGGTCAACCACCACATTCTTAGTCGCCTTCCAATCTACCATGGTGAGATCAAAAGTCTTGAAGGATCACCAGCCAGCGGATGATGCGGGGGCTTACCGTTGGTTTTTTCATCAGGAACTGAATAACACTGTAGTCAGTATGCACAAACACCTTGTATCCGAGCACATAGTATCAAAATTTTTCCAAGGCGAACGCCACCACCATCAACTCCTTTTCGGTGGTGGTGTAGTTAAGCTAAGCACCCACAATGCTACGGCTTACACATTGGATATAGTATGGATGTTTCTGATCATCACACTATATAAGCATAGCTCCCAAGGCATAATTAGATGCATCCATTATGATGTGGAAGGGCCTAGACCAATCAGGTGCCCGTAGAACTGGAGTTTCTACGAGTTTCTGTTTAAGCAATTGGAATGCAGATTCACATTCCTTGGTCCAGATGAATGGAGCATCCTTCTTTGTAAGTTCTACCAACAGCTTGGCAATCTTTGAGAAGTTTTCAATGAATTTCTGCTAGTAACCAGTGTGGCCAAGGAATGACCAAACATCTTTTACGGTGCTTGGTTGACGAGTAATTCCTTAGATGACCCTGATCTTTTTAGGATCCACACTAATCCCTGTCTGTGAGATGCGATGCCCTAGCACAATGCCTTCTTGGACCATCAAATGGATTTTCTACCAATTGAGTCACAGATTGGTGTCTACACACCATTTTAGAACTTTCTCAAGATAGTCCAAGGCCTCCTTAAATGTGGTCCCATAGGTAGAGAAGTCATCCATGAAGACTTTTACCCCATTTCCAATCTATTGCTAGAAGATGCTAAGGACAAGGCATTGGAACGTGGCAGGCGCATTACACAGGCCAAAAGGCATCTTCTTGTATGTGAAAGTCCCCCATGGACTTTTCAAAGTTGTTTTGGCCCAGTCCTCTGGTGCTATTTGGCTTTGGTTATAACAACTATAACCATCCAAAAAGCTGTAATAGTGGTGCCCTGCGATGGTGTCCAACACCTCGTCCACAAATGGAAGTGGAAAGTGATCCTTGAAGGTAGCCATGTTGAGCAATCGGAAATCGATACAAATCCTCCATTTGCCATCTTTATTTGGCACAATAATGAGTGGGGTAACCCATTCGCTATCAGCAATAGAATAGATGAACCCCGTCTTTAGCAATTGTTCGATTTCATCTTTGATGACCTACTTCAGTTTGGGGTTCAATCATCTTTGTGGTTGTCGTCGTGGCTTCATGGAGGAGTCAATATAGATCCAATGTTGGTAGACCCTAGGATCAACTCTAGTTAACTCAAGATATGACCATGCAAACCAAGCATCTCATTTGTTCATCACCGTCAGCAATTTCTTCTTCTGTTTAGGAGCAAGGGTGGCATTGATAATTACCAGCTTTCCATTTCGTAAAAATGCATATTCCAAGTGAGCTGATAAAGACTTGAGCTCCAGGGGCTCTTGTTTGAAGCTTTCAAGGATTTGCAGCTTCCCCTAGTCATCATGGTCATCAACAGTGAAGACGTGTTAATGAACCTCTTCGATTTTGTCCATGCTTTCAACGTAGGCTTGTACAAGCCCCTCAGATGATTCCATGCACAATGCACTGCTAGCAAGATCAGCAATCAGCCATTGGGTGCCCTCTTGATTGGTGGCTGCTGCGTATAGGCACTGTTGAACAAGTGATGCCTCAGTACATTGATTGCATGCTTGAATGGATATCCGCGTAGCAGACCATAATTGCTGCACATAGTTGCACCCTGAGTCACTGTACGCGATGCATGGAATGTGATTCTTCTCGATCTTCCTGAAAGGATTTTTCTTTGAAATTTCAAGGGTCTCAGAGTCCTAGTTGTGCATCCACAGTGCTCAGCCAGGCTCTTCCCATGAGGATTGGGAAGTTCCCCTTGCAATTCTCCACATGGATGACTAGGAAATCAGTAGGATAGGACCACTCACAAATGGTGGTCACAATGTCCTCCACCAATTCCAAGGGAACGGTGATGGACTGGTCTGCTAACTCGAGCTGAATATTGCTCTTCTTTAGCAGGGGCAAGTTCTAGTTCTTGTACATGTCATGAGAGATCAAATTGACTCCTGACCCCGAGTCCAGAAGAGCTTTGCATGGCTCCTTCCCTGCCACCTGAAAATAGATGAGGGGGCTTCCTAGATTAGTCAATTTCTAGGGAAGATGACCTGCCTTGATCTAGTCAGTCATAGCATGTGTGAGCATGACCATCTGGACGTTGGAGTGTGGTTGGCTTGAAGGCTGCTTTAGCGGTGGAATAGTGGAGGTGCTTGAAGGTTCAGAGGCACTGGCCACAGGTGTATGTAAGGGTTTGTTCAAATTATTGGGCCAAAAAAAGGACATTTTGTCGCTTGGGTTCCAGTCCACTCGGCTGAGGTGTTGGTTGTAAGTTAATAGCACTTGTAGCATTTCATTGCTGTGGTTGTGGCGGTATCTCTTCCTACATCAGTGGAGTAGGTGGCAGCTGAGTGGGATGTTGTGGAGGAGTGGCAGGAGAAGGTGATGGAGGATAGAGGAGATGTGGGTTTTCTCCCCTTAGTGATGGAGATTGAGGTCGGAAATATTTCGAGGGTGGTAATAACTTGGAAAGGTCGTATGACTGGAAGAGTCCCGTGGAGAGACCAGTTGCTTAATGTCGTACCCATAGGGATCGAGCTATTTGTAAGGGTATTGCTACCTTAGAGGTGGCATCCCCCACGCTTGTGGGTGCTGCCACTACTTGAAGTATTCATAAGGTTGCGGTGGCATTCCACTTGGATAGTATCCTTGTTGTTGGTGGAACTACCTTGGGTTGCCTTGTTGGTAAGGCAACCTTCAGGGTGTTTGTCTCTTCACCAAGCAAGGATTCAATGTGTACATCCCAGACTCTTGAAGATGTGACACCACAGGATAACATCCCTTAGGATGTTCATATTGGCAGATGCTACATTCATCATCCTCCTCGGTGTCAGAGTCTACAACCTGCTTTGTTACAGTGACTTTGACCTTACCCCTATATTGGGCACGTTCAACTTCCTTCTTCCTACGTCGATCGCGATCGTTACCTTGTTCTCTAGACTCTTCTACAATTTTTAGCATAGTTTGGAATTTCTTGTTCCAAGAGTCCCACATCTTATCAACCTTTGCCAATATTTCAGATGCAAAATTTTGCAATGGCAATGTTTTTCGGTTCACCACTACTTCCAGTGGTGATTCCTCCTCGTCTTCGCAAAATCGGGCTTCCGTTTTTCTAAGGGAAGGATCCCGATTGAACTCTTTTGCACTCTTCTTATTTCTAAGTTCCCCTTCCTCCTTGGCCACCTGCTCAATGAGGTGCTGCAATTGATGGACCCTTATCTTCGACAGTCATCCCTAGGTGTACATGCCAAGGGTCTTTTGAGTTTCAAAATGGAGCCCATCAATGATGTGGCAAAGCTGTGCCCGTTGAGAGTAGCCATGACTAGGGCACCAATGTAGCAGTGAATAGTATTTTCTCATGGCTGCATCCAAGGATTCATAATTACCTTGGTTTCATCCTTGGATCTGACGTCTCAGGTTCGCCACTCTGGAGTACGTTTGATACTTATCATTGAAAATCTCAAGCATCATACTCCATCTTCTTATTGATTCTGACTCCAAGGACTGGTACTAGTTCTCTACTTCCTTGATGAGTGTGTGAGGGAATGACTTCAGCTTCTACCAATCATTGTCAATGTTATATAGGGTGTAGACGTCATGGAACGACTGTAGGTGAGTTTGCGGATCATTGTTGTATCCCCCTTCAAATCTAGGGATGTTATTCATATCAATGTGCTTGATCCGACTATCCTTCACGTGCCTACTATGGATCTGAACTACCTCAGTGATCTAGAGCATGCTTTGAGTAGCCAACAATGGCTCATCCGAGTCATAGTCCTGTTGAGAACCATGATGTCTGCAATGATTCTGGCTACCCCTCCTTTCATGCTGGCGAGTATTGCACGATTGGTTGTGCATTTCCTCACGTTGTTCCTTTTGATCCTTTCGACCACCATCCTTTCACTCCTTTCTACCCCGGTTACGATCAAAGCCTAAGTTGGATGAAGGTATAGGAGGGCGAGAGGATGTCGACGAAGGAGAGGAATCGCCACTGCTTCGGTGTTGATCTCCCCCTCTACCCTGATGATGGCCTTGATCATCCTGCCCATCCTTGCTACATGACTGACCATACCCTTGAGGATCTTGGTCACTAGGAGGCATGTTTTGAATGATGGACTGAAGGATCTGCTACCCTAGGGAAAGTTCAGCCGAATGGGAATCATGGAAGATGGGATCCCCATTGTCCTGCAGCCCTTGTAAGAATAAGGGGTTACTGAATTGTTTCCCCTTCAGGTGTTCATATCTATCTGCCTGCTACTGGTCTCGTGCTCGTTGAGCCTCAATGGGACGATAGTCCTGGTAGTCATGATCTTCCATGACATACTCCACTCCATGGTCTTAGATGTCTAGTCTACCAAGATTGTGAAATAGCATTGCAGGAGTCGATCAGTCAGGCGGTAGTATGATGTTGCCCTCCATGTCTTGCCATCGCAGATGCTCATCTTGATGTAGGATGAATGTGAAGTCAGGGACATATTCATCGGGATGCTTGTATACCACCTGACATTCTTGTGGCATTGGTGGGTTGGATACCTCTCGCCTATGAGAAGAAGTCATATTGGATGTTAGATGATCAATTTAATCAGTGTACCTTACGTTTACTTTACTTTTCCTAGTGTTCGTAAATGTTACTATCCTGGGTCCATTTCAATGATGTGTATGATAATTTTACTAAGGTTAGATGATGCATGTAAGACTAACAGTCCCTGGCAATGGCGCCAATGATGAGCGGCGAGGTACCCCTACACCCAACCATGCGAATCATGGGCGTTCACACGCCACTCAGTCGAATTCCATAGACTATAAGTACTTAACATACACCAGACCTCTAACCAGCAAATCCCTTTATTAGAATGGTCATTGTCTTCTCAACCTCACTGGTGAGTATCTAGTGGCAATGGTTAAGTGAGATTGAGGCAACTAATTTTTATAGTTTTTACTTTATCTTTTGGCGTCTAATTAAGGTATGGAAATTAAGGAATGAAATATTATCTAATCTATAAATATCCTAATCTATATCTTAACTATTCCTAGCATAAGTATTCGATCCCATCTTCCGCACACATCCTAAGCATTCCCTTAACCACTACTGGGTTACCAGACGTTAAGCGTCACTGGGTTATCAAGCATTGGGTTTATGTTCGAGATGGTTGTACTTATGGCTCCTACGAACTGTAAACGAGTGATAGCAATTAAAATAATAACAAGATAAACTTAAGAACTATTAAAGCATAGAAATATTTAAACTATTAAATGCATTAAATAACTAAATCCAATTGCTTCAAGGAATGATCGAAAAGCTTGTCTTTATTGTCATTCATGCCAATGGGCTTAGGTACATTGGCGCTTGAATAAAGAGCCAGACATCTTTCTTACACCTACTATGGGCACTTGGAAAATATTCTATCTCCTACAGGAACAAACTGCAAGAGCTTCACTACAACTAACAAAAAGATACCTAAATGAGGCAGAAGGCCCTCTTATTTATATGTCGAAATAGGCTTTGCGTAAACGGGGCCACATCGATGCATGGAAGGCTGTGTCAACAGGGCCACATATACGCGACCCCATTTACGTGGCCTAGTCAATGCATTGACTAATGACACTTCATCAAGTGCCTATGGACACTTTTAGGCATGGTTTACAAGGGCATTAAGGGCTGGAGCCTACTTTGGGGAGGACGCACTCATATAACTGTTGTATCTTATACCTACCAAGTAATTTCACATCATCTTAAGCCTTCCACCACCAATAAACATCAATAAAAACTTCCCTAATTACTCAAACTATTTGTTCCAATAACATGAACTCATTACCCATCTCATCCATCTTATCAACACTTCATGAACTTTCATAGCTCGAGATTCCTTCTTCATAAACTTTCTATGCCAAATTTTTAAAAAATATGCATCATTCCTAGCCCAAGACCCTTTGAACATGCTTTATACCTTTCAAACATCCACAATGATCCATTTTTTATCCTTAAATATTATCGAAAAGTGTGAATTTTTTGTCTATGATATTAGAGCTCCTCTGATATTAGATCTTTGATATTGGAGCCCATAAAGTCTATATATATGTAGACACTTAGTTGAATTTTCATCATTTTTCACATTTAAGCCAAGGGATTTTTTGTTGTTTTTCTTCCTAACTCAAAGCTTTGACCTCGTAACTTCCCTAAGCCATAACTTGCATACTATGGCCTCAATTTTGTGATTTTCAAATCTATCTGATCTCGAAGAGCTCATCTTAGTCGTGGGTGTGGTGCTAGTGTGGAAAATCTAAGCCAATTTTTCAAAATTATCTAACAGCTGGAGGTTATTATAAAGGTAATCATGAAGGGAAAGTTAAAATTTTTCACAAAGATTAATCACAATAGCACTGTAAACACTTAAATCATCCTCTTAATGAATCATACAAACCATTAGGAGCCATAAATAAGAACAAAATGGACAACTGTGAGGGTTATAAGAAAATTAACATTTATAGGATTTCTTTTTGGAAATTTTTCTAACTCTACAATCATAGTAAGCTAAGAATCTGATCTAAATAAAGGTAAGAGAAAAAAAAGGAGTTATTATGATTAGAGAATTCATTTTAATAATTCCTAAATCCTTAATGATTGTAAATGATCCCAATGAGAGGAGTAACAAGAGCACCCTCATAGTCGGTAAGGAAACAACCAAGAGGCCAAATAAGAGTGCAAGAGCCACAAGAAAAATATGCAAAGCAGGAGGCTCAATCTTTTAGTATCCATCAAGAAACTCCTACTATCGAATAGTTAGCTCAAGGGAAGGTGGAAGAATCACAAGTCCAAGGACAACACCTCACATTATCATAAGAATGCCTCCAAATCATCCAAGAGAGGATGCTCTTGACCACAGTAATTATGGAGATGAACTTTGGTCTATTTGTGGAATTTGTTCTAGAAGTGGTAAGAACACAACTTCAAGTGTCGCTGCTATGGCCCATCCTTTTAAACAGTGGTGAATGGTATCTAGGGGAGACTTACCAATTCTGGCATAATAAAAAAGAGGATGCTACGGTCAATATTAAGGGAATATCTATTTCATATTTAGTCAAGGTGATAGTAGAAGCTCTAAATGTGCCTAATGAAGGGGAAAGGTTAGCACATCTATCCACTAGATCAAACACAAAAACTAGAAAGTTGTGGTTAAAAAGGGCATATGGAAAAGAAGATAAGGAGTATAATGAGCTAACTCTAGAGGAAAGAATTTATTTTAAAATTGGCACATACCACATGTTTCCCACAAAGAGATTGAACAAATTGTCCACCTATGTAGCCAAAGGAAGTGTGATTTTGATGGGAAAGTACAACACCAACCTCACACAATTGTATTTTATGGAGTTTCAAAGGTAATTCAAGGAAAAGAAGGTAGGAAAGCTCACACTACAATTCCATTACCTAATCAAGAAACTATGGAAACATGTTGGAATCCTAGGGTACACTAATCATGTCCTCAAGAAGGTTGAAAACACCTAATATGATGAAATGCTCAAGCTAGCACCACCAAAGAAAGATCAGGTGGAGGAAAAAATAGAAGTTGGGGAAACCACACAAACCACTGAATAACAACAACAAGTAGGACCCAGTGGTCAACAACAGCAAGAGCAATATCAACAATAACAATAAGAACAATAGAAACAATAAGCTCCACCACTGCCATCGTAGGACTATAGACAATCAATGAGTCATTTGCAATAGATTGAAGAAATTTTTAGTTGGGGAACATGGGAGGAGGCCAACCTCTACAAAGTAATTGATAGTGTCATATAGCCCACATTTTCCATAGATCCTACAAGAGGAAAGATATCATTGCAATTAGGAGAAGATCCAATGGTCACAATAGATATTTGGAAACATTGTATCATTCCAAGTGATGCTTGAAACATGAGAATGAGCTACAGTTGTGATTATGTAGCACCAGGATGTAGCAGGAGCTATAGAAGTGATCACAGATCACATTAAGTAGTCCTTTAACATACCTATTGTGTCATTGGTAGATTTAACTAGAACCATAGATGCTTAAATGTTAGCTGGAATCTCAATGACTCCTGTTGATCATGGGGATGTGCTAGATCAATTGTTGCAAATGAGGTAAGCAATGACAACTCTTTTTGACATCCTAAGTGATGCCATTGTAGTGCAGTTAAAATTGATCACAACTAAGGGTAAGATAGTCATGGCAGAGACTAGGGCAAAGCATGCAGAACTTAAAATCCTTAGACTACAAGAAGAGTTCGTGACCTTGAGGGTTGAATGTAGAGATCCAACACAATATTTTGTGCCTAACCAACTAGAGTTATTTAGAATAGAGCAAGTCAACTGCCTGATAGAGCAAAACAAGTAGATGGAAAACGAGCAGGAGAAAGCAGTGTGGAATGCCTCAGTAGTAGAAGCATAAACATATGCACATGTTAAGGCACTCATCACAACACAAGAAGAAGACACACAGCTCGTTGTAGATAACACTAGGTTAACTAACATCAAGAAGCAGAAGAACATCCTAGAGGAAAGCACCCATCAGTTAAGAGAACAATTGATAAGGATTAACCAAGACATGAGTTGCTTAGCAAGAGAAAATAAGATCCTCTCAATGGAGGAGGTGCACGTAATTAGATAAAAATTAGGTATTGAGATTAGCACGTGGAAAAATGAAGCTAAGAAGCATGAAAGGCTCAAGGAAAACTTCTGTAACCAGGTGGGAATGTATAAGAAAACCAATGAGAAGGAGATCCAGATGGCAAAGGCTTGAATGAGTGCTATATTAGCACAAAATCTAGATCGACAACCCATCTTGGATAGTTATGCTCACATCCACCAAGCAGAGGTCAAAAACAAAGACCTATAGATAAAGGATCTGAAAGAATACATGGGGTTAGCTAACCTTTGTTATGCTAACTTGGCCATGTTAATAGTAGGCAGGCCTAGAAATGAACTCAAATAGCAAGTAGCAGCCACATATGCCTTGTATGAAAATGAGTTTGCAAATCAGAAACATGCCTTACAGAAAATATAGGTGGCAAACTTTGAATTAGAAGAAGTTAAAGTTAGCTATTAAGGACAAAATGATGTTGCAAACCACCTAGCCAAAAGACTGTTAGATTACCATGAATTACAAGCAAAGGCTAGAGCATTTGAAGAGGAGAGGAGATAATTTTTGGCATGGTATGTTAAAGCCAATCAAATGTTTTTACAGTTTCCATGTCCATGGGATGTACCCACTCCATTACACATTGCACAACAAGCATGGATGGTACATGACCTAAGAACAAAGGAGGAGTAACTTTAGGTGCTCCTAGATAGATTCAAATTCCAGAAGCTTGATGACAAAGGGAAGTAATCGATGGAGGAGCCACCACCACCAAGAACTACATAGGCTACATCGAGCTTCATCAAATTTGTTTTTTGTTAAAGTTTATCTTATCATGTCTTGTGTCATTTTTGTAAACACACCATTGTAGCATAAAGTGTCATGTAAATAATGTCATGTAAACCTACCTCCCAATTTTGTAAGAAACTCTATCCTCATTTTTTTAAACTTGAAGATGAGTTTTTAGTTAGTTGTGGGGGTATGATAAATCAAAATTTGGTGAACTACGATATCAAATATACAATATCATAGCTTTGATATCATAGCACTAGCTAGGTTATCATATATGCGATATCACGAGATGCATGCCAACCTATAAATATAGCACTTAGGTGCATGAATCCACATAAGTTTTCATTCCCTAGTAGTGTAACTCTTACAAGTTATTTTCATGAGTTAGTCTTTAGCACTTAGAAGTGTGAATGCTCACAATGTAGTATGACTTAGTGAATGTTATCTTTATTCAAGCATATTGTACTTGGGCACAAGTGTGATTGGAAATAATGATTGAGCTATTTCATACCATTGTAGCATTCTCCTAGTTTATTATTTTACTTAAAATAATGTTTACTATTTTCTTAGTTAATGTTTGCTTTTCCATGCACTTTACCATTATTTTTGTTAAGTGAAATGAGTATAATTGATCTTGAGCACTTAAGTATGATTGCTTGGTAGCCCAGTAGTGCTATCGCTTGGTTAGCCTAGTAGTGAAGTACTTGGTAATTTGAGTAGTAGTTACATGAAGCCTAAGGTGCATATGGAAGGTCAGGACCAGATACTCATCACCTTAGGATAAAATAGATTTCTTTACTATTTTAATTAGACTTATACTTAGAAACTCTTTTTACTTCACCATGTTCACTAGGAGTAACAATGGCCTTACAACATTAGTTATTATATACCTCACAATGAGCTTAACCATACACGTAGACTTCACTAGCTCCATGTGGGAAGACAATGGTCACATACTAAAACAAATTACTAGCATAATCACATTACCTCATCCACAGATTACAATCTGTTCATGCATGAAACACTTGTGACTTGTATGGTTGGGTGTTGGATTTCTCCATTACTCATTAATGATGTTTCCTTGATCTTTAATAGAAGGTATGCAAAATATGTTACAAATTTTAGGAAATTATTAGCATTCATTTGGTAATAGATAAAACCAAATTGATGATTTGGGGCACAAAAAAGTACCCATTATAACTTGACACTAATATGCAAATAGTAGATTTTTAAAAATATTTGGGTATCATTGATATAGGCAATTACATATAGGATACGTACATAAAAAAAATAGCAAGAAGTTTCAAAGATCTATACACTTTTAGAAATAAGTGTAAGGATTTAGGACTCTCAACTTGGAAGATTAGAAAAAAAAAATTTCATAGTCATCTATCCTACTATATTGTATAGATGTGTTGTTTGGGAACTTGGATCATGTACTATGGAAAGATATTGAGAGAGTGAAAAAAATTTTCTTCCTAATGAGCTAAAGGTGAAAATTCAAACACCTTACTTAATTTTATTATGTAAATGTGATTTATTACTTTTAAAAGTAAAAACCTTACGCCAATTCATTACATAAACTCATAGCTTACATATCTCAAGGTGAGATAAATTCATTAAATACACTCATAGCCTGCATATCTCAAGTATTAAAATTCTATTAGAAAGCTTTACTTAAGTTCTCATCATCTTAAAATTGAAAGTGCAAGATGGATTCAACTCTCCAAAAGAAGCACATTTGTAGGTTGTCGAGATTAGGAGTGCTTGAAGATGAGTTACATGTGTTTCTTTCTTATGTTGTGACTACCTTTTAAGATAGTGTTATAATGTTACAACAAAAAGCTTATATGATTTATTTTTGATGTCACCATTAGTACTTGGTTAATTTGTAGAGTTTATCTATATTTTTCATAAAAATGTAATATCTGTTCAATAGATCCTATGGGTCTTTAGATGTAATAAAGCTCCATTTCATTTTATAAAAACCAAAGAATAAAAGGGGGAATAAAGATAATGTTTTACAAAAATCACATAGAAATTCAACTTTATGCTTAGTCCTTTTAGCTTCTTAATAACCATATATTTTATTCATACAAAAACCAAAGTGTGTCCTTAAGAAGGATAGCTCATAAAGAATTTGCTATCTAGGTTCCATGGCTTTAGTGTGCATGGGTGCTACAAAAGGAATCTCATCCTTCAACTATTTGGCTATATGTTTCAAGGTGCATCCACTCAAATAGGTTTGCATCTTTATCATATTTTTTAATATTTCAAGTTCATAACTTTAATTCTATATTATTAGAAATAATTACGAAATCAAAAATAAATAAAAATATGGAAACTATTTATGTAAGAATAATTAAAAAACCAAATTCAAAACACTATGAAGAAATTGTTCCTCAATTATAGGTATGTGCCATTGATGAGTAGCAGGTACCTCCTACATCTAACCATATGAATTACAAGCCTTCACATACAATCTAGTTGAATTCTATAGACTTTAGTTCTCCAGATGCCAATAGTAAAGATAGTGACTTAAGGTGTGATCGTTATCTTCTTGGCTACACTTGTATAAGCATAAGCATATGGTTAAGTGGAGCCAAGGCACATGATTTGTATTAATTTTATATTTTTATCTAATTATCCTAAGTGTAGAACAAAGTAATTAATGAAGTATGAATCTAAGTAACTAACTAATTTCTTACCCTACTTTTTAGCATAAGTATTTGATCCCACCTTTGGTACACATCTTGAATACATACAATGTTGCTAGGTTACCAAGTGATATCACTACTAGGATTACCAAGCATTAACATTATGCTGGAGGTGGCAGTACTTATGTGTGTAATTAAATGTGTTTTAAGTAATTAATTAAAACATGAAAGTAAAAATCATGAATAGTAAATTACATAAAAGTAAATATTAATCTATTTCCAAGTGTGCAACGTTTATCAAAAATCTCATCTTTATTGTTGTTACAATAATGTGTCTAGGTATATTGGTGCTCGAATAATGATCTATACAATCCTTGACTCCTGCTGTAGCACTTAGAAAATATTATAACTTCTACAAAAAGAAACTGCAAGAACTTCTTTATGTTATTAACTAATCGATGCCATAAATGTGATAGGTGCACGCATTTATATAGGCATAGATAGATGCCACGTTGATGCATATGCATCAATGCATCAAAACATGCATTGAAGGGGATGCATTGACGGATACCCATTGATGAAACCTAATGATGATTCATCATACCTCCATGACTAATTAAAATCTCATCCTCAAGTGAACAAAAGGAGGATCAAGCTTTTGACAAAATTTGGGAAGGTATGGAACCATGGACTAATTGACTGACTCACTAACTAACTAACTCTAAGTGCTTGATTGTACAAATTTACATCATTTACAAAAATGGATATTCATGAAAATAAAATTGAATAGCCTTACAAAAACTAATAATTGGAGTTCCTCTAATGACCAAAGATGAAAAAAAAAATTAGATAGTGCTAGGTCGTGGAGGCTCTTAGGATGCTAATGGACCTTCTCCAACCTCTGGTGCCTATGGTAGTGATAGTTAAGGCTAAGGCTATGGCTATCCTATTGCAGTAGCTACTTCTGGTGGAAGACAAAAGGCATCCAATAGTGCCTTCATATTCTCCTCCTTAGTCTAGGGATTGTACATAGTTCACATAGCATCATTGATGTGAGTTGGTAGAAGAAAATTCCATAGATAGGGTGTGGTTGAAACACCATAAAAATTTGCATGTTATAGCCAATTTTTATCATGTAGTTTTCACCCCATGAAACCTAAGAAAAACATTTATTGTAAATGTGAAGATTGTAATTTAGGAGGGTTAATATCACATATTCCATACTTTTGAGATTGAAAAATGCCTCATAAGTCGTCAAAGCCTCATTCCCCAAGTGAAAAAAGTTACCTAGTATTTATATTTGGGCTTGGGTAGTCAAAATTACCTTTTGGAATATCAAAAATGATAATTTGATGGATTTTATGGGGGGTATACACATTTCTACTCTAGAAACACCTGCATGGGGGCAAATCTCACCTACCCCTAGTGTTAAGGGGTGGTGGTTTTTCCCTTAGCATAGAAACTAAACCCCCCACCCCCCAACATGGAAACTACATGCACAACTTGAAAACCTTTCCCTCTCAGTGTGGAAGTTTCCCCCAACATGGAGGCTCTATCCTCATCATGGAAACTACATGTCCCCAGCATGGAAGCCATAAAAGCCAAACTTCATCACTCCATGCACTCCAATGTTGACTAGCCACTTTAGCAAGGATGGCAAAAGGCTTAATGTGGAAGACCTATCTTTAGCATAGAAGGTATTCCCTTGTTACTATTTATAGTAAATCGAATGGCCATGGGGGAAGGCACTTGCTATATATAGTAACCTTCAAAATTTGAACACCAATCTCACCTATACAAGGCAGAAATTTGTAGCAATTTGATAGCCAATTTGCAACCTAATCACAATCATTTTGTAGCCCTATTTATGGTCTAAAACTTATAAAAATAGCCTCAAATACCATTTATAGATCTGACAATTTTTTATGGTTCCATGATTTTTGACCATTTTTATAAGGACACAATATTGATAGTTCAAAAAGTTTTCACAATGTCACACTTGGGCATTTTCATGCACTTAAGGTCATTTAAAATCTCCCATGCTTGCATTCTCTTGAACCCTAGCATGGAAGCACTGTAGTCTTTGCAACCCCTCCTTGAGATTTGTGGATTTTTGATGTCAACACTACATTTCTGGGGCTCCCAAACCCCAGCATGTAGTAATATGGTAGCCAAATCTCTCACTCTTCTCACCCCCTAGTAATGACCTAAGTTTTAGATTTGAGGTTGTAGCAGATAAGGTTTGAAAGCATCAGGAGTGGCTTATATCCAAATCATGGAGCAGATTACATTGGCTTCAACTAGCTTTGAACTCATGCCCCAATGAATCCCCCTTTTACTCTATCACAAGCATTTCCTGTACACATTTCCAAAACTCATTCTTTATTATTTTAATAAAGTTTTAAAGTTTCATTTTATGTGCAATTTGCATTTGCTTTCCATTTTACAGATCTGTAATTTTTGCATTTTATTTTCTCAATTTACCATTTTGCATTTCATAAGTCCTTGGGTAATCTATTAGATTATTGAGGGTACTTCAAATCCCATTTTTTCAAAGGCCTATTGTGTTGGATCTATCATATTTCTAGCGATTAATTTTTCTAATTGCAATAGTTTTCTTGGCACTAGAAGGAGGGCTTGAACTTCTGCCCAATTTCTGTGACTAGATCTATTTTTCCACATTGCTAACATTTCCATTTGTAGGTTTCCTCTTATTTTTTGTAGCCAAAACTTTTAAAAAATAAATGTTACTTCTTTCCCCCTGTGATCAAAATTGCAGCATCGAAGTTGTAGGTGGTTGGGTGTTGGTTTTTCACAGCAATTTCTATGAATTTTTCTACCTAAATCTAATGTTGATACCTTTCCCCCCTTTCTTCCTTTTTGTTGCCAATTTTTTTAAGTTTCCAAAGTGGGTGGTGTAATCCTTTCGAAAATCATCAAACTTTCAAAACTCAACTTCCCCCCATCTTTCCTAGTTAAGAGAATTGGCAACTTTGCTAAAACTCAGTTCTAATACAAAAACACCAACTTTTCACTATGGTTTTTAGTCTTCCCCCCTTCACCAACATTGGATTAGAAAGGTGCGAGATTTCCCTCATTTCATTCACCTTCTTTCCCCCTTACCATACACAATGTAGAGGCAATTAAGGGGCCAACGTGGGTGAGGCTTAACACCAACATTTCCAATTTTCTATTTTTGGTAAATGGGTAAACCCACCTAACCCCCCACTTGCTAATTATAGAAAGTGCCTCATTTTCAACCATTTTTGCTTCCTTTGATTATTTTTGAATTCCACTTGTTGGGATTTACATCTATTTGTACTTTTATAGCCTATTTTAAGCCATTTTTAATGAAATATCCATGTCTTTCTCATAGTCGACCAAGTTTCCTCTCACCCTCATTGGCAAAGACTCTAGCCAACAAGCCATGAGGGTCTATGGCCCCAAAGATCCATCTATCATATAATGTAGGAATTCTTTGAGGGTTTTGGGAAAAAGTCCTAACTTTGAGGCCATACATGAGGACCGATATAACTACATTTATGCTCAAATGCAAGTTTGCATGCTAATTCGATGTTTGGAAGCAAAATCCAAAAGGAAGTTTGAACTCATCCACTAAAATGGTAAGGAGTACATCACTTTCCCCTATGATCAAATACCCCTAACTGATATCTATGTAGGTATCCTAGCCAAATTGATCCAAATGAAGGAGAAAGATGACAAACATAGCTAAGAGGAACAATAGGAATAGGAGGATGAATTTAGGATGGAATCTAAGCCCAAAAACATCCTACGAGAATTGTTCCACGAAATATCCCTCAAGGTCATAACACCTTCCCCAAATGCCTTTGTTTTCTACATGGGCATGATGCCACCATCTTCCACTCTCTCTTGCCATACCACGGTTGATCCCATGTTGGTTATAGTCATACATCAAACCCAATTGATGCCATATCCAATGACCTATAACCCATCTATGCCATTTTTCACATAGCCTCAATCTATACAACCCTTAATAGTGGTTTTTACCACCAAAAATCCACTTATTGCATGTGCATAATCCACCATGGGATCCCTAACAACTCAAGGGTAACACATCCCCTTTATCCTATTTGTGCCTCAAATACCAACATAAACATCCTTTTCCTTATTTGACCAACAATCTACAACCATAACACAACCACTTCCTTCTATCTTGCAACCCATAGCAAGACCATAGGCCTTACAATAGACAGAACAACCATATGTGCAAGCCTCATAGCCAACAAGGCCATCATAGTATTTGGATAAAGCCTTCCAGATGATCTAGGATCTGATGGAGGAGTTGAAGAGGCTTAAAGCCTCTACCTCACAAATTGTCAAGATTATGAACTTTTACTAGGATGATCCCATCAGTCCTATGATCCCAATATTGACACTTCCTCCTAGTGTCCCTATTTCCTAGTTTATCACATACAATGGAGAAGGTGATCCTAATGTTCATCTTATAATCTTCAAATTCGAGTGGTTACTCTTATAGTTATGGCCTCATACCATCATGAGTATTTTTCCTATGTCCTTAACTGGGAAAGCACTTAATTAGTGTAGTGACCAAAAATGTCAATGGCTGGAATGGTAATGCCGAGGGATCTGCAATCATAATACAACCCTAATCTTTCCCCCATTCAAAGGGCCATCACTAGAGGGAAAACACAGAGGTGGAGCATCCAATACGATCTTTTTAATCGAACTAGGACTTATGAAATGTTTCGATGAATAGGTGCCAAGGTTTGCACAATGTTTTCAGTGGTACCAAGGCCAACTAAGCTAGAGTGTAGTAGGGTTTTCTAGTGTGAAAACGATGGTGCAAATGTGCAAATGCATGTAAAATAGCGAAAAAATATGAGCATGATGCTAAATGTTAAGAAAATGCTTGAAAATGCAAAAGAGTTTGAGAGAGAAAGAATAGCACCACCCCAAATGGGGAAGCATAGCAATTACAAAAGAGAGGCAAGGAGGTACGCAATGTATAGACAGGGGTAGTAGGTAGTGTAGTCATAGTCTCTGGGGTGTTTTGGTTCTAAAACTAACATTCACCATGAAGCTTAAGCTTGTTGAGTTTGTTGCCACAGTGTCCTACAGGCTATGGCATGCTACAATGTGCAAAGGTTATGTCCCAAAGTTTTGCCAAGGTGTTAAGTATGCTCGGGTGCAAGGATGCCAATGCTAAGATGCGCACTGCTAAATAAGAATGCTAGTTGAGTGCTTCAAAATGCCAACTACTCAAAATTTTAACCCCTAAAATATGAAATTCAGGGGTATTTATAGGGTTAGGATTGACGTAAAGTGCATATTGGGTTCCATGTGGCAAAGGGGGTAGTTGAGGCTTCACTAACCCTAGCTACACTCCCATTCAAGCAAAATGGTGCTACACTCTGGTGTGCTTCAATGGACCTTGAGATTGCCATACCATGACTACATTTCCAAGACTATATGTACCAAAGCTGAAAAGACCACAATGTACCTACAAAAAATGCAATTTGGAGGCTATGATCTTCCCTATTTCGAGTTGGATCAAGTGTAGGTACAATTTTGGGACAAATGGGGGGTGCAAAAGAAATGCAAATTGCTAACTTTGCTTACCAAAGAAGTGCTAGAGCTAAGATGAAGACCAATGTTAAGCTTTAGAAGCTTTTGGAGGCTACCTTGCATTGTTATGCCAGTTGTGCTCTAGAGTGTAACCCAATAGTTAGGTAAATTTTGCAAAAATTAAGGTCCAGTGCTGGCTATGCTAGCTACGCTCTAGAGCGTAGCTGAATAGTTAGGCAAATTTTGTAAAAATTAAGGTCCAATGTTGGCTACACTGGTTACATTTTGAAGCATAGCAGGAAAAGTGAGAGTGCCACACTGGCACTTAGAAAAAATTGGCAAAACTTGCAGTCCTCATCAAAGCTATGCTCTGGAGTGTAGCAAGAGGGGGCAGCTTCAAGAGTTAGGAAACCTACCAAAATTCCTCTTCTATGCTGAGCTATCTTAATAGCTTCTGGTTTGACACTTAGCAAAACTGGCCATTGAAGTGTATGCTACATTGCCTACACTTTGGAGCATAGCAAGGAGAATGAGAGCACAACACAACACTTAGAACAGTTTTACACCTATTATCGACACTTAGAAAATTTTGCAAATCTAGTTTTATGTTGCATGATATGCTGATCATGCTCTGGAGCATAGTCCTAGTAGTGGAAGCATGGGCCAAACACTTAGAAAGAATTTGCCTCGTGTTAACACTTAGACAATTTTTTTTTGAGGTGTTGTTGCCCAAATTTGGTGGTGTTTCATTAGTTCCTCTTTATCAACATTTGGAGGAGTGGCCCAAGAGATGTTGACAAAGAACCCAAAACACCATAGTAGGTGCGGCACCAACATTGCTCATCAGTACCTAATCGGAAGACACTTCATTAGGCTCGAGATTGCTAAAGGTAATGGTATGTTGTAGGTAATGGATGTAGGGAATTAACTTGAGAATAGCAAGGGAGGAGTGAGATGGAAATTATGCATCATGTTGTAAGATGCAGAGTTAGCATGGTTGACCATAATCATGGTACTAGGGTGGCCTATCACCAAAATGATGATTTCTTGTCGAAATGCTTGTGAGAGAGCCATCGCCCATGGCACCAGAATGGCTTACGCTTGACATATTAGCCTCTCATCGAAGTGCTTATGAGAAGGTTGATGTGAATTCAGGGTTGGACTGGTTGCCGAAGTGTAGCTTTGTTAGATTTTGCTCAGGGACATGTGTTACCCCCCTTTGATCTTTTTTTTTTTGTGAAATGCTAGCTACAATATGCGTATCATTGAGTGGACCATGTGCCACTCAACAGGCTTTACTTAGAGGCAACCATGTCATGTTTGTAGGATAGGTGTTTCCTACATTCACTTGGGCTTTGACCAACCCACAGAGGCTCCCCATGGGATGAGTTACATTACATCCATCATGGGTTCTGTGGTTGGCTAAAAGAAGGGTGTCATGTGCATTGGAGAAGCTTGAGGGAAGGTAAAAAAATGTAAGGTAAAGGGGTAAATGCAAGTAGGGTATGGCAGGATAATAGGGATGTGGCAAGTCCAACCAAGCATATTGGAGTAATGTGGTGACTTGTTGCTGCGATGAAACACATCTTGAACGACCACCCCCGGGGCTTCATCCTACAAACACAACATAGAGAAAATAAGAAAATAACCACATAACATGTGAGATAAGAGAAAATTGCTAGTTGTGAGGGTGCTACAAGTGTTGGACCAATTGCAAGAGTGTGTAGTGCCAAAGTAGAAACACCAATGCAGGTGTTGGGGCTAGAAAGCTGCAAAAGCTTTAGTAGCCATACTAGAAGTAAGCACCTAAGGGAGGTTGACAAGGTAGCCTATGAAAATGATGATGTAGGTGCTTAAGACTCCAAACCAAGGATAGGAGCTTGGATATCCACCAAGATGGCAGGGAGCTAAGTTGTTGGATCCACTTCCAAGCTCAAGCAATGGTGAGGGCTGGAGGATGGTAGTACTATGGTTGGGCCACAGTACTACTGGGACTCTAGTAGGTGGTGCTGATGGTGAGAGCTCCAACCACTAATGAAACACCCAAGGCCAATAATGTTGTTGATGTAACCTAGGGGTGGTGTGACTGGCGATGGTGGCAGTAGCTCCAAAAGGTTAGCAAAATGCCTAAGGGCATCTTTAAAGGATTAGCAAAATGTCAAGGGTAGTGATGTTGCAAATGTTCCAAAGGATTTTCTCTTGAAGACATGAATTCCATTTAGGAACTACAACACCCCACCTCACCCTACCTATGAGGCATGGGCAGATGATGAAGGATCGAAAGTATTCATGCTCACTTCTTCATAGAACTGCGATTATTGAGCCATGTGTGCTGAACTGTGAACTTAGTTTAAGGTCTTGGTAGACCACATGTCATGTTAGTTTAAGGTCCTAGTAGACCATGAACCTAGTTTAAGGTCCTAGCAGACTGTGATGTGCTATTTTATAGTCCTCGCAGACTACTGTGTGCTAGTTTAATGTTGTAGTAGACAATGGATGTTGTGCTAGTTTAACATCATGACACAAGGAAAAGTTGTGCTAGTTTATAGTCATAGCAAACTATGCTATGGATGATAGCTTTAGTGTCATGGCCCAAAGATGAGCTATGCTAGTTTATAGTCATAGCGGACTTACTGTGCCAATTTAACGTCATAGCAAACAAGTGTGTTCTGGATGCTAGTTTAACATCGTAGCCCAAGGATGCTCTGTGCTAGTTTAAAGTCATAGCAAACTTGTTGCACTAGTTTAATGTCATAGTGGACACTCTATGCTAGTTTATAATCATAGTGGACTCTTTCTTACCTTGCTTTGTCATTGATGCGGCACTGTATACTAAGCATAGTGCATCTTCAAGTACGAATGGTTGATTGGATTGGCAAACTCATTACCATTTAGATCAACAAGCTTGAATGCTCCATTTTCATAAGCCTTGGTGACCAAGAAAGGCCCTTCCTAGTTGACTAAGAATTTATTCACAGGTTTGTGAATGGCCTTGACGACTAAGTCCCCTTGATCGGGTGTTGATGCTAATTATGATGATGCTTTTGCCATTGATTTTCTTGATACCATTCGATGTTTTCAAGTGCCTGCATGCCCTCCTCCTCTATAGAGTCAAGGTCATTGATTCTCAACTTGTTATTTTGAGCCTTGTTAATGAATCTTGAGAGGATTACATGGAGTGATGGAACTTGCAATTCAAGAGGGAAAATTGCTTCAAACCCATACATAAGACTATATGGCATCTTACCTATTTCTATTTTGCATGTTGTGTGGTAGGCCCATAGTGCATAGACTAGCTACTCATGCCATTGCTATTTTCTACTACTCAGCATCTTCTTCAAAATGTTAATGATGACTTTTTTTGTAGCCTCCACTTGGCCATTCACCTATGGGTAGAATGATGACGAAAAAGAATGCTTAACACCAAGGTATTTTCAAAAGGATTTGGTTTCTGCACTGCTAAACTGTGGCCCATTGTTTGTGACTATGTTTTTAAGGATGAATTTGCAAACCTGTTGTGATGTTGTCTTCCTATGGGGAATAGCTTCAACCCACTTGGTAAAGTATTTGGTTGTGGTTATGATAAAGCTATGTTTTGCGGAAGACTTAAACGTGATAGGTCCTATGATATCCAACCTCAATTGTTGGAATTACCATGTGATCTGTGTGGTGTGTAGTTCAGTGGGTGGCACATGCATGAGGTTTCCATGCCATTAACACATGTCACACATCTTGACCTTAGAGACATAATCGTGTTCCATTTAAGGCCAATAATAGCCTAAGAGTCTGGTTTTCGATGCCATTGCCCTGGGTGCTATGTGACCTCCACACAGTCCCTCGTGGACTTGATCAATGATTGTTTACGCTTCATTATCACTAACATAGGGTAGTAGTATGCCATTGTAGGATCTATGAAAAAGTGTATTATCACATATGAGGACGTACTACTGTAATAATTTTTGCACTACATCCTTTTGGGCAATGGTTAGATGTTGTGGAGGCTCCCCTATTGAAGGTATGACTTGATGTCGTCATACCATTCTTGTGCATGAGTTGTGCTTGTTGTGCCTACGGATGCAATGTTAGTTGTTTGTGTGATAGGCTCAATGAATTTTGTTATTGAGGTGGGCAAGGCATGAAACATGTTAGGTTCAATGCTTAAGGCTAGTGTAGTTAATGTGTCAGCAATGGCATTCTCGTTGCGAGGAATGTGTTGGATATCTATGGTTGCAATTCATTTGAGCAAGTGCTTTATCAACTCATAGTAAGGTTGTAAGTGTTGTTCCTTGCAAGTGTAAACCTCTATAACTTGATTAACAACTAACTGTGAATCGCCTCGAATTGCTAGGTATTGAATTCCTAGTTTGTGAGCTACTAAGATGCCTCCAAGGAGACCTTCATACTCCACTACATTGTTAGTGCAAGGAAATGTAAGATGACAAGTGAAGGGTTGGATCTCCCTAGAGGGATATGTAAAATTTCCTTAAAAGGTTGAATTATCATCAAAGTGTAAAATTACCTCAAAGTTGGTGGGCACTTGGCTGATGCTGTAACATGCTTATCTGAAAATTTCAAATCTATTGTTGCTTGATCATTTATTGGAAAATTCATGAGTTGTGTGGCTATTTCTTGACCTTTATTTGATGTTTGTGCTATGTAGTGCAAGTCAAACTCCATGGTTATTGCTTTCCACCATGTAATTCAACTACTTTCATAAATGTTCATTGTGATTGCTTGGAGTACATTGCTCTTGCAAATGATGTTTACTTCGTTGCGGAAAAGATAGTGCCTCCACTTCTTAAGTGTGAAGACTAAGGAGAGGCAGTTCTTCTCCACATTATTGTATTTTGCTTCATGGGCCACTAATGCATGGCTTAGGATACAGGGACCTCTGAGCCATTGTCTCATTTTTGGCAAAGCAAAGAGGTGATGGACATGTCAGAGGTTGCTAGGTAGATGTAAAATGGTCTATCTCCTATTTAAGGTCATTAAATGCCTTTTGGCATTGAGCTATCCACTCAAAGTGGACTCCCTTTTTGAGCAGATGTTGCATGGGTTGCAACTTATCAGTCAATCATACGATAAGCCTACAAATCAATTGCAGTCTACCTTGTAAACCACATAGCTCTTTAAGGTTAGCCAGTTGTGCTAAGTTGATAATAGCCTTAACCTTATTAGGGTCTATGAGTATGGCTACTTCTGATACTACGAAACCTAGCATGTGACTTATTTTGACACCAAAGACATACTTCTTAGGATTCAACCTAAGGTCATATCTTAGGCAACATTTGAGTACACGGTCTAAGTCATCTACATGGTTGTGTGCCATTTTGGACTTAACTACTATGTCATCAATGTAGTCATTGAGCAAATCTAGCAAGTAATCGCTAAAGATGTATGTCATAGCACGTTGATAGGTTACTCATGTGTTCTTTAGGCCAAAAGATATCATTGTATAGCAAAATGTACCCCAAGGAGTCATGAAGGTTGTACTGAGTTGGTGCTTCAGGTTGATTAAAATCTAGTTGTAACTAAACAACTCATCCATGAAGGACTACAAGGCATGAACAACCGTAGGATCAACCAGTTGGTCAATACTAGGTAAAGGGGAGTCATCTTTAATGGTCACCTTGTTTAGGTTCTGGAAGTCTATGCAAATGTGTATGCTTCCATTTTTCTTGGGTACAACCATGATGTTGGAGACCCAGTCTATGTAGTCAGCCTGGATGAAACCAGGTTTGTAAAGCTTGGTGATTTCATTAGGGACTACCAATGCCACCTCAATCTTAACCTTGTGGGCTTTCTGCTTAATTGGTTTTATGCAAGGATCAAGGATTATATTATGCTACATTATACAAGGATCTAGTCTTGGCATGTCTTCATAAGACCATGCAAATGCTTTGATGTTGTCATTGAGTGTTTTTGCGATGTTTTGGGCATGTTGAGACTCTAACAAAGAACTAAGTTTCAATGTTTTTTCCTTGCCACTAAGCATTGTTATAGGGACTTCAACAAGGGGATCCTTAGTTACATCACCTACCTCTAGGTCTAGAGCTTTGACTAGATGGTCTAGCCAATCTAGCGGCACCTCCATAGATGCTATGTGTTCATCATGGGCTCTTGGCTCAAGATCTAGGCATTCGATATCGATGTATCATGTGAGACCACCATGAGGCCTAGTAAGGACCAAAGGTGAATGAAGATGCTTACACATTCTCATGATGCAATTCTATCAAGTATCTTGCAAAACGACCACAAAGAATGTCAAGCCACACTTATCTTAAATAGAGTCAAAATGCATAACATAAAGAAAGCAGTGTAATGAAAATTCACCTAAGTGTGCAAATGTGGAGTTGTAGAAGCAAGTATGCAGGCTAGTTTCGAGCCTCGATAGGCCATGGGGTGCTAGTTTAAGGTAGTAGCAAATCATGGTTTGCTAGTTTAAGGTCATAGCAAACCATTGTTTACCAGTTTAAGGTTGTAGCAAACCATGATTTGTGTAAACTATGGTAGTTTACATAAGGCTAGAAGTGCTTGGAATGTGAAATCAAGCTGGGCATTCATTGGGTACTTGGTCACTAGAAAAAGCTCAAAAAGTTTTCTAACTCTGGTTGCTATGCTCACCCCCTTTTTACGCTTCGTCCCTTGTTATGCTTAAGAAAGACTTGGAAAATTTTCCTAAGCATGGAACACTGTCTTGGTAGGTAGTGCATTTAATTACCTTATAAGGGTATATATGCATATTTCACCAAATTCAAACTATCATTTTTTGAAGTGAAAATGAGAAGTTACAGAGCATAGCATGGTTAGAACAAGGAGTGAAGTTAGAGCATAGCAATCAAAGCAAAGCACCCAAAGCGTGACAACCAAAGCGTGATAGGAAACATGACATGCTAAAATGAATGTCAACACCTTGGGCTCGTCAACGTGGACAAGGGAGAGTGAGCACTACAACATCTACCCCACACACACATGGAGGAATGGAGAGAGACATCATCTGCCAAGTACCTTGCTACACTCTACCCTTGCATAGTTTTTACTTTGTTTTGTCATACCCTTCCTACTTTGCATTACTTTGGGGTTTTAGGCTTTGGGATGGCTTACCTTGATAGGGACCATTGCTTCCATGGCCACCACATGAGATGGCAAGATTATGGCTTTGAATGCTTGGTCATACCTCGTGCTTTAACTTCATGAGGCTCATCAAGAATCAAATAACCATAGAAGTTATGTTTTACAAATCATCTTAAGAGATATTTGACACATGTCAAAAAAGAAAGAAAAAGGTTCTTCCCCATTTAAGCACAAGTGAAATAAGGATAAAACCATTAGAACTACTTCAAAATAGATGCTATTGGCCAAATTACCAACATTGCCCATGAAGAAGGTAAATACCTTTTTATAATATTATTGATGACTTCTCAAGATATAGTTGGACCTACATCCTCCACACTAAAGAGGAGGTTTTTGGTGTTTTTTAAAATTTTAAGAAGTTGATAGAAAATAGGTTTCAATTAAAATTTTAAGGAGAAATAAGAAAGATGAATTAGGAAGTGAAAATTTTGATGAATTTTCTAAAGATCATGGCATAACTAAATAAACTACATATTGATATAAGCTACAAAGTAATGGAGTTGTTGAAAGGAAGAATAAAATCAACTAGAAAATATGTATATTCTTGTTAAATCATGTCTTTGTTCCTAATTCCAAATACAATAAGGTAGTCAACATGGCTACATATTTTCTAAATAGGACCATCATCTCTTCCATTAGTAAGAAGGATCCCTATGAATTCTTATAGATATGCTCACTTCCATCTTAAAGTCTTTGGTTTTTTATGCTATGTAAAAATTCCTAATACTCTTGTCGATAAACTAGATGATAGGAGAAGAAAGTGTATCTTTTTTTCATATGATTTCATGAAAAGTGGATAAAAATGCTTTAATTAACTTCAAAAGAAGTGATATGTGTCAAGAACTATAGTATTTCATAAGAAAATCTTAGGATTACTCATTTTGTAGTCAATAAGAAGACAAAAAGAAGGATGAGTAGCCTTATGCAATGGATGAAAATTGATCATCCTTCATCATAAATTCTAGACACTAACTTTTAAAAAAGTTTTAAGTTATGGTATGAATGGGAGTCATGTCTTACTTTTTTAGTCTCATGTCTTCTCATTACATATATTTTATCTTTTATATTTTATTTTGAAGTCTTAAGGTTTGGATCATACTTATAAAATTTTCAATAAAAGGAATATTTTCAATGTAAGCCACAATGATGTTAGAAAATGCCTAAAATGACATACAAGGACTAACCTACACTATCAATAAAAGTCATTCCTCATACATCAAGAGAAAAAGAATTCATTTCATACTTTTCATTATGTACTTCTTAAATTCAAGGTTTAAAGAAGGATCACAAACAAGTTTTACTTTTNTAAAGATGCCTATGAATGAAACTTTAAATTAGAAAAAATAATAAATTTGNAGTTGCCTAAGCATCTTAGAGCATAGATCTCATTATTTCATAATCCTTTTTAGAGACCTAAGATTTAGTTCATGATCTTCATCTTTTTGTAGTCCAAAGACTCTAAATTTTAAGTGAAATATTCTTAATTCATCCAGATTATCTCTTTCCAAAAAATTATATGTTAATTACTCTTCATTTATTTTAGACAACTTGGTCATCATCCTTGTGTGTGATTATTTTCCCTAAGTGCATTGTGAACATCAAATTGAATTACATAGATGTCCTTGGGACTGCATACTTTCTTTGTGCTTGTAAATTATTATTTTAAGAAAAAAAATAAAGCTTTTACCTTTTCTTTCTTATTTAAATTAGCTTGTTTTTAAAGTAAGAGATCTTGGCTTGTAGAATCTGTTGATGCCAACACTGCCCATGCTAGGCATGGGGCCATGATTAATAAGTCTAATCCCTTGGCACTGAGTGTAAAGAAAGTTAATTTGTACAAGCATGTCCTAGGGCTTAATTCATAATGGTGAGCTCGTGGTAGCAATTACGTTGCCATGCCATGATGGCATAGACATAATGGTCATAGGGGTGGTGTAACTGATAGTGGTGGTGCCAAGAGGTACATGTGTTACAAGAGTTACGTTGGTGGTAATGACCTAGGTGGTGGAGAATGTGGTGGGAGTTATGTCTGAGTGATGCCAGGAGTTATGTGTAGCGGTGGCATAACCAACAACGTGGTAATCTTAGGCATTGCAAAAGTTTCTTAATGGCCTAGGTGGGGGGCATAACTGATGTAGGACATGGGCATTTAAACACCTAGATGAGTAGCTATAAAAGGGGATGAGTAGACATTATGGGGGTAGAAGGGACATGGCCTCCTTTCTCTCTGGCACATCAATGTGGTGCCAGATGGTGGCCAACAATTGTAACCTTCCCTCTCTCTCTCTTACAGTAGTAGGGTGTGCTGTAGATGATTGTAGGGGAAGCAAGAGACTCTTAACACTAGTGGGGGGTTGAGCAATAGGCGGTAGGTGAATCATTTATTAAGGAATCCCCTCTAGAGGAAACTAGTAGATGACAGTTTCTCTTTGTTTAGCATATTGTGATTGTCCAGCCTCTCTCCTTGTCGACAGGATGCATGATAGTGGCAATCGTGACAACAACGGTAGTGTATAGCAGCTACAGCTAGTGGCAATAGGTAACCTCCCTGTGCGGTGCATGATAGGCAGGTGAGCACTCAAGGTAATAATGGTAGGTGTAGAAATGCATTCAATAGTGTGTCAGTAGTAGCGAGGTTCATGGTAGGCTAGGGCAAACCTCCCCTCTCTCGAGCAATAGCCAGGAAACCTATGATGGCAATAGTACTCATAACAGCTATAGGAACAAAGGGGCCAGCCTCTCTCTCACATTGGGTGCTAGCCTCTCTCTCATCGGGGGCTAGCCTCTCCTCTCTCTGGCTACACGTGTGGCAAATAGAATGTGTGTGCACCAGTAAACTGAGGTTGTGAACGATGTGTCTACAACATGCTAAGTAGACGATAGCAGCATCTCTCTCTTTTTTCTCCCTTCCCTAGTAGACAGAGGTGGATAGAATTGAGAACCATAACAATGGTTGGTAGTGGAACAAATCTCTCTCTCTCCCTCTCTTGGTGACTACGAGCAGTGTCGGTTGTGGCAACATCTACGACAAGGAAATGTGAGCGATGGTGGTCCTTTTGGCTAGTGGAGGGATTCTGGTTTTTTCTCTCTTGGTGGAAATTTGCAATGGTCTATAGCACTAGCATGTCCCTGCATAGCAACATTTTTGTCCTTGCTGCCACAAGGGTTTTTTTCCTGGCAACAACTATGAATGGCAGTAGTTGGCAGTAGGATCTCTCTCTTTTTCCCTCTCTTTGTAGATCCAAACTGGTGACTGTAGCAAGGTTTTTTTTTTCTCTTTGGCAATGGTGAAGCTACAATAGGTGGCCTCCTTGGGTTTTTTGACATCAACGGTAGGTTGTGTGGTAGGCAACAGTGAGGCACATGATGGTAGAACACTAGACAAATCTCTCTCTCTTTCTCTCTCCATCTCTCGACAGCTACAAGCAACATTGGCTACAACGATGTCTACAATAATGAGATGGCATGAACTAGTGGCAATAGCAGGAACTAGGGAAAATTTAAATTTTCTTGTTACCTACTATGTTTTCATGAAGTCTTAAATCTCAAGAAAATTATTATTCAAATTCCTCAACCTTTTAATTTAATTTTTTTTTGTTTTGAAACGTCACATGGCCCTCTATAGTTGAGACTCTTCTCAAGTTTCTGTACCCATACAAGAGGCACCCTAGGCAATAGTCTCCTCAAACAAGTTTTTTTTCCCAATGTTGGTGCATCCAAAATTTATGTATCAATAGAATCCAAGGAAGCTCCTCATCAAATTAGTATCAAAGCACTTGAAATTGAATAAAATTATATTCAAGTGGATAATTCTCACCTCACTTACAAACAATCACTTCAAATTCTTAAGCTTGGGTGAATTCTCTCTTATTACCTATTTCTTTCATCATAGGGTTTGAAGATTTTTCTTTTAGTCCTAAGTTTGTCATATCTTTAGATATTTGAAAATAATTGCAGAATAGGACATCCATTGGCTTATAATGCAAGGGTTTAGAGATCTTGAACTCATTTCTCTTAAGATTTGAGTATTCTTTATTTCCTTCCTTGAGAAATCTTGAATATTTCACTTTTCCTTGTAGAATTTTATGAAAATTATCTTTTAGGTCACTTTTCATCATGCCTCCAAAGAAGAACATAGTTAATCATTATTAAGAGACATGGATTTCATGAAAAATGCTCTCAAGCTCATTGTTGAGAAACTTAAAAGCTAGAAGAAAATAAAGGATATGCTTCTGCATCAAAAGATGCTAGGAAAGGGAATAACTCAAATACTTCTATACTAAGATCTTTTTCAAAATGTACCTTCATGCCACCTCTTCAAAATGATCTTCCTTTTACAAATGAAGATCTTGAAGAAGATGAAGATTAAGATGATACCTTTCTTCATGCTCCTAGTATTGAGAATAAGTCTCAATGGTTCATATTTCCAAGGAAATGAAAGAAGGAGCTCTCTAGTTTTAAAGTCAAATCCTTGAATGAAATGGAAGGTATAAAATATTTTCTCTCTTGGTTGAAAATGATTAATGAAAAATTTAATTTTAAAGATGTAGAAGATTATCAAAAGGTGGCATATGCTAAGACAAAACTAGAAGGCATGGCACTTTATGGTGGAAGAAAAAAAGACATTCCTAGATTGATATCTCATGTAATTCATGTTAAAGAAAAGGTTTGCAAAATCGCATCATAAAGAAGAAGCTATTCAAATGTTTAAATATATGAGGCAAGGAGATAAAAATGTTAAATAATATTATGTGTAATTCTGTAAATATTTTTAATAAGTAAAAGTGCATAAGGATAAGTATGAACAAGCCTCTAATTTCAAAGATGGGCTTAAGAAGAAATTTTAACAAGTACTTACCTTCAATGAATCTCAAACCTTATATGAGATATTTGATTTGGCTTTGAAGGCTAAAAGACAAGTTTAAGGTATTAACAAAGATCCTAAAGTTTCCAAAGGCAAAGAGTCTAAAGGTTCTAAGGGAGTTAAAGAAGCTAACAAAAAAGGTAATAAAAAATGATCATTACCTAGAACCATAGTGCTCATCCTGTTAAGTGGGTTCTAAGAAGGGTTAGTAGATAAGAAAATATACAAAGCTTTATTTTTTATGATTGAAAAATTTAATCTTGTTACTTGGTTTCATTAAAAAAAACTTTCTCTTTCTACTCAGTTTCATATTTTATCATTTATCGTTGAAAACATTTGCTCTTTCTACTTCGGTTAAAAAAAAGAACTTTATTATTTATCATTGAGAAATTTGCTCTTTTGTGAATTTTCTGAATTTGTTGTTTGTGCTTGGTTGAAAAAAAAAGGTTTATCATTTATCATTGAAAAAATTTGGTCAATTTGCTCTTTCTTTCTACTCTACTCAGTTTCATTATTGTTTATCATTGAAAAATTTACTCTTTTTGTCTTGTTTCATATTTTATTATTTATCATTAAAAAAGCTTGCTTAAAATTGGTCCTTATTCATAATTGAATCCCATTAAATTGAACAAATAACAAAAACAATGTGAAACACTTCAAATTTTTAATCAAAGAACCAAATCTTTAGGAATTGAGCTTCCATGCTAAAATCAAGACAAATTTTTCTCACATAAGTCTTTAAAATGTTAGAGACATAGTTTTAGAACTCAAAATGAACTAATCTATTAGAGAGCTAAAATTTCTACCATCTTCACATGAAACTTCTCCTTACTAGTTGCAAATGCTAAAGAATTACGACGAAAATGACAAAGCTCAAAAGAAACATGATCAAAGAGAGAAACACAATCAAAGATATTAGAAGTGTAGCTATAAATTCCATTTTGGCTTAAAACTATTCTTGATTCATAATTGAATCCAATTAAACTGAACTAATAAACAAAACAGTGCCAAACACTTAAAATTTTTAATCAAAGAATCGAATCCTTAGAAATTGAGCTTCCATGCTTAAATCAAGTAAAATTCTTCTCACAAAAGGCTTTAAAATGCTAGAGAAATACTTTTACAACTCAAAATGAACTAACTGTCATTATCATGTTTAAGAAGAAAAACAAGCAAAAAAATGTACATCATTTAGTAGAACATTATTCCAATTTAGATATTTTAGAAGCTTTCACTCGAAAATTCACAAAAATCAAGAACAACATTGTACTAAAATTTAAACAAGAGGTTTAGACAAAGAAGCTTGTAAGCTAAAGCCAAAAATCTAGAAGAGATTTCATTTCTATTTAAACATTATTAGAGAAAGATTGCTCTAGAACAAATGCAATGAACTAATGTTTATATGTAGCAAAGAGAAGAGGGAGATGACTAATTTATCATAGATTGAGGGGCAATTTTGCAACATTGAATTATAGATGTAAAACATTTTATTAAAAGGAATTCTAAAATTACTATGTTCATAGATAGAATAGGTTTCAACTAGGTGATAAATGAAGATACAGGAAATCGTTACCACTTTTCCAACTTGTATTTCTAATGCATTTTTATGTCGTTAATAGAACACACCCCTTCGCTTACAAACCTTTCCCCTCCCTTCCCTTCCTAGAATAATAATAATAATGCTTATAATGTAGATTACGGAGAAAAAAAAAGGTCAATTGGAAACCATTTCCTCATCCATAATGATGTGACAAGTAAAATTACATAAAAATATAATAATGACGAGGGTGGAGACACTTCGCTTACACATATGAGAATCCTTTACTCTAATAGCCATGGTAAACTTTTATAGGCTTTGAACCTATAACAGTAGAAGTTGTGAATATCATGTAATTTGGCCAAGAGGCCACTACTAATAATAGATTGGTAAAGGTAACACTAAATAATATTTTGTCCATAACACTCCAGGGAGAGAGTATCGGCAATGCACAATAATATTTTGTTCATAATGCTCCTGAGGATACTTGCAGTTGAAGTTGTGAATATCACATAATTTGGCCAAGAGGCCACTACTAATAATAGATTGGTAAAGGTAACACTAAATAATATTTTATCCATAACACTCCAGGGAGAGAGTATCAGTAACACACAATAATATGTTGTCCATAATGCTCCCGAGGAGAGAGTATCGGTAACACAAAATAATATTTTGTCCATAATGCTTCCGAGGAGAGAATATGGATAACGTTAAATAATATTGTGTCCATACTGCTTTAGAGAGATATTACTGATAACACTAAATAGTATTTTTTCCATAATGCTTCTAGAGAGAAAGTATCTGTAATGTTAAATAATATTGCATTTATTTGGCCAAGAGGCCATTATTAGTCATATTTCGGTAATGCCAACTTTTTCCATAATGCTGACTAACGTTCATGTGTTATGAAAGGTTATGTCCATTGCAAAACATAAATATGTTTAGAAAGGTTACGTAATACGTTTAGAAATGTTGCGTCCTCGTTCCAAAGGTTATGTCCCGTTGAAAACCATAAATACGCCTCATTAGATGAATAGTTTGCGTTGGATTCGGGAGCGCCTACTGAAGCGCAATAAATCGGCAATGGGTACGCATGTCAGAATTTTTTCTGAAATTTTGTATATATAATAATAATAAGGCTCTTGGTAGAAATGTTAGATTTAGTTGCAAGACTTGATCAAGAATAGGCTCAACCAAGATTGCGAATGGAACATCAACAAATATCTTCTGAACATATGAACAATCAGGTATGATAATGAACATCTTCGACAAGTACCCATTCCACCAATCATACGTGGAGGATCTCGCCAACTACCACTTTAGATTAGCATGAGCTTTAATGATACATAAGTCACATGGAATGACATTGGAGAAAGCGTGTATAGATGTTGGTAGCAAAGAAACAACAGGTCTTACATTTGTGGCACCATATCGAGTGAGGAGTATTGACAGTTTGAAGATATTCCTTCCAATCTCCAAGGAAAGATATATCAAGATATTTAAGGCTTCGCACCTTCAAAGTAGATTGGATGAAGAGCAACGCATTAAATCTAATGAAGAATGATCTCATTCTTTTCTGTCAACTACTTTTTACAATTTTGAATGTCAGAACATTTGTATCTATACATTTTCAATACACAAGTTTGTACATTGATCATTTCTGCTGTATTACAACATATTTATAATCATTCAATAAATCATTCCATGGTCTTATAATTTTTTTATCTGTTATGTTTAAATCATCGCTGTAGCAGACGATTGGTGATCACTAGCTTAGTTATATATTTATAATATATGTCTCTAAATTGGCCAAGAGAATTATATTTTTTTACAAGTAAAAATTTCTTTGAGTAAAAAATTTCATGACTTCTGGACAAAGAACAAGATTTAAAAACCCAAATTTTCATGCCTTCTAGACAAAGAACAAGATTTAAAAACCCAAATTTTCATGCCTTCTAGACAAAGAACAAGAGTTATGTACCTTATTTTTTCTAAGGATGGGTTTTTTAAAAAAAAAATTTCCACCAATTAGTAAGCACTTTCTAATATCACACAAGGACATAGTATTGGTAACACAAAATAATATTTTTATCCATAGCAACAATGTTGTGGATCATTTAGGTTCTTTATATGTAAGTAGGCTCCTCCTGTCTTTTGTTGTCATTCTTGTATTTTGACTTATCCATGCAAATTCTTACTTTGGATTTCATGTCTTGAGTTTTCCATGGATGGTCGCTATGATCAAAGCTCGACTACTTATCATAATCACGACCAACAAAAATAGTAGTTTGTTAATTGACTCTTCAGAACTAAGGATTCAACCACAACAGCAAAGTGCTCAAACTCGACTTTGCAAAAGTTTGATGCTGCTGTAAAATTTGCAACAACAATGATATTTTGGCCGAGAGGCCACTACCAATCATAGATCAACAATGGTAACGTTAAATAACATTGTGTCCCTAATGCTCTAGATAGAGCTTATTAGTAATGCTAAATAATATTTTGTCTATAACACTCTACAGAGAGAGTATTGATAATGCTAAATAATATTGTGTTCATGATGCTCCAGGGGAAAGAGTATCGGTAATGCTAAATTATATTGCATCCATAATGCTTTATGGAGAGCTTATTGGCAATGCTAAATAATATTTTTTCCATAACGCTCCAAAGAGAGAGTATCGATAATGTAAAATAATATTTTGTTCATAACACTATTGGGGAGAGAGTATTGGTAATGTTAAATAATATTGCATCCATAACACTTTAAGGAGAGCTTATTAGCAATGCTAAATAATATTTTGTCCATAATGCTTCAGGAGAGAGGCAAAATAATACTTTTTCCATAACGCTCTTAGGAAGAGAGTATTGGTAATGCTAATAATATTGTGTCCATAATGCTCTAGGGAGAGCTTATTAGTAACATTAAATAATATTTTGTTTAGCCGAAAGGCCACTACACTTTCGAGAAGAGGGTATCAGTAACACAAAATAATATTTTGTCCATAACGCTCCCAGGGAAAAAATACAAGTAATGTTAAATAACAATTTTGTCCATAATGTTGCAGGGAGAGGGTATCAATAACACAAAATAATATTTTGTCCATAATGCTTATAGGGAGAGAGTATTGGTAATGCTAAATAATATTTGTCCATAACGCTTTAAAGATTGGGTATTGGTAACGTGAAATAATATTTTGTTTATAATGCACAAGGACAAAGTATTGGCAACACAAAATAATATTTTTATCCCTAACAATGGTGTTGCGGGTTGTTCAGGTTCTTTATATGTAAGTAGAATCCTCCTGTGTTTTGTTGTTATTCTTGTCTTTCAATTTATCCATATGAACATTTGCTTTAGATTTCATGTCTTGAGTTTGCCATGGATGGCCATCATGATCAAAGCTCGACTACATGTCATAATCATGGCTAACAACAACAGTCATTGCTATGACTAACTTTTCAAAATTGAGGATTCAATCGCAGTAGCAAAGTGCTAAAACTTGATTTTGTGAAAGTTTGATGATGTCACAAAATTTGCAACAACAACGATATTTTGGTTGAGAGGCTAGTACTAGCCATAGATCGGTAATAGTAATGTTAAATAATATTGTGTTCATAACTCTATAGGAAGAGCTTATTGGTAATGCTAAATAATATTTTATCTATAATTCTTTAGGCAGAGAGTATCGGTAATACAAAATAATATTTTGTTCATAATGCTCTTAGGGAGAGAGTATTGATAATGCTAAATAATATTACGTCCATAACACTATATGGAGAGCTTATTGGTAACATTAAATAATGTTTTATCCATAATTCTTCAAGGATATAATATCAATAACGCATAATAATATTTTGTCCATAACGTTCATTAGGGAGAGAGTATCGATAACATTAAATAATATTGCGTCCATAATGCTATAGGAAGAGCTTATTGATAATGCTAAACAATATTTTGTCCATAATGCTTTACGAAGAAATTATTAATAATGCAAAATAATATTTTGTTCATAACGCTATAGGGAGAGCTTATTGGTAATGGTAAATAATATTTTGTTTGGCCGAGGGACCACTACCAATCATAGATTAGTAACAGTAACACTAAATAAGATTTTGTACATAACACTCTCAAGGAGAGAGTATTAGTAACGCTAAATAATATTTTATCCATAACGCTTCAAGGAGAAGGTATTGGTAATGCAAAATAATGTTGCTTATGGTGCTCCCAAGGAGAAAGTATCAGTAATGCTATATAATACTTTTGTCCATAACACTACAGGGAGAGGGTATCAGTAACACAATAATATTTTGTCCATAATGCTTACATGAAGAGAGTATTGGTAACGCTAAATAATATTTGTTCATAACTCTCCAAGGGGTGGGTATCAATAATGCAAAATAATATTTTGTTTATAACATGCAAGGAAAGAGTATTGGTATCACAAAATAATATTTTTATCCATAACAATGGTGTTGTGGGTTGTTCAGGTTCTTTATATGTAAGTAGAACCTCTTGTGTTTTGTTGTTATTCTTGTCTTTTGATTTATCCATGTGAACACTTGCTTTGGATTTCATGTCTTGAGTTTGCCATGGATGGCCACCATGATCGAAGCTCAACTATTTGTCATAATCACAACCAATAACAATAGTAGTTTACTATGGCTAAATTTTCAGAACTGAGGATTCAACTATAGCAACAAAGTGCTCAAACTCAATTTTTGTAAAGTCTGATGATGTCACAAAATTTATAACAAAAATGATATTTTGGCCAAAAGGCCACTATTAATCATAGATTAGTAATGGTAATGCTAAATAATATTGTGTCCATAATGTTATAGGAAGAGCTTATTGGTAACGCTAAATAATATTTTGTTCTTAACACTCCAAGGAGAGAGTATTGGTAACGCAAAATAATATTTTGTCCATAATGCTCCTAGGGAAAGAGTATCAGTAACTCTAAATAATATTGCATCCATAATGCTCTAGGGAGAGCTTATTGGTAATGCTAAATAATATTTTGTCTATAATGCTTTAGGGAGAGAGTATCGGTAATGAAAAATAATATTGTATCCATAACACTCCCGAGGAAAGAGTATTGGTAACGCTAAATAATATTGTGTCCATAACGCTCTAGGGAGAGCTTATTGGTAAAGCTAAATAATATTTTGTCCATAACACTCCATGAAGAAAGTATTAGTAATGCAAAATAATATTTTGTCCATAACTGACATAGGGAAAGAGTATCAATAATGCTAAATAATATTGCATTTATAACACTCTAAGGAGAGCTTATTGCTAACGCTAAATAACATTGCATCCATTGCATCATTGAATTAATTTTTAAATTTAAAAAACCCATAACAAAATATCCCCATTAACCAATACTTTGGCTTTCAAATGTCTTTGGGTTTAGGATTTTAAAAAAACATTTTGGGTTCCACAAAAATAATATTTTTCTAGGTTTGGGTTTTGTTGAATTTATATTTAAATTTAGAAAAAATCATAACAAAATACCCCCATTAACCAATACTTTGGGTTTCAAATGTCTTTAGGTTTATGATTTAAAAAAATAATTTAGGTTCCATACAACTAATACTATTTTAAGATTTGGGTTTCATTGAATTTATTTTTAAATTTAAGAAAAGTGATAACAAAATATCCCCCATAAATCAATACTTTGAATTTCAAATATCTTTGAGTTTAGAGTTAAAAAAAAAACATTTTGAGTTTCACACAACTAATTTTTTAAGTTTGTGTTTCATTGAAAATATTTTAAAATTTAAAAACACTCATAGCAAAATACTTAGAGGTCTACATATATATATTGCTCCTACCTTTGTACACAAATCATAACAAGCATCATTCTATTTCAATTGCTAACTGAAATAGTATTTAGCAATCAAATTTGGATGGAAAAATAGAATTTTGCATCTAACTACCTATTTTGGAAAAAAAATTAAAAATTAAAAAATTATTTCAAGAATTTCATTCCTATAAATAGATAACATGCTACGTGATAGAGAGTCTAACTTAAATTGAGAAAGACAACAAATTTTCAAAGATTGAAGAAAGAAATAATAATTCCTTCATCAAGCTAAGCATTTCATGGAAATTAATGGGTACCTTTACAAGGTGTGTGCTAATGGCCTAGTTCGTTGGTGTGTACTTGATGCAGATCAATTGCATGTTCTACAAGATGCTCACAAAGGCCCTTGTGGGGGCCATTATGCTAGTAGACACATGGCCATAAAAATCCTAATGGTAGGATATTATTGGCCCACTATCTTCAGGGATGTCCACCAATTTGTTTAATCCTATGAATGTTATCAATGAGATGGTGGGAAGACCGCACAAATGGAGGATCCTTAATAGTGGATTCAACTACTGGAATCCTTTCACATATGGGGCATAGATTTCATGGATCCTGATGAGTGGCAAGGTACCCCCACACCCAACCATATGAATCACAAGCGTTCATGTGCTATCTTATCAAACTTTGTAGACCTTAAGTCCTTAATTACACTAGTTTAAAGGAAGTGAAATCTAATTGGGACAATCGTTGTCTTCTTGGTTCCACTTGTGAGGTACAAGTATATGGTTAAGTTCAACTGAGGTATGTGATTTTTATCATTTTATATTTTATAAATTTAATCACCTAGAACAAGAATGAGAGATAGGGGAATTTAATATCTACTTAATCCACTACCTAACTAGCCTAACACAGGTACCCATTCCCACTCTTCGGACACATCCTGAATGCATATAACATTGCTGAGTTACCAAATGTTAGTGTTTCTGGGTTACCAAATGCTACACGCTCGAAGTGGTCATGCTTGTGTTCATTAACAACTAGAAATTAATTGCTTAATTAAATTGCATTAAAGTAAAGTGCATAAATATCAAATGCATTAAAGAAAAAACTAATCTATTCTTAGTGTTGCAAGGATTATCAAAAGGGCTCATCTTTATTTTCGTTATATTGCTATGCTCAGGTACATCAATGCTCTAACAAAGATCTGTACACACTTAGACTCCTATTGTAGGCACTCAAAAAATATTCTAGCTCTAGAGAAAACAAATTTTAAGAGCTTCGCTAGGCTATGCCAAAAATTGATATGAAATCGTGTGCCTAAGTGCTGTATTTATAGGCTAGCATATATCTCATGATATCAGATTTTTGACATCGTATCTTGAGATTTGATATCAGGTATTTGATATTGAAGCATGTCTAAACACGATTCAGTATATCCTCATGATTAAATGAAAACTTGTCCTTGAGTGAAGAAGAGGAGGGACAAATTCCTTATAAAATATTGGGTAGGTATGGGATTATTGACTAACATTGAGACTAACTCAAATGGAAAAAATAGACTCTAAATGTCTAAGTGTATAGATATATAATCTTTTACAAAATTGGATGTTCATGACAAGGGAGATGGACACCCTAGACAAAACTGACATCCAACTTCTCTTAGCAGTTGAAGAGCAAGGCAGAAGATCCAATAGTCATGAGTGATCCTCATCGCATGGTGTTGTTGCATCATCATTACTGAAGACAATCTTGCTTCTAGTCCATGCTTCCCACTACAATCACAACAAAATCATGGATTAGTATGTAATATGTAACATATAGCTTTTAAGTACCTTGTCTTGTCAATGATTACACTTGGCTAGCTTATGATTGTGGTAGATTAATTCTTTTAGTAGTGTTAGTGGGAAGACTAAAAAATAAGGTGAAATGGATAAGTGGTTGATTAAATTCTAAAAAGTTCAAATGTGATGAAATGCTTAAAGAGGGTTTAAGAATTCACAACAAATAAAAAGAGGATTTCACTAAAAAATGTTGTGAAGATGCACACAATTGGATGTCATTGATGGGGCACACAAAAGGATTTGATTGTGAGGATGTTTAAGGGTAAAGAACTTAACTAATCCAATCAAAAGATATGCAAGTAGGTGCTTCCCAAAGCAAGAACAAGCCTTTTATTATACTTGCATAACTTCAAATTGAGAAGTTCGTGGACCCTATGGATGATTAATGATTACGAAAATTAAGCAAAAAAATCCAAAAAAAACTACCTAAAAATTTTGACACATCAAACAAGAATATGAAACTGGTAGTGATGTGAGACATGGAAAGCATAGATGGATATGAGAGAGTGTGAAATGGAGTTCTTGATTAAGGTCACATGAAGTCCCTTGTGAAGTTTTGTGGTTAAATGACCTAATAAAATCCATCATTAGTCTAAATGAAAACCAACCACGTTTAGTGACTTTGCATCATCATTCTAAGGCTAGTCCATCCCCCTAAGACACAAGAGTGCTCCCATAGAATAACCATTGTTCCTTATTAGAGAAGAAAAGAGAAGTAGGAAGTGAGGAAGGGCCTTAGTTAGAGGAGACCTTCAAGCATGGGTAACATGTCTTTCTAGTTCCACAACTAGTGCTTGTAGCCCATTTATTTTTTCTAAGGGATATGTTTTGAATTCTCATCATTTATTTTTTTATTTATTTATTTTTTATGATGGGAACCACACCATGCAAAGACTTATTCAACTTCTTGTTATTGGCCGACACGAAATGGTAAGAAATCCATGAAAACACACATGTACCAAAGCAGAAAGGTACAAAGAGTAGCAATCCCCTTAAAGTTACACCCTGTTCAAACCTTTGAATCTTTTTCCAAATTTGGAAACTACCAAAGTCACAAGTTTGTTAAAGTTTTGTTAATGAAAAAGAGACTGCACATTTTAAGAACAAGGAAAACCATAGAGTTTGTGGATGGATGGATGTTGTGGACTCACTGCCTATTGCATGAAAAAGAAACCATGTCTTAGTCATAAGTAAAAAAATTCAAAGCTAGAATCTAAACATCAATAATCAAATAACTAAATAGTACATACCACCATCCATCAACAAATTACCACTATGCCTAGCAATTATTAACAAAAATTTGGAAAATTACACCAAAATAAAAGAGTGTAAAATATTCAAGAAATAGCAAATGTACTAATAATGATGTAAAACAAAAATTAGAAAAGATTAATAACATGAAAAAAAAAGGTGTAAAATAAAGAATGTGCAAAACAAAAAGTTGTAAAAGTAATAAGGTGTAAAATAAAAATGTGTAAAACAAAAAGATGAAAAATTGAGGAGTTGCTTATATAGATAGCATGGGTGGCCATCCTCCCCACAACTAAGTTAGAAGAAGGAGATTTGAGATCTTGAGTGTTGTTGTCCATCTGATGAGATGTTTGTTGTATTAGTTGGCTTATGCTCATGGAAAGGTTTGACTTATTGTATGTTGACTAGTTGTTTCTTGTCTGGGCTTTCAGGTTTGTAAATCATCATGGCCTTAGAAGAAAAAGTTTCGTAAATTATATAAGGTCCTTCCCACAATGTCTAGAGCTTAGTTCGTTGAGGTACATGTGTGGGTTTCCAGTAGAGAACCTTATCTTCTGGTTAAAATTTGACTTTTCTAATTCTAAGATTATGATACTTTTTGTTGAATGCCTTGTGTAACTCATTAGATGACATGGTGACCAATTGGTTTTTTTCTAGCAAGTTAAGATTCATTAATCTTTCTTTTTATACTAGAATTAAGTCAAGGTCGAGATCACAAGTTGTTTAAAGTGTATGGAGCTTGGATTAAATATTAGTAGTTTTCTGTACACTAGCTCATATGGAGAATAGCATATAGGAAGTTTCCATGTTGAGTGGTAGGCCCAGAGGGCATCATTGAGTTTTATGCTTTAGTCTTTCCTATATTTGTTGATAGTTCTTGTTAGAATCTTTGTGATTTCCCTATTGGTAACCTCAGCTTGACCATTGGTTTGGGGGTGGTAGGGTGTTGTGAGTTTATGTTCAACCCCCAAGCATTGCATAAACTTCCAAAAAGTAGTGCCTGTAAAGTGAGTTTTGTTATTAGAAATTAATGCAAATAGCACACCAAACCTAGCTACAACCTTTTTTTGTACAAACTGAGCAGTAGTAGAAGATGTATAGTCGGTGATGGCTATTATTTTTATCCATTTTGTACAATAGTCAACAGCAACTATGATGTACACCTTTCTATGAAATCAATGCCCCATATGTCGAAGGGTTGTATTGGTTGGATCCATTGTTGAGGTTCCTCCATTCAAGCAGTCATTCCACCATCTCATTGGTAGCATTCATAAGAGTGGACATATTGATGAGCATCCCTAAAGATTGTTGGCCAATAGCACCCTGCCATTAGGATTTTAATAGCTGTGTGTCTCCTAGCATAGTGGCCCCCACAAGGACCTTCATGATCATCCTAGAGAATGCGTAGTTGATCAACATCAAGGACACACCATTGAACTACTCCATTAGCACACACCTTGTAGAGGTGTTCATTGATCTCCATGAAGCATTTTACCTAGTGAAGAAACTATTGTATCTTTCAGTGGTTTAACCCTTGTGGCATCTCTTGAGTGAGAAGATAGGTGAAAATGTCATCATACCATTAAGGCTCATTGGGCAATTGTTTAGTTATAGCTCCAACAAAGAGGAGTTCATCAAGAAATAGATCGGATAGTGGGCTTTCATCCTCTTTATCATCCCATCACAACCAAGACAAGCAGCTAGCAATCACATTCTCAATTTCCTTTCAATCTACCATTATAAGATCAAATTCTTGTAAGATCACCAGACATTGTATGACACAGGAGCTTACCATTGGATTATTCATCAGGAAACAAATGGCACTATGGTCCATGTGTACAAACACTTTGTATCCAAGCAAATAATGCCTAAATTACTCTAGAGCAAACACCATGGCCATTAGCACTTTTTTTGTAGTGGTGTAGTTTAGTTGTGCACCCACAATGCTTTGACATGTGCAATGGATATAATATGGACATTTCTTATCATCCATCTATGTAAGCATAGCTCCCAAGGCATAATTTAATGCATCCTTCATAACATGAAATGGTCTAGACTAGTCGAGTGCTTGTAGAATTAGAGTTTCTACAAGTTTTTTCTTCAATTGCTATAATGCTTTTTTACATTCAGTGGTCCAGACAAATGATGAATCTTTCTTTGTCAGCTAAACCAACAATTTTGCTATCTTAGAGAAATTCGCTATCAATCGCTAGTAGTAGCTAGTGTGTCCAAGGAATGACCAAACATCTTTGATGATTTCTGGTTGGCAGGTAATTCCTTAGATGACCCTTATTTTTTTAGGATCTACCTCAATTTTTGCTTATGATATTCTATGCCCTAATACAATGCCTTCCTAGATCATCAGATGACTCTTTTGCCAATTGAGCTGAAGGTTTGTTTTAACACATCTCTTTAGAACTTGCTCAAGGTAGTTTAGGGCTTGCTCAAATGTAGCTCCATAGGTGGAGAAGTCATCCATGAAGACTTCCACACCACAACTAATCTACTATATAAAAATTCTTAATACAAAGCATTGGAATATAACAAGGGCATTGCATAGATCAAAAGGCATCTTGTGATATGCAAAAGTCCCCTAGAAGCTTGTGAATGTTCTTTTGACCTAGTCCTCTAGTGTAATCTAGATTTGATTATAGCCATTATAACCATCCAAAAAATTGTAATAACAATGCCCAGATATTATGTTTAACACCTAATCAATGAATGACAACAAAAAATGATCCTTGAATGTTTCCATATTTAGCAGTCAAAAATCAATGCAGACCTATCACTTGCCTCCTTTCTTTGGCATAATAATAAGTGGAAAAATCCACTTACTATCCACAATGGGAAAGATAAACCCTACCTTGAGGAGTTGTTTGATTTCCTCCTTAATGATCTACTTCAGTTTGGAATTCAATTACCTTTGTGGCTACCTCTTTAGTTTCACAGCCTAGTCAGTGTAGATATGATGCTGGCATATCCAAGGATCAATCCCTATGAGTTCAAGATATAACCAAGCAAAGGTTGTTGACCATTTTTCAACCACTTGTAATAGTATATTTTTCTATTCTAGAGTAAGATTTTCATTGATTATGATCGGCTTCCATTTTTTAAGAAAACATATTCCATGTCGACTGGTAGCATTTTTAATTCAAGGGGGACTTGCTTGAATTTTTTATAAATTTCCAACTCTTTCCAGTAGGTATCATCATTTGCATCATCAGAGAGTTAATGATGAACATACTTCAGTTCGTCCATGCCTACAACATATGCATATGTCAGGCTCTTAGTAGGTTCCATGCAAAGTGTGCTACTTTTAGAATCAATGGTCAGCCACTGGGTACCCTCTTATTTTGTGGCTATTGCATATAGACACCTTTAAATAATAGCTTCTAGTGCATATGAATTGCATGTAGAGATGGATGTTCATTTCACTACCTAGAGTTTTTGCTCATCATTACATCTTGTATTACTATACATGATGCATCGAACTTGCTTCTTCTTCATCTTCTTGAATGCATCTTCTTTAGATATTTCTAGGAAAAGATTTTTGATGCCCATTTTTACATCAACGATGCTTAGCCATGGCCTTCCTATGATGATTGAAAAGTCCCTGTTGTAGTTCTCCACCTTGATCTCTAGGAAACTAGTAGGATAAGACCACCTGCAAACAGTGGTCACAATGTTTTCTACCAGTCCCAATAGAATAGCGATGGACTGGTCTACCAATTCTAATCTAATATTGCTCTTCTTAAGAGGCGATAGGTTCCATGCAATATACATTTCATAAGAAATAAAATTGACACTAGAACCTAAATTGAGAAGAGCCTTGCATGGTTCATTCCTAGTAATTTGCAAATAAATAAGAGGACTCCCAGGATTTGCTAATTTCCTAGGAAGGTTTCCAGCATAAATCCAATAAGATACAACATGAGTAAGCATAATAGTATGAATCCTAGGTGGTATTTCGTTTAAAGGAGACTTGAAGGTATTTGATACAGAGGGAGATGGAGAAGTAGGGTTGCCAATCGCATGTGTATTTGAGGGCTTAGGTGGATTGTGGGATTAGAAAAAAGGTCTTTTCTTTGATCAAATATCTAAACCACTTGATTGATGAACCAATTGTAGATTAATGCCCCTAGTGTGGTTGTGTTGTTGTCGTTGAGCTGGGAGCTCACCCTTCATAGGTGGAGTAGGTGGTAGTTGTGTGGAGGATGGAGGAAGATGTGTAGGAATAAGAGAAGGATAAAGGTAAAAGGTGGTCTCCCTTCTTGCATGTGGAGAATGGGTTCAATAATAATCAAAAGGGTGGTAGTGAGATTGGAAGGTAGAAACGTGACTGGAAGAGTCACGTGGAAACAAGGGTTATTGAATGTAATACCCATATGGATTAGGTTGTCTATAAGGGTATTGCTACCTTGGTGGTGCCAACACCCATCATTGTGGTTGCTACCATTGTTGATACTGCTCATATGATTGTGGTGGAGTTCCTCTTGGATAATACTTTTATTGCTAGTGGAACTACCTTGAATTGCCTAGAGGATAAGGCAATCTTATGGGTGTTTTCCTTTGTGCTAGTCATGGATTTAAGGCATATGCCCCAGATTCTTGTAAGTACAACACAATAGGATAACATTTCTTAGGATGTTCATAATGGTAGATGTCACACCCACCATCATCATTTGATTCACTTTCTACAACTTCCTCTATTGCAACAATCTTACCCTTACCTCTTTGATTAGCACGTTTAGCTTCCTTGTGCCTTCTATGCTCACAATCACTACCTTGTCCTTTGGAATCTTCAACAAATTTNTCTATGCTCACAATCACTACCTTGTCCTTTGGAATCTTCAACAAATTTTAGGACAACTTGAAATTTGTTATTTATAAAGTCCTATAATTGATCAACCTTGGCTGTAATTTCATATTAAAATTTTTGAAATGGCAAGGTTTTCCTATTCACCACCTTATCAAGTGATGATTCTTCCTCACTATCATAGAATCGAGCCTTCCTCTTTTGAATGGAAGGATTGTGGTTATACCCTTCTGCACTTTCTCATGTTCTTAATTCTCCTTTCTCTTTAGCTACTTACGTAATCAATCTTTGGATCTGATGATCACCTAATTCTTATAGTCACCCTTGGGCATAGATGCCAAGGATTCTTCTCATTTTTAATTGAAGGCTGTCAACAATGTGGTGAAATTAGTCTAGTTGAGAATAACCATGGCTAATACATATGTGCACTAAGGAATAGTATTGACCAACGGAGGTGTCTAAGGATTTGTGCATCCCTTATTTCCATCCTTGGATTTGCCTCCTCAAGTTGGACACTTGGGAGTACATTTAATATTTTTCATTAAATAATTCAAGCATTGCACTCCATCATCTGATAGATTTTGTTTCTAAGGACCAATACTAGTTTTCTACTTCTTTAATGAGTGTCCTTGGAAACAACTTAAGTTTTTTTCCACTCATTTTCTATGTTTTGTAAGGCACATGCATCTTAAAAAGCTTGGAGATGGTTCTGCGAATCTGAGTTGTATTCTCCTTTTGAGCTGAGGAATATTGTTCATGCCTAGTCCTTTGATCCAACTATCCTTTATGTGCCTTGTACGGATTCTCATTATTTCTGTAATGTTTAGCATACTCTAGGTAGTAAGAAAAGGCTCATTGAGGCCATGATTCTGGTGCCTATGATGCCCTCTACTACCCCTTCGTTCATGACATCACGTCTCTCTTGAATGCCTGTGCCCTTGGTCTTGACTTGCTTGATGGTTCCTTCAATCATTTTGGTCCTGTTGGTTACCTCCATCACAGTCACATCCCTTGTGATTGTGATTAGAGCCAAAAGAAGAAGATGATGATGATGATGAAGGTAAAGAGGAAGGAGGACTAGCACCATCATGGTGTTGCTACCCCCTCTTTGATGATCATAACCACGATCATAATCTTGTTTCTAGTCCACATCCCTGCCCTGACTCTCATTCTTGGATCCTCCTTTGTCATTGGATCCATTCTTGCTAGATTCAGGCTTGTGAATTATGGATGATAGGTTTTGGTTTTGACCTTCTTCACTGAAGTCAAAGAGAGGAATTTCATTGAATGCAAAACTTCTAGAGAAGGATTTTCCACCATCTTTTTGGTACAACAAGAATGGGGAATCATTAAACCCTTTTTCCTTTGTAGATTCATAGTGCTATTCTTGGATGGCTATCCCTAAGATGTTGGGCCTCAATGGGATGATAATCCCTAGAGCCACTATCCTACACAATGTTTCCCTCCATGTAGTACCACTATAGTTGTTCATCTCGATGTAGGATGAAGGTGAAATTTAGTACATACTCATTAGGATGAGCATATACCACTCTATATTGTTGAGCCACCTACTGATGTACTACGTTAGACTTGGGTAAAGAATCAATCCTATGAGAAAAATACATTTTATGTTAGAAAATAAAAATGCAATGGGCCTCTTTAAAATTTTTGTAGTAATTGTAACATATGATATGACTCTAAGGTTCATTTTAATGATTTTGAATAATTTTTCACTAGTTCTAAATAGCGCACATAACAACTAAAAGGTCCTCGACAATTATGCCAATGATGAGTGACGAGGTATCCCTACACCCAACCATACGAGTCACAAGTGTTCACATGTGATTTGGTCAAACTCCAAAGACCTTAAGTCCTTAAGTACACTAGTTTCAAGGAAGTGAAATCTAATTGGAATCATTGTTTTCTTCTCAGTTTCACTTGTGAGATACAAGTATATGGTTAAGTGCAACTGAGGTATGTGATTTTTATCATTTTATATTTTATAAATTTAATCACCTAGAACAAAAATGAGAGGTAGGAGAATTTAATATCTAATTAATCTACTGCTTAACTAGTGTAACACAAGTACTCGTTCCCACTTTCCTGACACATCTTTAATGCATATAGCATTTTTGGATTACTAAATGTTAACTCTTTCTGGGTTACCAAGTGCTACATGTATGCTAGAAGTGGTCATGTTTGTGTTCATTAATATGTTTAATTAAGATGCATTAAAGTAAAGTGCATGAATATCAAATGCATTAAGGGAAACATTAATATATTCTCATTTTTGCAAGGATTATCAAAAGGGCTCACCTTTATTTCTATCACACTACTGTGCTCAGGTACGTTAGTGCTCGAACAAAGATCTATACACACTCAAACTCTTGTTGCAGGCACTCAGAAAATATTCTAACTTTGGAGAAAATAAACTACAAGAGCTTTACTACGCTATGACAACAGCTAATATGAAATTGTGCATCCAAGCATTATATTTATAGGTCGACATATACCCCATGATATCAAATATTCTAAATTGCACCTTGGTGTCTGATATCGAGTACATCTGATATTGGAGCATGTCTAAACATGATTCATGAGATCCCATCACATCCATGTCTAATGAGAAGGCATATATAATCATCGTTGTTGACTATGATACCAAATGGGTAGAAGCAACAACTGTTATCAATTATACATTATTAATTATTTCTCAATTTGTATAACAAAATGTTGTGAAAAGGTTTGGGGTGCCACATGCATTGATTTTTGACAACGAAACCCATTTTACAAATGCTACCTTTCGAAAACTCATGCAACGCATGGGGGTTGAACATAAATTAACACCTTATCACCCCTAAGCCAATGGTCAAGTAGAAGTGATTAATAGGAAGATCACAAAGATTTTAACAAGAACTATTAGCAAATATAGGAGAGACTAGAGCACAAAGCTCAACGATGCCCTTTGGGCCTATCACTCGACATGGAAACTCCCTATTGGCTACTCTCCCTATAAGCTAGTGTATGGAAAACTTCCAATGCTCCCAATTCAATTCAAGCTTTGTACACTTTTAACAACCTATGACCTACACCTTGACCTAAGTCTGACAAATGATGAGGGTTTTTCTTGCATGTTTTTTCTCTTTTTCTGTGTTTTGTGCATGCACTACATGGGCATGGGTGATTGGGTTCCATGGCTACGTGGCGCAAGGATTTCATTTTTTGGTGTTATGTGGGGCACGAGGTATTAGAAAAAATGGGGGCTTTATGATCATGACCAAGGCAAAAAGGGGGAAAGCAAAAAATAAGAGCTTTGTAGTTGTGGCCAAGGCAATTGTGACTTGGATGCAAGGGGTCATAGGACCCCCTCATCCCCCCTCTTTTATTGGGGCAAGGCTTAGTGAAGGCTGTAGCCATCATAATGGTTTGTGTAGCCATAGATGAGAGGTTCATAGGTTTGTGTGTGGCTAGGATTTCTTTTATTTTGCATTGCTATTGCATGGAGGGGAAAAAGGCAAGGGCAAGGGCTTAGCAACTATGGCTCAGGAAAGACCATGGTCAATGGGGAGGGCTCTATGATTTTCTTTTTACTTTTGAATGAGGCTTAGTAGTAGGGGACATGTGAGGAGCTGTGGGGTAGGTGCACCTTGTGGCCCAATGGGGTTGGAAGGCACAAAGTGTTAGAATGTGGACAGGGCCAGTGGGTGTGGCCACAAGGGCCACCGCCATGACCAGCATTCTAGTGTGACAGTTCATTTCTATTTTGTAAATTTTTCATGTTTTGGGGCTACGCTTAGGAAGTGTAGCCAACAATTATATTTTTTTGAGATTTTGGAGGCTATGCTTCCTGGTGAGCATAGCTGGCAGTTAGAATTTTTTTATGATTCCTAGCAGTTATGCTTCCTAGGGAGTGAATTTGATAGTAAGAATTTTTTATGATTTACCTGGGTTACACTCTTGGGAAAGGGTGACCCAAAGTTAGAATTTTTTTTTGGGGACACCCTAGGCTATGCTACCTGGAGTTGGAAAAAATTTGAAAAGTTATTAAGTGTAAAAGGAGAAATTTGTGAAACATGAAAATGCTAAGTGTGAGAATGCATAATGCTAGAATGCCACCTATGAAACAAAATAAGAAGCATACCAAAGCTTTTCCAAAATGCTAAACTTGCAAATAGAACATGCCAAATTGCCAAAACATGCAAACAAAAACAATTTACAACATGCGAATATAAAGCAAAATGCTAATGCTATGTTAGTGTTGTACCCCAATGAGCATCAAACACGTCAAATATATGTATCGATGTCCTATGCTCATGGGACTCGCAAAAGACCCTAAGGATATGTATTTTTGCTAAGTTATGCTATGTTGACATTGCTAATTTTGCTAAGTGTAAGTTAGTGTATTTTTGTACATCCATTGTATATTAATGTTTTTTCGTTTTGTTGCTTTTGTGATTACAAGCTATTGTTAAAGCCAATCTTTATCATGGTGAAGCTCATTGGCATCCTATGCTGTATAAGTGAGCTCGTTCTAAACACACCTGCACCAGATACATAGTTGGGTCACTAGGTAATATGATTCTAGCCAAAAGCACACGAGTTCTTGGAATTGTTACTCCAACACTTCAGTGTGATGATGTAGTCACACTTAGTGGCAAAAGCTGCTTGTGTCATCATGAAGAAATTGTTGCCTAGAGCAAATTAGGGCATTTTGAGGTTCATGTTTGATGAGCCCACTACTGGTTATGGTGGAGCAGGAGGTCTAGGCTGAGATCCTAAGGGCATTAGGCCTTTATCTAGGATCTAGTAGATGCCATAGTTTAGTTGCTATAGCAAGAGCAACACTCTCTTTATTACTCAATGTGTGCATACCCTATTCTAGAACCCACTTGGGATAGTGTACTATGCGAGAGGGTATGTGTTCCTATGATTTTTCTTTATTCGTTTAGCTATTGGCTTATGCGAAGGTGCTAACTACTCATGTTTGTTGCTAGGTTTAGTATTGGTGAACATGGCCTACATGATGAGGAAGGGGCCATGAACCTGACCTACACTACCTTGCAAGAATTTTCAACCTACAAGAGCATTCATGCAAGGGTGATCAGGAAAATTGGAGCTAACTTGGCGAAATACCCTCTTCGATATTTCAAGGCCTAAGAGAGGTGTTGGACCCATGGCTGGTTTGATGCAAAGTGGGTGGATGGTGTACCTAGCGTCAAGGAGGCATCAATTCCACAACCACCATCACATACACCTTTTGTCCTACATAAGCAGTTTATCACTTTACTCTTATACATTTATGACTTTGCCCTTTTTGCATGATGCTAACGTTGTTTTCTTTACCTATATTGTAGCTATATTCACTTTGGGAGAGGTCACAATGTAGCTATGGGCTGCATTGAAGCCACCCTCATTATGAAGTATGGGGATGTTGAGGATGCATGACATTGGTTGTGTCATGAGGTCCTAATGGAGTTGACCAATAGGCTTACATGGGCTAGGCTAATAGACCTTTTCTTGGTCCTTAGCCCAAGCATCCTAGTGGCTGAAATGGTTACTATTATTGATTCCTTCAGTGACAATGCTCATCACTTTGTCACATGGGTACATGGTGTGAGGGTGGTCTTGGACCTCACTGATGACTTCTTTGTGGACCTCTTTGGCCTTCCCTCTGATAGCATGTTGGTCATTGATAAGACCAATAGAGAGGTGAACCATCAAGATGATATTAAGGAGTGGCTAGGTACTTCCTGATCTCGCAAAGGCATACTTGTTAATAATTTGTAGGTAGCTATGGTACATGAGCTTTACCCTCTCTTCCATGCTCATGCATTTACAAAGCTGATGTCCCAAGGGAAAATCCTTGGGGTGGAGTAGGCTCGAGTGATAAGGGACGTGTTGGAGGAGGGCACAAGGTACAACTGGGCCTCTCACCTTATCGACAGCTTGCATGCTGAGATCTTCAAGCTATGTCACAACCTTAAAACGAGGTTGTATGTGCACTTTACCTTCTTTGTAGGGTGCCTACAAGAGTTTATGAAGTTTTTGGTTGTTTGCAAGGATAGATGATGGGTGGTGTAGGACCACACATAGCTTTCAAAGTCATGGATCAAGCACTTATTTGCTACCATGTGAGCATAGGATCCCCCAAAGGTGATTGGTGAGTTGTTTTCTATAATGACTAAAGGTTCCTTAGGATGATCTCACTACCCACATGATAGTGCAAGTGAGCCTCCACCAACTAGTACTAAGAATGCAGCCAGGATAGAGCATTATATTTCCAAGATGGTGGGACCATCTAAGGAAAATATTAAGAGGCCACGTCCTACAGAGGATCCTATATGGAAGGTCAAAAGGATAGGTCACAAGAAGATCCACTTGAGATTTCAAGATTTATGCATGGATGTGGTGGGTTAGTATGAGTTGTAGGATGCATTTTTTACATTTTATCTGCTTATATTTTTATGTTTTTTTATGCTATGTTATATTATGCTAAGTTGTTATGTTAAGTGCTAACATGCTAACTTTAACATGTGTGTAAATTGTTAAACTTAGGTGAGAGGGCTATTAAAGCAGTAGTGGAAGTATTAGTAGAGGAGGTCCCTCCTCAAACTGAGAAGGGAGAGGAAGAGGAAGAAGAGTTGTGTGAGGCTGTAGAGGTCCTCCAATAGTTAGAGGAGGGACTGCTTCACCCTGATAGGGGTGATTTGGACAACCTCTTTGATGGTGTGTACCTCTTTGATGGTGTGTAGCTAGGTGATCCCCCCACTCTCACACCTAAAAGTTTGCTAGGTATGTGCTTTGCATTGCCATCTATTATTGCTTTCCTTCTGCTCTTACATCTTTGGATGTTTGACTATTGCTAAATGTATTATTACATTACAACCGTAGAGGTAAGTACCAGTGGTCCAACGTCCACCTCTACCTACAGCATGGAGGCATGGGTAGAGCGTCTCGACAAGTTCACCTTCATGGAAGGTCTGGTTGAGGACATGGTGGACTGCCTACAACAAGTAGATCCCAAGCTTGGTACACTTGTGATGTTGCTTTGCTTATCTTGCTTTACTGATATGATGCTTAGTTTGTGGACAATGCTATTTTTCTTGTTGTATGTCAACAAGTTTTAAGCTTCACTAGGATCTGAGTAGGGTGGCAAGGGTAGATGTCATCCTTGATGTGGAGCAAGTGCCCCACCGCATGTATGACGCACTGAGTAAGTACGTGCTTTCAAGTGCAAGAGTGCTATGAGTTTTTAGGCATACTAACAAGTATCTATGGAAGCAGGTGCATGACCTTTAGGACAAGATAGTGAGCTAGGATGCCAAAATGGGGGACCTACAATCCGATTATGACTTCCTTGTAGCTCACACACGAGCAAACAATACCTGGCAGATAGCCGAGATTCACCATGCTAGGTACTGGTCAACAATAAAGGGCAAGAACAAGGTCGCTAGAGAGATCATCGAGCAGAGGTTGTAGGTGGACTTGCTTGCCCAAAAAAATCAAGATTGGAAAGATTATAGCACAAAGATGTATTAGTGGGGGCAAATTCAGAAGAACCACAAGCACCACTACAAGAATGAGCAAGATGCGTACCTTAAATGGTATAAGGAGAAGTTCGTTGAAAGCCATTGCTGTGATATGTTCCTCAAGGCTATTGGTGAGACATGGGCTTATGAGTTATTTTCTCATCATGTAGTGGTGAGTGGATCTCTATAGAGGCAAATTGTTGTGCCCTTAGGGGAGGTTTCCTCTGCTACATTTTCGATAGAGCCACCTGCATAGACCATCATGGACAAAGGCAAGACCCTTGTAGGTATTGACTTTAGCCAAGAGAACTAGTCATAGTTATCAAAGGGTAAAATCCTCCAATGCTCAGAGGAGAGCCTTGATAGATTACCTCTAGAGACAAATACGGGACCCTCTCAACTTATTTGTTTTTTTTTTAATTTTTGTGCTTTTATGTTAGTTTTTCATGTTATGCATTTGCTAATTGATTTGTTATCTTGTGTTGCTTTGAGTAAGCGCCAGGCAATGCTGTAGGTCCCAATGGAGTGGTAGAGGAAGAGAAAGACGAGCCTCAAGCCCCATCAAACACCACCGGCTAAGTGATCCTAATGTAGCCCTTCTATTGAAAATTTTTCACTTTTTGCCATTTTTCCTGTATAGTCATGCCATGTACTCTGTTGATGGATTAATGAAAATGGATTAATGAAAACCTATCTTTGCTATGTGGATTTCATATTATGTAAAGTTTTGTATTGCCTACTGGTGATGCCATTGATTAATGCCATTAGGCCCTTTGTGAACCCCATGCTAGTTTAAGGCCATGGCGGAAGGGTCATTGTATGGTTTAAGGCCATTTTAGGCCATGCTAATCGCTAGTTTAAGGTCATTTTAGGCCACAAATAAAAACACAAGGGGTTGCCAGTTTTAGGCCATTCTGGGACAATATGATGAAAGAGAAAGGATTGCTAGTTTTAGGTCATAGCAGGCCATATGCTAGTTTAAGGCCTTTTGGGCCATGGCGATGAGAAAAGGGTGGCCAATTTTAGGCCATCATGGGCCATATGTTTTTTTGAAATTTTGAATTTTGTGATTTTTATGTATTTTAGTGTTTTTTAATGTGCAAGAAAGCTAAACGAAAATGCATAGACCAAAGTAATAAATGCATAACAAAATAGATGATGCAAAAAACATAAGCAACCATGCAAAATGTAACTACACAAGTAAAAAGCAAATGAGGCATGTGAAAATTAAGGGCAAGTAGGCAGCTAGCACATGTTGGATTAAGGGGAAACCTTAGTTGTGTAGTTTCTTCCTAACTCGATGTGAATTAGGAGATGCATAAGGCCTGGGCGGCCCAAGGCTATATTCACCTAGATCCTTGTTTGTGATTCTAAAGGGCAAATCTACCCATAGAGCTTTTTTAGGGAGGTCATCAACCTCTTTTGGTTCCTTAGGTGGATCAGCTAGATAAGGTTGACCCTTATCCTTCACAGGCAACATGTCATTGGGGAATTCTACCTCTGACCCTTACTCTATGTCAATATTGTTAATGGCCAGAGGGGTTGCATTGTCACGATGTATAATCACTTCTCCACCTTCATACGAATGGTGGATTTCTTGGTGGATGGACAAGGAGACAACCTGTAATTGGATTAGCTAGGGCCTTCCTAAGATCAGGTTGAACCCAGGCATCTCCTCAACAAAAATGAATTCAACTGTTGTGGAGAACTGCTCCCCTGCCACAAAAGCTATGGTGACCGTCCCCCTTACAATAATGCATGATCCATTAAAGGACTTCAAGCACGTTATCTTCATGGATTTGATTTGGTCAGCAAGACCAAGTTGGTCAACAATTGGGAATGGAATGATGTTAGTTATCATCCCATCGTTGATGTGCACCCTGAAAATCTTACACTGCCCTATGTGGCTTGGTATAAACATTGGCATGATGATGACCTAACCCTTTTCAGGGTCAACCTCAATTGCTTCATTTTGAAATACTAGAGATATTGAACTTGATCCCTATGGTGTAGGGGGAAGCATCACAGCATGGATGGCTTGTTCATCTTTTGGGATGTCCTCCTTAATAGGAATGGAGGTCAGCATGTGAACTAGTGCTTTACAGTGAACAAAGGAGATCATAACCAAGTTGTACAGGCTCAAAGTTGTGTGTTTTTTATTTCAGAGCCTCTTTGACTTGTGCCAACACATCTAATAAATCCTTACCACTATCAGTTACTTTGTTGACCTTCATGTCCTTCATGCAGCCTAGGAGACAGATTTCTTGGGGAGGAGACTTAGGCTTGGTTTACTTTGTTTACTTTTGAGCCTCAATGCTCAGTTATTAATTGCTTGCAATGGCTATTCTAGCTGACGTGGCCATGGGAATAGGAGACAAGGGGACAAGCTTAGGCAAACGTAGCACTAGGCATTCCCTAATAATTTTGTTGACTAGGCACTCGTTGGGCCTCCTGGGCTACCACCTAGACTACTTGTTGTTGTATGCAGGATGATGTCTTGGGCAAGTAGGGCCTGACACAGTCCCCACTATTGGACTTTGAGTAGGCGAAGACTCCACACGTTGAGGCATCCTAATGCTGAAGAGTATCTGAGTTGTTGTTGTCACAACATATGATAGGGCCCTAACCATAAAGGGTGTCATAGGCGCTTGAGGTGGTGCTCTCATGACAAAACGAGACCTTGAGCTAGTTGATGCCAAGGAGGCCCCAATGTTGCCAGAGGGCACATGAACCACAAATGGTTCTTATGCTAGTTCTCAGTCATTATCCATGCTAATGGCATTGATAACATAGCCTATGCCACTTACATTGAACAGGTCTTTGTTGACCTTCATTGATTGATTTTCTAGGTGAACTAGGTTGGTTGCATTAAGGACCAATTGACCTTGGTCAGTCATGCATTGTATGTTATCCTGTAGAACCATGTAGAAATCTATGTCATAGTCGAGCAATTGATGGTAATGGCAAAACTAGTCCAACCTAAAATGCTTAGGGACCAAAGGCTCATTTGGTGTGGCTACTAGTGGGTTTTTGAGGAGCTTGTAATAGCGATCATGATGCTTATGAGAATCTTTAGACATCTGCTTATACTGGATGCACCCAGCATTAAGCAGTTATCCCAAGAGCTTTGATGACTTGATGGGAAATGATGTGTACTTTAAGCAATCTTTGCACTCAAATTTTGCCCTTGGGTCAACTTGCCATGTAGCTGCCGATGATGTAGACTAGTTGATCACTGTAATGCTAGAGCCAAATGCCTTGTTGTTGGTTGGGACCGTAAGTGCCTTGGCTATTGGTTTAGCATTGCTTGGCTTGGCATCATTGGCCACCATTGCAATAGTTGTAATTACCTTGCTATTTTTTTGTCCTTCTTTACATATGCATTTTTCTAAGTCACGTAGGTTGGATTTTTACTGGCCTTTGCCACATCCTAAATGCTCTTTGTTTAAGCAAATGCTTCGCTCAAGGAGTGTGATGCAAGGTAATACATATTTGACTTGATGAAGTCATTCACTGCACCTTTGAAAATGGCCAGTAGGTGGGTTTCCGCAATGGGCTTATGAATTTTGTTAAGTGTGGCACTCTAGTGCTAGATGAATTTTTGTATGAGCTCTAAGTGGCCTTACTTGATTTTCATTAATTAAACTAGGGTTGCCTTAGGATTCAAGTTGTACTTGAAGCGAGTGATGAATTGACTAAGCAATTTCTCCAAGGAAGATATGGAGACCCTGGGGAGTGCATAGTACCAATCTAGTGCCTTACCAATCAAGGACATGGAAAACGCATGGATGATTACATGTGGCCATGCCTACAATAGAAGGCATTCAGAGCAGAAGGTTACTAGATGTGCATTAAGATCCCCTACACCATTGTATTTAGTAAATTAGGGAAGTTGGACTCCAAGAGGTAAGGTCAGTGATGGAACCACAAGACTAATTGGGTCATCTTGGTAAAGGTTCATCACATCGACTGTTTTAGAGAAGCAGGCTTTGAGCCACTTAACCTCCTCTGTGAGCGTCTAGATGAGCTGGAATGCTTGGTCCAAGCTCAGGATGGACATAGTGAGCTACGTTGATTATGCTACCCGTTGTACTGCTTAAGTGGTCCACAACCCTACTACAAGCTCTGTGATCATGTGAGATGCTTATTATGCATGTTGTTGCACAAATTGTTGTGTGTGCTATGCCATGGGCATAGACATTGGGCCCACTATGCAATTTTATCTTGCACCATTGTAGGTGGAATCAATGGGATAGGCAAAACATATAACACTTGAGTCAATGGCAGTTGGGACATTTGCACAATGTGCACAATAGGATACATTGGCATTACAGATGCTAGCAAGAAGGACTAAGTAGACTGTGTAGCTATCCTGAAGGGTAGGGTGGTAGATAGTCTTGCACCTTGATGCATATGCACTTGATGACTTGCCACCATAAGGTTTGACTTGGGAGGTGACAAGGGGGATGTAACCGCTTGAAAAAAAGTAGATGGCTGGGACTGCTGAGGGATGAAATTGGAGGTAGCCTACTGGAAGGAGACATAAAAGGGGTTCTTATTCTCCAAACAAGCCTCAAACTCATATGTCCCATCTTGTAGGGGCTCCTTGTAATTGATTGTTGCATCATACTCATTTGACCTACTTAGTCAAACAAGTTCGTTGAGCAATCACCGAAAGGTCTCGGTGAGCAGAATGAAATCATTGAGGGTAGGGAAGTAGTCCCTCTCATTTCAATGTATGATTTCATAACCTTGTTTGATGTCCATTTCTTGATGGTCTAGGAAAAAACCTACCTAGAGTTTTGCACAAAAAGGTTATATTTTTCACCATTGAGTACCATGTACTCAAGAGGTTGGTTGCATATCCTAAGCAATTGCCTCTCTACCAAGGCAAAACCCCTAGCCCCATGGAGATCAATTGTGATCTCCCATTGACTAGGTCAAACAACAAGCATAATTAGGGTGGAGGTTAAGAGTTTCTCAGGATTCATAATGCTACGCAAAAGATGCAAATGTTACAAAAGTTGTAGATGCTAAAACTGGCAAAGAATAGAAATGCTAAAAAATGGCTAAGTAAGAAAATATTGAAAAAAAATGTGAGAAAATGCCTAAGTCTAAAAATACTACAGAAGAAAAAAACTAACTTTGGTGTGTTACACTCCCTATGCTAAGGCTTGCTACATTGTCACGCTGAGAGCCAACTACGCTCTCCTGAGCACATAGAGTTTTGGCTTAGTGCCAAAGATATACTTTGGTTTTTGTTCAATGAGGTTTCAGGGGAACTAACAATTGGGTCCAATCTACATCAACCAACTTATAGACAACTCTTGCACTAGCCTATGATCTAGCTACTACCATGGCAGGTCCACAAGGGTGACAAATCTACATTAACCCAAAACTAGTAGCAGAGGTGCAAAGAACACATGGAACTACCATTGAACGTAGAAGAAAATGGCATGACCCTCCTTCTAGCACTAGAAAACTATAGCGATAGAAAACGTTAACAGTTATAACGGTCATGTCAAGGGGTTTGCGACCATGGTACAACCCTAACCCCACCACCATCCTAAGGGCCATTGTTGAAGGGAAAAATCATAGGCGAAGCACTTGGTATAGTCTTGTTGATCAAACTGAGATTTATGAAATGTTTCAACTAATGGGTTCCAGTGGTACTAAGGTCACCTAAGCCAAAGCATAGCAGGGTTTTTTGGTGTGAAAACAATAATGCAAACGTGAAAATGTATGCAAAATAGTGAAAAAATGCAAGCACTTTACCTAAATTTTTCTAAGTGTTAAGTGTATTTAGCTTTAACTACCAGATTTGCAAAATTTTTCTATGTCAAAATGATGGCACTTTCTACAAATTTGCCTAAGTGCTAGGACCATGCTCTCCACTACAATAGAGCATAGTTAGCTTTAACGACCAATCTTTTGCAATTTTGGATAAGTATTTGAATAAGGTCAAAATCTATAGAATTTTTCTAAGTGTTGTGTTATTCTTGGCACTATAGCTACTATGCTCTTGCTACACTCAAGCATAGCTAACATACAAATGGCCAGTTTTGCAAAATTTTTCTAAGTGTTGTGCTACGCTATGCATTATAACTACTATGCTCTATTATGCTTTAGAGCATAGCAAGTGTAGCCAACACACAAATGGTTAGTTTTGTAGAAGTTTTCTAAGTGTTGTGCTACTACGCTCACTACTCTAGCTGCTACACTCTCCACTATAGCTACTACGCTTTTCTCACCTACCGCATCACTACATGTCACACAATCCACATTTTGGTCTAACTCTAACCCTATAAATACCCCTAGAACCCCGATGTTTTAGGGGTTGGCAATTAGCACTTTCATTTAGCATTTAGCATTTTGGCATCTTAGCACTTAACTCCAAGGGAAAAATGAAACCCAGAGCACACCACATCGATAGAGAGTCATAACTACACTACACAGTACACTGTAGCCCATTGTAGCCCTATAGAACACTACACAATACACCATGGTAACTAACTTGGCAAGCACAGTTCATCACAGCAAACTCTTGACATCACAGCCCCAAACCATCGAGACTATGACTACGCTCCCACTACACCTATTGTACACTATGTACCTTCTAAAACCCTTTTAGAGTCAACTACACTTCTATTTAGGGAAGTGTTCTATTTCTCTCTCTTTTTTCTAGCATTTTCTTGCATCTTTTCACACTTTTTCATGCATCATCACATGATACTACACTCAAGCAATACTCTCCACGAGTTGACACCCTTATTTCGATCGAAACCCTTGGCTATGCTCATCATAGCTATGCTCTATACTTAGCACTGTGAAACATTGCTTTGACACTAACTTTGTTTTATGTTATTTGCATTTGCATTTCAGCTAACCATGCCACCCCCAGTTGCACCCACTGCCCCATTTGCAATCAGCAAAATCCTTATTCAATCAATAAGATCTTTTAGGGCACTTTACCTCCATTTCCAACAAGGCCCTCGCACAGTTAGGCTATGCACTCATGAACCTCTTGGTGTTCCAATCACCAATGTTTTTAGTCATTATAGTTTTTGGCTCTAGAAGGAGGGCATCGCCATTTCCTTCTACATTTTCTAATTATTATCCCACATGCTTTGATTGTTGTCTTGCATGCTCTCTCCACCATTGGCTGGTGTAGATTGGACCCCATTGTTGGTTCCCTTGGAACCTCATTGAACAAAAGCCAAAGCATATCTTTTGCACTTAACCACAATTTTAGGTGCTCGGGAGAGCATAGCTAGTCCTTAACATGAGAGTGTAGAAAGCTCTAGCATAGCAAGTGTAGCACCAAAGTTAGCCACTTTCAATAGCTTTCACAATTAGCATTGTTTCTACATTTTCATACTTAGCATTCTTTCTACATTTCCATACTTAGCATTTTTTCTACAGTTTCATACTTAGCCAAATTTCTACAGTTTTATACTTAGCCAAATTTCTGCGGTTTTACACTTAGTAAATTTTTTGCAGTTTCTATACCTATCCATTTTTTGCATTTTTACACTTATCCATTTTTATATATTTTAATACTTAGTAATTTTCTTGCTACCAACAGACTTAGGCATTTTTCTGCCATTTTCAGAGTTAGCCATTTTTTTGCAAATAACAACTCTCACAACCTGATCTATGAACATGAATCCAGATCAACCTTCCACATCGATGTCTAACACATTTGACACACGATCCACCCAAAGCATACTACACTAAGCCACAAATAATACAATTTTTTGTGCTAAAATCTAAGTAGGATTATCAATGGATCACCTCAACCTAGAGGCAAAACAAGATTATGAACGAGTCCATCAAGATGGACAAGAGTACAACCGTACCTTGTTCAAACTAATTCCACTCAGGGAGTCCTACTACCAACTATTGTCCCAACTCATCCATATAAACAAGCATGATGTGGGAACAAATTACGAGGAAGCTTCGAAAGAGGAAGAAGATGAGTTTGAGGCTCGCTTCAAATGTGAGAGCCTCCTCTACACTATCTTCCAAACACCAATCCCCAGTACGACCCCTCCTCGATTCGATTTACCCATCCTCTCCAAGATGGTGACCATGCCAATTTAATATTCCTCACTAGGGACCACTACATTTGCACAACCTTATGCTCATGTAGGGGCCACCTCCCAGCCTTGAATGATTCAGGAATCCTATGTCCTGCTTGTCTCATCTGTGCCCGCAGTGTTCGTTCAACCCACTCATGTGTGGTCCACCATGGTCACCATGCCCATCCCTCAACCAACACATCAACTAAACCCATCTGCTATGACATTAAACTAGTAATGACCATCCACTATGATGTTAGACTAGCAAACTCTGCAACCAATAATCTAATCCTATGCTATGCAACCAACACAAGCCTAGCCAATGTAACCAACTGGCACATCCCCAAGTTTAGATCAGGCATTCCATCTTATCCAAAGTTTAACAAAGGAGATTAACCAACTCAAAGCTGCCTCCTCCAAAACCATCAACATGGTGGACTTCTACCAGGATGACCACATAAATTCTACAATCCCACCCCTAACTCTCCCAACTAGGGTCCAACTACCTCAACTCACCAAGTACAATGGTAAAGGGGACCCTAATGCACACTTGGTCATATTTCGATCCAAGTGCTTGCTCCTTCAAGCCTAGCAACATGCCATCATGTGTGTGTTCCCCATGTCACTCACTGGTAAGGCCTTAGACTGGTATCACATGCCACCTAGGGCCTTAATCTCTTCTTTGGAGGATCTCATAAGATAGTTTGTGACATGCTTCAAGTACAACCTAAAGCGTGAAGCAACCCTCAACCAACTCATGCAAGTCAAGTAGGGGCCCCTAGAGCCTATGCCAAAATTCCTCTAATGTTGGAGTGATGCATCGAGTGAAATGTGTGAACCCCTAGCAAAGACACACCTATTAACCATCTTCAAGGATGCAGTAAATGACTTTATCAAGTCCAAACTATATTACTTAGCCCCAAAGTCTCTCAGCCAAACCTTTTCCCAAATGAAAGGCATAGAAGAGGCAGCCCAAGCTAGTAATGACCCAACTTACATGGCCTACAAAAACCAACATGTGCACAAGAAAAATGCAACAGAGGAAACAGTGGTCGCAAGCATAAAAGTAACCAATCAAAGCTCGATGGCTAAGCAGCCTAAGGCCCCAACTCACAAAGTTGCCAACTCTGGCACCAACTCACCTACATCAGTAGGGGCTGCCCCAAGGCCCAACTTTGATCTTAAGGATCACTCAAAGTATACATCGCTATCGATGGAATCCTTTGAACTACTAGAGTAACTCCTAAAAGTCGGGTGAATCCAACACAAATGCATATCTGAGATTGCCCACCAAAAACATGATAGGTACTGCAAAATTCTAAGGAACCCTACCTCAGCAATACCAAATAAGCCCCTGGTCCCACAACACTTCAAGCTAGACTAATACTATCATTACCACCAGTTGTTTGGTCACAGTATAGACAATTATTGTGCTTTGCAAGATGACCTACAAAGAATGATAGAACATGGCCAACTAGTGCTTGATGCAGTGACCCAATCCAACATAGATGACACCCCCTACATCATAAACTCCATCAGCGTAGGTGGCAAGCCTAAAGTTGTGCAACAACCTTTTGTGATCCACATGACTTCCAATAAGGATCCCCTCGGCCTCCACAAGCAAGAGGTCCTCCTTTGTTATCAAAGTGCCACCTTGGGCATCCACAACACCCTCCATGGTTGAGGTTCCATAGCAATCATCTGCTAAGATGTTAAACTAGCAACCAAACCAACTGTCTGCTAAGATGTTAAACTAGCATGATGCAGCAACAACAACCACTAAGTAACCTTTCACCATCAAGGTGCCACAACGAGTTGGCCCTGCAACAACTCCTAAACCACCATTTTTCATAAGGGTGCCACAATTTGATGGCCCCTCACCCACTTGAAGCCCAAAAATGGGCAACATCTTAGTCTCTTCTCCTTCAAGGGCTAACCCCAGTAGCAACCCGAGTAGGCCTACCAAATGGCAACGCAAGAGAATGAATAAGTGCCTTGCAACTCCCATGGCCAAAGCAAAGGCCACAACCAATAAGCAACAACCAAACAACCCAAGCCCAAGTCCCCTCTATGAGAGATCTGTCTCTCAAGTTTCATGGAGAAAGTCAAGGCCAACAAAATGACCAATGACAAGGACTTCGTAGCTACATTAACCCAGGTGAAATGAATGCTCAAGAAAAAGAACACAATGTTGAGCTTATACAACCTAGTCATAACCTCATCTACTCACTGCCAAGCATTGGCCTAGATGTCAGCCTCCATTCCTATTATGGAGGACATCCCTGGAAATGAGAACCCCATCTGTGTAATGATGTTGCCCCCTTCACCACAGGAATCAAGTTCAACATCCCTAGAATTTTGCAACAATGCAATCAAGGTCAAACCCAAATGAGGGAAGGTCACTACAACTCCATTGTCAATTAGCATACATGTTAGACAATGCACCATTCGCAGAGTGCATGTCGATGATGGTGCAGCAACAAACGTAGTCTTGTACTCTGTCATCGACAAGCTAGGCTTGGCAGAAAAAATCAAGCCAACCAAAATAGTATGTCTAAAATCCTTCAATAGATCATGCGTCACTCTCAGGGGGACAACCAACTTAGCCTTCGTGGCAAGAGAGCAATTCCCCACTAGCATAGATTTCATTGTCATAAAGGAGATGCCAAGCTTCAACCTGATCCTGGGCAAGCCTTGACTAGCTCAACTATGGGGCGTATCCTCTCCCATCCACCAAGAAGTCCACCTTACATACGAGGTGGTCAAGTTATCATCCACGATGATAACACCTCCTCTCTAGCTATCCACAAGATAGACATGGAGCAAGTGTCGGAGGTGAAGTTTCTTAGTGATGCATCTACAACAACCAATGCAACACATAAGGCTGACACACCTAAATGAGCGATTGAAGCCAATAGCCTCCAAGAGAACCCTAGGACTTGCATGTCCCCTAATCCAAACCAGATTAAGAAACAACTACCAAATCAATGCACTCCCTTAGCGAAAAATGCGTTAGGTGCCTACCTACCCCTTACCTCCACTTGCCATGCATGTTTTACTTTCATTTGCATCGCACTAGCCTATGTATTTACATTTTTCCTACTCACTTAGATCATGCATCTCATTTTGTTCATGCATTTTTTACTTTATTTATGCATGCATCAACTTAGCTTATGCATTGCATGTGAAAAACATAAAAAAATACATAAAAATCATAAAACTAAAACTACAAAAAATACATGGCCTAAAAAGGACTTAAACTAGCCCATGACCTGAAATGGCTTTAAACTAGCAATTTATGGCCCACCATGGCCTTAAACCAATAGTGTATGACCCGAAATGGCCTTAAACCATCAATCCCTTTGCAATGGCCTAAAATGGCCTTAAACAAACGATGGCCTGAAATGACCCAAAACTAGTAACACTCAATGGTCCAAAATGGCTTAAAACTATTACTTTTTGTATTACTTTCCTTTTATTTGTGCATTTTAACTCTATTTACAATAGTTGCTACTTGATGTTGTCTTTCTAGTTGATTTTTGTAAGATCTTACAGGCACACAACATGACTACGCATGCAGCATCACACCTCACATAAGCAATGTAAGCACTCATCCACCATGATGCAAAAAACTAGCATAGACATTCTATTGTGACTATAAACTAGTGTAGCAGTCTGCTATGACTATAAATTGGCACAGATCATCCTTGGGTAATGACATTAAACTAGCACAACATCCACCATCTACTACAACATTCAACTGGCACCTAACAATCTGCTAAGACTATAAACTAGCACATCACATTCTATTAGGATCTTAAACTGGGTTCACAATCTGCTAGGACTTTAAACTAGCATGGTGCTGATATGTTGGAGCACTTGCTGAACCCATTGGGGCACTTGCAACATCATCACTTTCCACCATTCTACTGATCTTTTGGAGCACCTACCATTAGTGGGGCCTTTGGAGGACTCATAGCATCATCACCCTAGCACTTTCATTAGCTTCTTAAGCACTTGCAAATGGTGCAGCATCTGATGCATTTGCAACATCTTCATACCCAGCACTTGCAACATCTTCACATCTAACATTTAACTTGCATTTCATGTTCTGTGATCTTCTTATCTTCTCAAAGTTGTGTTTGCAAGATGAAGCCCTGGAGATGATCATGCAAAGATGCATTTCATCATAGCAGCAAGTTGCCACATCACTCTGATGTGCATGATTGAACTAGTTAAGACACTCAAGAGTGCATTTCCTCCTCATCCCATTACAGCCTACACACATCCACTCCTTCATCCCAATAGCCTCTCATCCCCTGTATACCTACGATTGCACATCCCTCTAATGCATATGCATTGTGACGCATATGGTATTCTCCTCATGTCAATCGTAGAACCCATGGTGAATGTAATGCAACTTGTCCCATGGGGAGCCTTTTTTGGCTAGTCAAAGCATAAGCAGATGTAACACACCTCATCCTTGAGAGGAAACACTTGTCCTATAGACGTAACATGGTTGCATCAAAGTAAAGTCCATCTACCCAATGGCCCACACCTTGCAGCTAGCATTTAGTAGTAAGTCGAACCCAATGCAGGTTTGCCTCGTAGCAAAGCAAAGAAGAAAAAAATAAAAAAATAAAAAATAAAAAAAGAAGAATGGAAAAAAGCACATCTCCAAGAAAATTGACAACCTGTAGCTTTGCAATTAGCGTAGCCTTATATCAACTTTAACTCTCTCATGAGTACTTCGACTAGAAATTAATATTTTAGGGGCAAACCACTTCATGCCATGGTCATTTTCAACCATGCTAACTTTGCATCTTTGCATCAAGATAAACTATTTGCATTTTATTTTCTTTACTTACATTTCATCTCCCTAGCACATTGCCTCCACACTTTGCCCTAGCATACCCTTATCAACAACACTTTTGAACATGGTGAAACAACACCTAATATAGTACCGATGAGCAATGTTGGTACCATGTCTGCTATAGTATTTTGCAATTCTCTATTGGCATCTCTCAAGCACTCCTCTAGACATCAACAAAGAGGGGCCATTGAAACACTACAAAATTTCAAATCTTGGTGTCTTGACTGCAAATTTGGCTAAGTGTCAAAATGGTGGCACTTTGCCCAAATTTTTCTAAGTGTTAAGTGTAATCAGCTCTAACTACAAGATTTGCAAAAATTTTCTAAGTATTAGAATCATAGAACTTTCTACAAATTTTCCTAAGTGCAAGGACCATTCTCTACACTGTAGTAGAGCATAATTAGCTTCAACAACCAATCTTCTGCAATTTTGGCTAAGTGTTCGAACAAGGTCAAAATCTACAAAATTTTCTAAGTCTTGTGCTACGCTCTACATTGTACCTACTACACTTGAGAGCGTAGCAAGCATAGCCAACAAACAAATGGTTATTTTTGCATAATTTCTGTAATTGATGTGCTACACTCAGCACCATAGCGTAGCATAGCAAACACACAAATGGTTAATTTTGCAGAATTTTTCTAACTATTGTGTTGCTATGCTCACTACTATAGCTACTACACTTTCCACTATACTTGTTATGCTCTTCCCACCTATCACACTACCACGTGTTTCATAATCCACATTTTGGGCTAACCCTGGTCCTATAAATACCCTTGGACCCCCAACATTTTAGGGGTTAGCAATTGGCACTTTCATTTGGCATTTGGCATCTTGGCATCTTGGCACTTAGCTCCATGGGCAAACAAGATCCAGAGCACAGCACACTAGTAGAGAGGCATAGCTACATCGCACGGTACACCGTGGCCCCATTGTAGCCTTGCAAAACACTACATGGTACACAAAGCAGCCAACCCAATAAGCACGGTTCATCATAGCCAACTCCAAACTTCATGACCCGACACCACTGAGACTATGACTATGCTCCCACTGTACTTGTTGTACACTGTGTACCTTGTAAGACCCTTTTGGAGTTAACTACGCTCCCATTTGGGGTGGTATTCCATTTCTCTCTCTTGTTTCTAGCATTTTTCTTGATCTTTTTTGCACTTTTTCATGCATCGTCATGTGGTACTACACTCGAGCGATAGTCTCCACAGGTTGACAACCTCATTTCGATCAAAACCCTTTGCTATGCTTGCCCCCATTCTGTGGCTACACTCTACACTTAGCATCATAAAACACCACTTTGACACTTAGCTCCACCTTGGTTACAATCGACAAAGTCTTTATTCGATAAACAAGATCATTTAAAGCAATTCACCTCTATTTCTACTGAGGCCCTTGCACGAAGGCGAGGTTAGGTTGTACCCTCATGAACCCCTAAATGTTTCAGCCACCAATGTTCTTGATCATTATAGTTTTTGGCACTAGAAGGAGGGCATCACCATTTCCTTCTACATTTTCTAATTGTTGTTCCACATGATCTCTTCACCACTGGTTGGTGTAGATTGGACCCCATCATTAGTGTAGCATACCATCACAAATGCCTCTGATGGAACCTTTTGTCATTGAGGTGCCCTAACCTAACATAACTCAACCAAGCGTAACCAAACCAACCACACAATGACCTCCTATGGTGGCTAATGCTACTGCCTCTTTCTCACAACCAACAGTTAAGAACCAGAAACCCTTAACCAAGCAAAGGAAGAAGCATAAGCAAAAGCCTAGTAACAATAGTGACAAGTAGATGGAGGCATAAAAACTATACCCATGTCCTCCTCTACCCAACACACTCCAACCAACAAGCCACAAGAAGATACCAAAATCCATAACCAAAAGAATGAGGAAAAGCTCCAATGACCACAAACTAAAACCAAAGTTCACATTTTGGGGCACATAAAGGAAGTGAAACACAATTGGGGTGACAAGTGCATGACCAACAATAAAAACTTCCTCAATGTGATGGATCAAACAGGAAATTCCTCAAGCAGAAGAACACAACACTAAGCTTGTATGACCTAATCATGACTTCTACCACATATTATGAGGTGCTAGTCAAAATGTTCACTTCCATCCCTGATAGTGAGGACATCCTCATTAACAATAAATCCATCCATGCCATGATGGTTCCTCCCTCACCAAGGGGGAAGTCAACACCCCTAGTAGTTCATGATAACAAAATCAAGGTTAATTCCCAAAATGATGAAGAATCTAGGACCCCTCTATTCATAACCATACGTGTAGGGTAGTTTAAAGTGTATCGAGTGCATGTAGATGATGAGGTTGCAACTAACATTATCCCATGCACCATCATTAAGCGACTAAGTTTGATAGAGTAAATATAACATACATCAATAGCTACCCTCATGTCTTTTAATGAATCTAGGATGGCAATCAAGGGATTCATCTCCTTGGATTTCGTGATAGGGGAGCAATTCCCCATAATTTCCAATTTCCTAGTGATGGAGGAGACACCAAGATAAAACCTTATCCTAGGAAGATTATGATTGGCTCAATTATGGGCTATGTCCTTACCCATCCATCAAGACATTCACCTTCTAATAAAGCATCAAAGTGTTGCGTCTATGGATCCTCGTCAACATGACCTCATCGACGTGGTGTTGCCCCATCGACAAGGCTGCATTGATGTAGTGTTTACTACATTTATGAGGCCTCGTTGAGGTTGATCCATAATAAAGTCTATAAATATAGTGCTCTCGTTGTGTAAAAGAAAGAGGTTTTTCATTAGCTTAGCGAAGGTCTTGTAGTTTGTTCATTTTAGAGTTAGAATATTTTTTGAGTGTCCAGATTCAGAAAGTGTATTGATCTTTAGTTAAGCACTGATGTACCTAATGAAACACCACCAAATTTTGGCTCCTGGGTCCTAGCTGCAAATTTTTCTAAGTATCAAAACTTGACAAATTTTATCTAAGTGTTGAGACTACACTCCCCACTACTGGGACTACACTCCAAAGCGTAGTCAGTGTAGTTAACACTAATAATCTATATTAGCAAAATTCTTCTAAGTGTCAACAACAATTGAAAAATTTTCTAAGTGTCTTGACTATGCTCTCCTTGTCAAGACTATGCTTCAAAGCATAGTCAACATAGTCAGCACTGAAACAACCAGTTTTGCAAATTTTCCTAAGTGTCAAGTCAAAGGCCGCTGAACATGGTTGGCATGGAAGAAATAGTTTAGCAAATTTTCTAACTCCTAAGCCTATGCTCCCAACTATGCTCTAAAGCGTATTTAGCGTAGTCTGCATGAGCACACCATTTTTTACTAGTTTTTTTAAGTGTTAGGGCTACGCTCTGACCTCTAGAACTATGCTCTAGAGCATAGTTAGCGTAGTCTGCATTGGAACTTAATTTTTTGCAAAATTTACCTAACTCCTAGGGTTACACTCTATAGTGTAGTCAGGGTAGTCCACCAAAACTACCTCTAGAAGCCTTTAGAACTTAGCACCATTCTACATCTCAGCCTCAATATTCCTTCAGCAAGCAAGATCAGCAAGTTTTGTCTCTTTTGCATCCCCCATTTGCCCCCAAATTGTACCTACACTTGACACCACTAAAGAAAGTGGGTAGTGTATTCTCCAAAACTGCACTATTTTCAAGTATATTGTAGTTTGTTTAGCACTCGCACATGCAATATCAGTAGCATAGTCACAAATTGGTAGTCTCACAAGGTCCATTAGGGCATACCAACAAAACACCATTTTGCTTCAATGGGATCATAGTTGGCATTAGCATAGTCCCAACTACCCCTCTGCCATGTGGCGCTCAATCCGTGACTCATGCTAACCCTTGTCCTATAAATACCCTAACATTCGACATTCTAGGGGTTGGAAAACCTAAAGCAAGGTTGGCATTTTGGCATTTCGGGTGGCATATTGAAGCAATCACTTGGCACCCTCAGCATTTGACAAACTCAAGCACACTTAACATTTTGGGTAGACACCATTGCACACCACCACGTCACTATTGTACACTACCCAGTACATCGTACACCACCGTAACTTGTAGGACACTACAGTAGCCAACCTAATAGGCCCAAACTTCATGATAAACATCAGTTCTTCATAGCCAGAGACCCTAGGACTGTGGCTATGCTACCCACTATGCCTATTTGTACACTGTGTATCTCCTAAACTTTTCTTTATAGTTAACTATGCTCCCCTTGTTTGGGATGGTGCCTTTCTCTCTTGCTCACATTTTATGTATTTTCGCATCTTCTCCTACATCTTAGCATTCTAGTCATGATTTTCATTGTTTAACCACATATTCACACATTTGCACCCTCATTTTCATGCCTAAAACCTCTACTACGCTCACACCCATGGGCACTACAGACATCGCAAAATACCATGTCCCCCTTTAACACTCATTTCATCATAACACCCATAAGTCCTAGTTTAATTGATAAGACCATTCTGGGCATCCCACCTCGATTCCTAGCAGGCCCTCATATAGAAGCAATGTCAAGGCTATGTGACCGCGGACCTCTCAAAGTCTCGTTCTAGCCTTTAATGTTTTTGGTTGCTACATCTAAGCACAATAGTGTGAACAACAGTAAAGATAAGTCTTTTGATCAAACCTTGTAGCACTTGGAATAGATTAATGATTTATTTATGCATTTAATTTTTTCATTAATTACACAATTAATTAAGATAAGTAAGACTTTAATTGATTAACTAATTAAGCTAAATAGATTAAACACATAAGTACGACCCCTTCAAGCATAACATACAGCATTTGGTAATGCCAACAATGCTTAACGCTTGGTAACCCAAAAGTGTTGTATGTATTCATGATGTGTATGGAAAGTGGGACCAAATTTTTATGTTAGGATAGTTAGTTATTAATTAGCAATTAGATTAGTTAAATTGGTTAATAAATTTAGTTTCAAATTGTTCTCAATCGTAGGTGAATAAAATATAAAATAATAAAAATCATGTGCCCCGATTACACTTAACCATACAACTAAACTTCACAAGTGTAGTTGGGAACTTAAGGTCCACAGAATTTGACCAAACTATGCATGAATGCTTGTAATTCGTATGGTTGGATGTAGAGTATACTCGTTGCTCATCATTGGCGCCATTACTAGGGATCTTTAGTTTATTGCGTGTGCTATCTAGGACTTAGTGAAAAATTATTTAACATCATTGGAACAAATCCTAAAGTCATATCATACATTAGAATAACTACATCAATTATAAGAAAGCACATTGCATTTCTTATCTTCTAATACAAGATGTCTTCTTCTCACAAGAGTGATTCTTCACCCAAGTTTGACAAAGTAAATTAGTAGGTGCCTTAGCAATACAAAGTGATATATGCTCATCCTAATGAGTATGTATCCAATTTCACTTGTGTCCTACACCAGGATGAACAACTACAATGGTGAGACATAGAGGGCAACATTATCTTGTTGCCTAATTGATCCATTCCTATGATGCTCCACCAAACTCTTATGCATTTGGGCACCCAAGGACTTCATGTTGAATATGTAATGTAGGATAGTGACACCAAGGATCATCACCCCATTGATGCACAACATCTAAGGGATTGATAGCTAGAGCAATGTTACAAGTCTAAGAAGGGGAAGCGGTCCAATGATTTCTCATTCCTAATATACTAAAAAGATGGTGGAGAACCATTATCTTGGGGTTTTTTATACAAAGAGACTCCTCTCTTTGACTTTGGTGAAGGAGATTAAAACTAGAACTTGCAATCCACGATACATAATCCTAGTTTTTGCAAGAATGGATCAAAAGAGGGAATTCATGACAAGGATGCAGGTAAGCAGTGTGATCATGATCATGGTCACAACCATCGAAGAGGGGATAGTAGGCATCATATTGATGGTAGTCCCCCTTCCTCTTCACCTTTTTCATCATCTTCTTCCTCTTCTAGCTTCAAATGCAATCGTAGGGGATGCGATCATGATTGAGATGATCGACAAGACCAAGATGATCATAGGGCCCATTAAGTAAGTCAAGATTCAAGGTGTAGGCATTCAAGAGAGGCCCGTCATCACAAGAGAAGGGGTAGTAAAGGACATCGTAAGCACTAAGTTCATGGCTACAATGAGCCTTTACTCACCACTGGAAGCATGCTAAACATCATCGAGGCAGTGAAAATTCTAAGGCACATGAAAGATAGGATGATCAAGCGATTGAATATGAAGTTTGAGTGGGGATATAACTCTAATCCACAAAATTATTTTCAAGCTTTTCATAATGCCTATTCCTTACAAAATATAGAAAACGATTGGAAAAATCTTAATTTGTTTCCCAAGACACTCATCAAAGAAGTAAAAAGCTAGTACCAGTCCTTAGAGGTAAAATTAATTCATAAATGGAGTACGATGCTTGAACTATTCAATGATAAGTATCAAATGTACTCCCAAGTGTCCAATCTGAGAAGGGAGATACAAGGTTGAAAGTAATAAATACATGAGTGCTTGTATGCCACCATGGGCAAATATTATTCCTTATTACACTGATGCCCTAGCCATGATTACTCTCAATAGGAACAAATTTGCCACATCATAGATGGACTTTGCTGTAAAACAAGAAGAACTCTTGGGATCTATGCCTAAGGAAGACTGTCAGAATTAAGAGCCCATTAGATCCAAAGGCTAATCAAGTAGGTAGCAAAAGAAGAAGAAGAGTTTAGGAAACATGAAAGATTAAAAGAATATAACTAACATCCTTCCATTCGCAAGGGGGAGGTTCGATTTTATGTCAATGAGGAGGAATCACTACTTGATGAGGCAGTGAACTAGAAAACCTTATTGATTAGAAATTTTACCTCTAAAATTTTGACTAAGGTAGATCAATTGTAGGACTTTGTGGATAGCATATTTCAAGTTGTTTTGAAAACTGCTAAAGAGTCTAAAAAAAAGTAGTGATCATGACCATAGGAGGCTAAAGGAAGCTGAACGTGCTAATCAATGGGATAAGGAAAACATTATTGTAGTAGAGGAAGTTACAAAAATTTAATTAGATGATGGTGGTGAATGTGACATCTACCAATATGAAGATCCTAAGGGATGCTGCCTCATCATGTCACACTTACAAGAGTTTGGGGTGTATGCTCTGAATCCACAACTAGCAAAAAGATAAACACCCAAAAGATTAGCTTATCCTCAAGGCAATCCTGGGCAGTTCCATCAACAAAAAAAATATTATCCAATTGGAACTCCACCACAACCATACGAGCAATATCAATAGTGGTAATAACCATAGTCATGGGCATTGCCATAGCGAAGGTCATAGTACCCTGATAGATAACCATATCTATATGGGTATTACATTCAGCAATCCCTATCTCCACGTGACTCTTATAGTCATGTTTCTCCTTTCCAACATCACTACTATCCTCCTGAATACTATAGAACTCATTCTCCACATTTGAGGAGGGATACCACATTTCATCCCTATCCTCCTCTTATTCCTACACCTATTCCTCTACCCTCAATGTAGCTACTACCTACTCCATCCATGTAGAGTGTACTTCCAGCCTAGCCATAGCAACACAATAATACCAAGGTCATCAATCTAAAATTGGCTACTCAAATAAGTAGTTTGAAACCTCATGCTCATAAAAGATCATTTTTCTAACCAAATATCCCTACTAAGCCCTCACAGACTCTAGCGGATGGTCATCGTACTCCTTCCTCATCCTCTACAATCCATTCCATCATGAACCCTTCAAACCAAATGCTGCGCAAAATCCATACTATTATGCTCACTCATGTCTTATTTGATTAGATCCAAGCTAACAACCTTCCTAGGAAATTAGCTAATCCTGGGAGTCCTCTTATCTATTTACAGATTGTTGGGAATGAACCATGTAAAGCTCTCCTTAATTCAGGTTTTGATGTTAACCTGATTTCTCATTAGATGTATACTACTTGAAACCTACTATCTCTCAAGAAGAGCAATATCCAATTAGAATTGACATACCAATCCATTACTATTCCATTGGGATTGATAGAAGACATTGTGACCACTTTCTATGGGTAGTCTTATCCTACCAATTTTCTAGTAATCAAAGTTGAGAACTATAAGGGGACTTCCCAATCATTATGGGAAGGGCATCACTAAGCACTATTGATGCAATAATGGGAATCAAAGATCTTTCCTTGGAAATATCTAAGGAAATGCATTTGAAAAGATCGAGTAGGACTGAGTTTCATGCATCCTGTATAACGATACAAGGTATAGCATATATTTCTGCATGCAGGTAGTGTGCACAAGAAGCAGATATTCAAAGGTGTTTGTACACAATAGCCACAAAATAAGAGGGCACCCAGTGGCTAACTACTAATTTTGAAAGTAACACAATGTGCGTGCAACCTACTAAGAGCTTGACATGCACTTATGTCATAGACATGAATGAACTAGAGTAAGTTCATCACCAACTCTCTAATGATGAAAATGATGATAGCAATTGGGAAGAGTTGGAGATCCCTGAGAATTTCAAATAAGAGTTCCTCAAGTTGAAAACTCTACTTGTTGACCCAAAATATGCATTCTTGAAAAATGGCAACTTGGTCAAATTTAATACCAAACTTGCTCCCAAGCAAAAAGAAAAATTGTTGAAAGTGGTTAACAGATGGCCAATAGCCTTTTCCTAGTCATATCCTAAACTCACTAGAATTGATCCACAAATATGCCAACATCACATTTATATTGATCCTTCCATAAAGCTAAGGAAATAACCACAATGGCGGTTAAACCCAAAATTGAAGTAGATCATAAAAGAGGAGATTGAGTAGCTCCTCAATATAGGGTTCATCTTCCCCATTGTGAATAGTAAGTAGGTCAACTCACCTATGATAGTGCCAAAGAAAAGTGGTTAATGGTGGGTTTGTATTAACTTCAGGCTATTAAACATGGTAATATTCAAAGATCAATTTTTGTTGTCATTCGTTGATCAAGTGTTGGACACCATATCTAGGCATTGCTATTACAATCTTCTGGATGGATATAGTGACTATAACCAACCTAGATTGCATCAAAAGACCATGCCAAAACAACATTCATGATTCCCTAGGAAACCTTTGCATATCGTAAGAGGCCTTTTGGTCTATGTAATGCTCCTGCCACTTTCCAACACCTGGTCCTAAGCATCCTTCAGCAGCAAATTAGTAGCAAAGTGAAGTCTTTATGGATGACTTCTCCACTTCTGGTGCTACATCTAAGCAAGCCTTGGACTGCCTTAAGCAAGTACTCAAAATATGTGTGGAAAAAAACCTATGACTCAATTGGCAAAAAAGCCATCTCATGGTCTAAGAAGGCATTGTATTGGGACATAAAACTTTGTAAGAAGGGATCAAGGTAGACCTCGAAAACATAAGGATCATCCAAGGAATCACCTGTCAACCAAAAATTGTAAAAGATATTCAATTATTCCTTGGACACAATAGTTACTACCGAAGATTTATATAGAATTTCTCTAAGATGACAAAACTATTGATAGAACTAACAAAGATAGATGCTCCATTTGTTTGGACCAAGAAGTGTGATCATGCATTTCAACAACTAAAGGAAAAACTAGTAGAAACTTCAATTCTATGAGCACTAGATTTGTTCAAACCATTCCATATCATGATGGATACATCTAATTACACCTTGGGAGTTGTGCTTATGCAGTTGGATGACTGAAAACATCCATATTATATCCACTATGCAAGCCGAAGCATTGTGGGTGCATAGCTTAATTACACCACCACAGAGAAAGAACTAATGATGGTGGTGTATGCTCTAGAAATTTTCAAGCACTATGTGCTTAGATATAAAGTGTTTATTCATACTAACTACAGTGTCATTCGCTTCCTAATGAATAAGTCAATGGTAAGCCCCCATGTCATACAGTGGCTTGTGATCTCACAGGAATTCGATCTCATGATGGTAAATCGAGAGGGAACTGAGAATGTGGTCACTAACCATCTCTCTCAATTACAATGGGATGAAAAAGAGGAGGAGAATCCACTCTCTAATTAATTCCTAGACAAACACCTCTTCTCTAATGCAATTAATCAATAGATGCTCACAGAATCCAAATGGTATTATGGCATCCTCACTTACCTTCTCACTTAGGAAATCCCACAAGATCTAGACTACAGAATGAAATAACATTTTCTACATTTGGCTAAGCACTTCATGGAAATCAATGGATACCTTTACAAGGTATACACCGATGGTTTGGTTCATTGATGTGTCCCTAATGTGAATCAATTGTGCATTCTCTAGGATGCTCATGAAGGTCCTTGTAGAGGCCATTATGCAAGGAAACGCATGACCTTAAAAATCCTAATGATAGGATACTGTTGGCCCACAATCTTCAGGAATGCCCACCAATTTGTCTAATCCTATGAATGCTATCAACATGATGGTGGAATGACTGCATGAATAGAGGATCCTTAACAATGGATTCAATCACTGGAACCCTTTGACATATGGGGCATAAATTTCATGGGTTCCATCACACCCATGTCCAATAGAAAGGCCTATATATTATCATAGCTATTGGCTACTATACCAAATGGGTTGAAGCAGTAGCCATTGCTGACTACACATCATTTACTCATCATTTACTACTTATTGATTTGTACAATAGCATATTGTAAATAGTTTTGGGATGCACTAATTTTTGATAATGGAACATAATTCACAAGCACCACTTTTTGGAAACTCATGTAATGCTTGGGGGTTAAACATAAATTAACAACACTGTATCACCCCCAAGTCAATGGTCAAGTCGAGGTTACTAATAAGGAGATCACAAAGATTCTAACAAGAACTATTAGCAAATATAGGAGAGATTAGAGCACGAAACTCAATGATGCCTTTTGAACCTACCACTCAACATGGAAACTCCCTATTAGCTACTCTCCCTGTGAGTCAATGTACGGAAAACTTTCAATGCTCCTTATTCAATCTGAGCTCCATATACTCTCAACAGCCTGTGACCTAGACCTTGACCTAAGTTTGACATAGAAAAAAAGACTAATCCACCTAAATGTGCTAGATGAAAATCAATTAGTGGCCCTATCCTTGAATCAAGTGCATAAGGCATTCAACAAACAATAACATGACCTAAGAATCAGAAGGATCAAACTTCAACCTAGAGATAAGGTCCTCTACTGGAACCCCACACATGTTCCTTAAAAAACCAAATTCCAAACATTGTGTGAGGGGCCTTATATAATCAATGAAACCTTTCCTTCTAGGGCCATGATCATATACAAAGTCAAAAGCCCAAACAAGAAGTAGTTGGTCAACATTCAATAGGTAAAGCCTTTCCATGAGCCTAAGTAAGCTAGTGCAACAAATACCTCAATGGATGGACAACCACACTCAATTTTTTAGATCTCCTCCTTCTAACTTAGTCATGGGGGAGATGTCCATCCATGCTAATCATATATGTGGCTTCTTATTTTTTTTATTTTTTGTTTTACACATTTTGTTTTTGCAAATTGTTTATTTTACATCTTTTTTATTTTAAAAATTTTTTCTATTTTACACCATTTTTTATTTTACACTTTCTTATATATTTTACTTTATTTTAGTGTGATATTCTACTTTCTATTAATAAATGTGCTTTGTGTCAACAGGACACAGTGGTGCTGTAGTTGTTGCTAATGGTGGTTTGTGCTTAATGTTTTTGTTTACTAATGTCTAATTTCTATTTTTGAATTTTTGTACTAATGTTTAGTTTCTATTTTTGAATTTTTGTACTAATGACAAAGGCATGGTTTCTTTTTCATGGAATAGGCAATGTGTCCATGACATCCATCCATCCACAAAAATCTATGGTTTTCCTCATTTTGGGAATATGAGGTCCCTTTCATTAATTAAACCTTTAATAAATTTGTGACCTTGGTGGTTTCCAAAATTAGGAAGGATTCAAAGGTTTGCATAGGGTGTAACTTTAAGGGGATTCAATACTCTTTGTACTCTTCTACTTACTTAGGTGCATGAGTGTTTTCATGGATTTCTTACCATTTCATATTAACCATAAACAAGAAGTTAAATAAGTCTTTGTATGGTATGGTTTCCATCCAAAAAAGAAGAAGAAAAGAAACAAAAAAATTAAATGATGATGAAAAAAATGGNCGAAGAAGAAAAGAAACAAAAAAATTAAATGATGATGAAAAAAATGGTGAGAATTCAAAGCACACCCTTTAGACAAATAACCAAGCTACAAGCACTAGTTATGGAACTAGAAAGACATGTTACCCATGCTTGATGGCCCCCTCTAACTAAGGTCCTCTCTCACTTCCTGCTTCTCTTTTCTTCTTCTTAAGAAATATTGGTTATTCTTTGGGATCCCTCTTGTGTCTTAAGGGGGTGGATCAGTCTTGGAGTGGCAATGGGAAGTCACTAAAAGCAGTTGATTTTGGTCTAGACTAATGATAAATCTTCTTAGTACATTTAAACACAAATCCACAAGGAACTTCTTATGACCTCAATTCAAAACTCCATTCCATCCATGTTGTCCATAACTCACCTCACTGCTAGTGTCCATGTTCTTGTTCCATGTCTTTGTTTGACATACTTGAATTCTTTGGTAGAATCATCTAGGTTTTGATCCTTAATGTTCATAAACCATCAATCACCTATGGGGCTCAAGGACTCCTTAGGTTGAGGTTATGCAAGGGCAAACGAGACATGTGCCTACTATGGGGAGGATTCATTTTTATATCTCTTGGTTGGGATTGTTAAGCACCTTATTCTTAGGCATTTTTGCAATCAAAATCTTTCATGCACCCATCTTCTACATCCAACCATGTGCTTCTTTAAGTATTTTCTTCCATTCACACATTATCCACCAAATTCTTGAATTTTTGAGCTTTCAAAGATCCTCTTTAATGATTTCATTGTATTCTTAGCTTTTCTAGGACTCCATAGACCCTAAAATCATTCAAAAATTCCTTGTATTTTTTGAAATATTCCAAATTTAAAATTTCATTTACAAACCTTGTAAATGAGGTCCCATTAATGAAGCCCATGCATATATGTAGCCCATTCAACACAATGCAAAAATCCTATATATGTGCGCAACTCCCTTTGAAATTTTCACATCTACTTTCAAACGTCCCAATGAGGTATTTGTAGTTTTCAAAGCCCATAACTTCTTAACTGTTTGTCCAAATCACTCCGTTCTTTGATCCTGTAGCTCCTCAAGGTAAGCTCTTAGTCGTGGGGGCCACAAACATGCTAATTTTGATAGAAAATTTTTTTACACTTTTCTCACTCCCACAAAGGTTTAACTAAGAAATCAACATTAAAACACCAAATTATGGGAGCTAAACCCTTCCAAAGAGCTTTGGTGACACTTACAATAAAAATTTAATTAATAAAAGAATTAATCTGCCATGGTCCAACTGTAGACAAGTGTAACTAATTAATGAGATAAGGCATCTAAATATTCTAAGTTACACATTATATCTACTAATCCACAAATGTGTTGTGACTGCATATGGAACCAAGAGGCAAACACACATAGGAAAGAGGACCATATCAACCAAGGGAAAATTGGCCAAGAATGGGAAGGGGCCAAGAACAGGCCCAAGAAGAATTGATCACAACCCATGCTATGGGACCTCTTAGGGAGGAGGTTGAAGTGGTGTCTATTCATTAGATTCCAAAATAGGTGGTAGCAATAGAAACCTCTCCATGGAGAAGGTCTGTGCCCTTCACCAAAAAACTACAATAAAAGTTGCTACTTGGAAATTAGAGGCTCTCAAATTTTAGAAAGTTAAAAATCAGTACAGATACCAGGTTGACCTACCAAAGGAAATAAATGAGAAACACATTCAAGTGGTAAAGGCAAAGGTGAATGAGACCCTCCAACAACTCCAACAAGAACACAAATTGTAGCAACCCATCATTGATGGGATTGATTAATACAATAAAGCAAAAACTTGCCTGAAGGAGTTGCAAATAGAGGAGATGCCAAATATATGAAGCTTGCCAATCTCTAATACAAAAACCTAGCTATGTTAACTACTAGATAGTCGTGGTCAAAACTAGAAAAGTAGGTAGCCCACTTATACTTGTTGTACGAGGTTGAGTTCAAGCACCACAAGAATCCCAAGAAAAATCTTGCAGTGGCAAATGCTGAACTCAAGGTTCTCAAGAGCCAATATATTGATCAAAGATCCATTACCAAGATCTTGGCCAAAAGAATGAATGACCACTAGGAGTTGTAGAACATAGTCAGGGTGTTCAACGTCAAATGCAAATAACTCACTACTTGGTTCGTCAACGTCAAGGAGTTTTTTCCATTAATGTCCTATCCACAGGATATCCCCATTCCAACCCAAATTTGTGATGCCACATGGATTGTGAATGATCCCTAGTATAAAGAGGAAAAGATCAAAGGCATTAATGAATGTCTTTCACCTTCCACTGAAGGTAGCAGCTATAGCAGAACAGCCATAGCCTCCTCAACCACCATGTGCACCCAAAGCTAGAAAAGGTCCTTCAAGACCTCAGGAACCCCTACCACCTATGACTATTTGATCTTCTCAACCATCTTCACGCCATTAGAGGATGTGTTATCCAACTTGAATAATCATATCATCATGTTCAATTTTGTATCATTAACACCACAAATTTTGTAATGATGTTGATTTGTACACCTAGGCACTTAGATTTGTTGTGTCAAGTGTTAATCAATAATCCCATGCCTTCCTAATTTTGTAAAGGAACTCAAGGATGATTTTTCATTTAGTCATAGGGGTATGATGAACCATTAAAGTGTCACGTTGACGAGCCCCATTAATTGGGCTACATTGACATGGTGTTGCCTCATCAACAGGGCTGCATTAATGTAGCATTTGCTACATTTATGAGGCTTCATTAACCTAGCTCCATAATAATGTCTATAAATACAATGCTTCCACCGTGTAAAAGAAAGAAGTTTTTTAATATCTTAGTGAAGTTCTTGTAGTTTGTTCATTTGAGAGTTAGAATATTTTCTAAGTGCTTGTAGCAGGAGTCAGAAAGTGTACAAATCTTTATTTAACCACTAATGTACCTAAGCACAGTAGTGTGAATGGCAATAAAGATGAGCCTTTTAATTAAACCTTACAACACTTGGAATAGATTAATGATTTATTTTTTCATTTACCATTTTCATTAATTACATAATTAATTAAGATAAGTAAGACTTTAATTGATTAACTAACTAAGCTAAATAGATTAAACACATAAGTACGACCCCTTTGAGCATAACATATAGCACTTGGTAATGCCAATAGTGCTTAACGATTGGTAACCCATAACTATTGTATGTGTTCAGGATGTGTACGAAAAGTGGCACGGGATGCTTATGTTAGGATAGTTACTTATTAATTAGTAATCAAATTAGTTAAATTGCTTAATAATTTCAATTTCAACTTGTCATCAATTGTAGGCAAATAAAATATAAAATAATAAAAATCATGTACCCCAATTACACTTAACCATACAACTAAGCTTCACAAGTGTAGTTGGAAAGATAACAATCACCACGATTAGATTTTACTTCCTAGAACCAGTGTATGTGGAAACTTAAGGTTCATGGAATTCGATTGGATTGCACGTAAACGCTTGTAATTCATGTGGTTGGGTGTAAGATATACTCGCCGCTCATCACCTTCCTTACAAGGGAGGTGAAATCATCATTCATAGTGATATCCTGATTTCCTTAGCTATTAACAATATGAACATGGAGCAAGGGTCTAAAGTGGAGCTTCAAGAAGAACCTCCCAACCATGAAATCCATCAACCCAAGAGGGAACAGAAAGTCAATGATGATGATAATACGCAACGGGATGTGTTATGGGATGAACTCCCTTTTAACATCATCAGTAAAGGTGATGGTGAATATAAGCTTGTGTAGAGTAGGCCTTATTCATTTCCTAATCTTTCAAAGATTAGGAAGAATCTGCACAAGTGATGTACACATAAACCTCTCCATGCCCTTACAACTAGATGCACTAATAGCCATGTAGCCTAACCTTTCTTTCTTAATTTGGTATACCCTTTTATGTACTTTGTTTTACTCTTTATGTGTGTAGCCTAAGTTTCTACTTTCATTTGCAATTTTACTTATTTATTACAACCTTTCTTTTTCTTTACTTTTGCTCATGTTATGAACATCAAAAAAACTTTAAAAAATAAAATTTCCAAAAAAAACATATAGGGACCGGCCCGCTATGGCTTTAAACCGGCATTGTAGTCTGCTAAGACTTTAAACTACTGACATGGCCTGCCATGGCCTTAAACTGGCAAAACCTATCATGCACTACAGCCTGCCATGGCCTTAAACTAGCAACATAACCATAATACAACCTGTGCATACCATGCCCTAAAACTGGCAAACATCTCTTTTATTATATTTCTTTTTTTTTCCTATTATCGCATCAATTAGCCATTTAACTTTATAGTCAAAATCATCAACATAGCCATTTACAATGTTTATAACACTAGAACAATATATATAGCCAAAAAATGAAATCCAAATCAAAAATTTAAATTTAAAGTATCCATAACATACATAGCCATGACCACACTATGTGGTAAAAATGTCAAAAGATAATAATAATAGCCATCTATAACATAGTCTTGGCTAACAATAGCCATCAATAGTAAAACAAAAATATATAGCCAACATGCTAGACTAAGTTGATGGAGGCTATTGAGGAGCATCTAGAGGAGGAAGTGGTGGGGCATCCCCACCCTCAACACTACAACTACCAATTTCTCCTGACACCTAAAACATAACAGCACATACCTAGTTAGTGGTCAATAGCCAAAACCATAATTCAAAACAAAAAAACTAAAATATATCAAAATTATAGAGAATTTTTCTCCATGACTTTCAGGGGTAGATGTGGAAAGCCTTCCTTCAAATGATGGAGGATCTAATCCTCCATCATCTTAACCTAATCAACATCCCCAAGATCAATGCTAGAAAGGATGACAATACTATCTATTATAGTCCAAGTAGGTAGCTTTTAAGTAATGGTAGTCGTAGAGGTCTTGCCTACAGTAGTGGTAATCTAAGGAGTAGGGTATTACTCCACTGTGAGAGTACTCTCAAAAAGCTTATAAGCACTCTCTACCTAGATCCCCTAGATGAAAAACTCTCTCTTACGTTATTCTACTAACTCCTCCTTGAGCCACTTGAGGTAGGCTCTACAATCCACCTTGTACTATCACTTGTGGGTCGTTTGTTTCTTACCCCACTCTAGGACTCAAGCACAATGATCTTTCCAATCCTTGACCTTCTAGGAGATGAGATCCATTTGCATTTGTTGTTCCACCATCTCCCGTAAGAGCACTACTTTATCTTGAATGGTATGCCAATAGCAAGTCCACATGATCTCCTTGGTCTACAATTCTTCTAAATTAGCCACTTCGGCTTCCACAAAGGCCTTATGGTCTTGGAGATCTCTAATCACCTCCTCTTACCATTGAGTTTTCTCTCTTAAGGCCACAACCTATTCCCATAGGTATTCATTGGACCTCTCTAGCTTCCATGAAGTTTTTGCACATAACGTTGCTAGATCAGTGGCGGTCTCATGCAACTTCAAGGGTACACTAGAGACATCAGATGAAAGCTTTGGTGAGGAGTTAATCTCCATGTCTCAGCTGTGATCCCACTCGACAAAAGGTACTACACATACAATAATAAGCATAATGTACAACATAACATAACCCATAACATATCAAAACAACCTAAGGCATATAAAACAAAGTCATTACATATCTCAAGTGTAACTTGGTGCATCCAGTCGATGATGTCCTTAGTCATCCCACACATGAGCTCCACCTTGTCCAAGACCTCTACCCATGGTTTCATGCAAAACTTAGGTACAAGAACCTACATTGGTGGCTTAGGAGCTACTATAAGCATAACAATCATTGAATAGTTAGGATGAAAACCAAAAATTAGACAATAGGATACAACAAAAGTGTTAAAGCATGGACATACTAGGTTCCTCTTCTTCTTTTGGAATGATGATGGGGGATGTGGCTGGCACCGCCTCATCGAACAAAGCATCTAGATCATTTATGTCTATCTTAGGTTGCTATAAGAGTGCCTCTTTTGCACGCCTTTGTTCTTCCTCTATAGAAACTTAGGTTGCCAAGACTTGATGCTTGTCTACAACCATAACACATAGAAAATCGATTAGCATATGAAATCATAAAATGACCAACACTCTCAAAATAAAAAAATAGCCAAAACTTAAATAAAGCATACCTATGACTACTTGTTGTAATGGCATAAGCTTAAACTTAATCTTCTTTGGGATACATTGATCTGATGCTAATGGTGCATACCTGTGACTATCAATGGACCCACACCACCTACCATCAAGATCCTTAGTGGTAATGAATAGTGAATCATCCATCCCCTCTGGTGGATTTTAGGCTTGCATTGTTGGATAAATGTGCTTTATCTAAGGCCTAGAAAGTTGGCTTGGGTTTTGGGAAACCCATCGACCATTTCTCCACACCACCAAAAACTCTACAAACCTATTCAAGTAACTTGCAAAAAAGGCAAAATGCATGTTGATTATCGTAGTGTCCTTGCAAAGTTTAAGGATCTCATCCTTAAGCCCAACAGCCAAAGCAACCACCTAGTTGAACCTGGTACCATCTCTTAGGACCTTCTTAAAGGTTCATCCTTGCATGATGCCAGTCATCTTCTTTTGCGATAATAGTTAGGAAAATGCACGAGACCTGAATAAAGGATATGATTCCTTTGCATCAGGGTTCGTGAAGCTATCAACGAAAATTCTGGAATGGCCCATGCTAGCACCAAGACACTCCAAAACCTCCTCACAATGGCCTAATTCCTTCATTATTCTGGTGGCAACCATTGTCCCATTATCAAGGATACCAAACAAGTTGCAAAAGAGATCCTCATCATTGTCTATGTTAATCATCACACCTGGAATGGTGGTGCTAAAGCAATCTACCTTTCTGTTGAAGGATTCGATGATGTGAGTAATCTTCACACGGGGATGGAAGGAATAGGTGCCATAAATAGATTAAGCAAAGCCACACGTTGATTGTTTACTTTAATGTACCTAGGCACCTGTCCCCTTAGCCACTCTTGTGTTGGTATCACCTCACCAAACTCTAGGATGAGGGTATCCTCATGATGTCCTGCAAGTGACAAGGTGACATCAACAAAGGTGGGGAGTCTTGTAAGGCAAAAACCGACATTTAGCATCAACATAAGCAAGTTTAATAGAACATTAGAGGCTATAGCCTTTATGTTTACCTTTCTTCTTCTTCTTTGATGTGGTTTGAGCAAAGGTACTAGCTACCAGGGTCTGATCTAAGGAGCTCTTGGAGCTCACCCACTAGTTGTGTATCGTCTTCTTATTCACACACTTCTTGTAGACAAGGTTGAATCTATTAGTGTATGCATCAAATCCCTCTCTTTACTATTTATACACAAAAATTCTTATTCAGGGGTCCTTTGTAAATACATCTAAGGAAATGTAACCCACCACCAAGGTTTGATCATTGATCCTGTACTTGCAAGAAGTTCACAACACTGATGATGTTAGAAAAGGTAGTTTAGCCAATAAAGCCAAAAAATCATAAAAACACTAAAATAACCATGCTTACCCCTATAGATAGTACATGGTGCTGGGTGGGTGATGAGACACGATTCACATGAGCCGCAATATCGCGTCGTCCCCTGCGATGTCGCGTATGCGATATCATGGTTTGCCACCAAATCTATAAATAAGAGGTAACACTCCCCTTATTTCCCATCCTAGGCTAGAAGTAGGGAAACTCTGGTAGATTGATCACTCCAGAGATAGAATATTTTCCATGTGCCTACAGTAGGAGTCCCCAAGTGAACAGATCTTTATTCGAGCAACATTGTACCTGAACGCAAGTTGTGTACGGCAATAAAGACGAGCTTTGTGGATAAACTTTGCAGTGCATGGAATAGGATTTTATTACTTGTTATTTATTACATGTTATTTCCTACCTGTTATATATTACCTTGTAGTAGTGCGGCATGAGTATGACTTGATTACGAGCATTTACGGATGTGTACGGCTAATCAAGGAATCAGCTTCTCATCGCGATTAGATTCTCTCACCCTCAACTCCTAGAATGCGGAATGAGTATGACTTGATTACGAGCATCTAAGGATGTGTACGGCTAGTCAAGGAATGGATGTTCATTACGCTTAGGCTAGTCAAGTGCCTTAGTACGACCACTTCGAGCACGTGCGTTACGCGTGGTGATCCCAATAACGATTAGCGTTTGGTAGCCACGGTTGCATAGTTTAGGGTGTGTACGGTAAGTGGGAACAGATGCTAACACTAGGTAATTTAGACTTAGTTCATTAGTTAGAGCTAGTACTTAGTTTCTCAACCCTTCAGCCTTTAGCATAGAAGACATAAAACATAAAAAGATATAAAAATCATATACCTCGGACTTACTTAACCATACA
>MNCI01033465.1:455089-491774 GCA_015680685.1 Gnetum montanum
ATATCTAAGCTAGTGGAGTAGTTTCGTGGGCTATGAGTAGAATTTAATTATTTTTTTAAGTTATATATATATATATATATATATATGTTTATGAGTTCTTTGTTAGCACCTATTCCAATGCTCAAACTAGAATGAATGGTTGCTACGTTAATGTTAAATGCTACAACTGTGGGTGCTATGACAAGTAAAGCATTATGTTTTTCATCATAGTATTTCATGAAAGCATTACGAAGCATGCCTATGAGAAATAACTTTTCGTACCAACTATTCCTCAGATAATCATTCATAAAGGGGAAACAACTTCATGCGTTCATGTGCCTTACAATTTTATTGTAGCATTTCTTTTGCTTTGCACCTAACTTATTAGAATCGTAGCCACTACAATCACAATCAATAACAATCATGGAATGAGATGATTTATTGTTGGCAATAAAGGTTATACTAAACTTTGTAATTTCTTAATTCATATTGCTGGCTCATCAACTATTTAACTATAGCTTATTCTTTCTAATCCAACCTACACCTTGTATATGCTACAAGTATCCTATGCGTCATTGACGATGAGAGCTATTTTATTTATAATTTCGATTTTCATTCTTTCGAAATTTGAAGCCGGTGCCAAGGAGTTGCATGGCTTGGCGAGAAAGCAAGCATCGTCGTTTCGTTTTATACTATTGCAAAACGTCATCGGTTCAAATCCCATTACAAAGGTCACGGGGCCCTCCTCTCAGGTCTCACCAAACCGGAGAAGCAACAGCCGCATACATATATACATTCAGCGAAGAAAAATGTGTCCATGCGGCGGCCGTAGCAATCAATCAAAAACATTTTTTCACATGATGATGATGATGTTGATCATGATATTGGACAAGTTATCGTCCATGCCAACCAGTACTGCGACGCAGCCAAAGCGCATACCCTTTGTTGCAGCCGCAGACGCCCATTCCCAGCCACGCCATGAATGAACGACGCTGTAATTATATGTTTTCTCTCGTTTAAATTTTTGCATTCAAAGGGCAGTCGCAACTTGATTCCAAAGACTTGTTCCTTGGTTTTGGTTACGTTGCCTCCATGTGCAAGTAGAACTCGGGAAAGTTGATTATGAACTGACTGGAGAAAAAATGACGGTATTGTGTTTTAACTATTGATAATTGTTTCAAGGGCAAACGTGCTTTGTAATTGTTGAACACCAAAGCATAAGGATTTCCGTGTAAATTAGCCTCCAGCAGAGCTTGAGCACTATTTTGTGGTCAAACAAATCAAATAACAGGATAAGGTTGCAATTTCTCAAATACAATTAATTAATTTCGATCTTTTAATTTTTAAATGACACCCATGTAATCACGTGTATGTTTCAAATCACAAGAACCAAGTCTGAACAATGACAAAAACTGTACGGTGGCAGAGCGAAAAATAATAGAATTGAAACTTTGGTCATCTCCTTCAATGGTATCTTAGTCGCGTAGTGGCGGTATTGCAAGTTGGCTTGGCTTGTTTTTGAACGACCTTGGATTCCAGCGCCAATTTTGAAACGCTTTTGGATCCTGTCACTGCTGCTGACGCAAAAAAATTTGAGATCCACCCACGTTCCATGATTACGAACAAAAAACTACATGTGCACCATCCCGAGTTCAATCAATGCCGACGCGCTCGTCGTAAAAATTTATTATTTTTAAAAAACCTACCGACTCAGGGCGAAATCTCTGACCTGGCCATTCCTGGTTAAATCGATGCTTTAGTATGAGTCCAACAAAGAGCCCATTGCCATGAGCGTTACCTTCAACTGCAGCCTCACGTCCTCATCACTTCCTCGGCTTGCCCTTGGCCTTTACAGATGAATGCTATGCAATTCTTGTCACCAACTGCCCAGCCTTGCCTTGCTTTGCTTTTTAAAATCAAACTGCATTAGCGATCCAAGGCAGTGCTGAAGCAGCAGCATAGGAAGGGACGAAGAAAGGAGGCGACGAAATCTGCAACTTGTACATGGCTCGGGGACCGGGATGGGGACACGCTAGATCCACCTCTGCAGCCCTGCTTGTCCAGGAATTTGAAGCCCAACTCACAGTGCATGTGCGCGAGATCACCAAGTGGCCTTCGCCCCTATTCACTTTGAAATGGTCCGGCCGCGCTCTCTCCTTGTGCACCGTCTCCAACACGCAGGTTCTGCAGCTGTTGCCTCATGCCGCTAAAGTGCTGCGCGTTGAAGACCTTCTCGAGGACACGGTCACGGTTATGGAGGCGTCGAAGTCCCTGTGCCATGTGCGGGAGTACGCGGCTGCAGCGGGTTTTGGTGCACTAACGCATCGCAACATCCAGCAATGTTAGAGCGTTTTTTTCCCATTTCGTGGGATCTGGCGTCGCGTGGCGGTGGCGACAAACTTCACCCTCCTCCCACCCACATTGTAGCGTTTTTTCCCCATTTCGTGGGATCTGGCGTGGCGTGGCGTGGCGTGGCGTGGAGTGGTGGTGGCGACAAACTCCACCCTCCTCCCACCCACCATTGCACCAAAAGCATTGCCATCTCGTCCAAAATAAAAAGGTCTTTTGTCATTAAAACAATTTTGTTCTTCTTTCATGAAACTAAAATTCATCAATGTTCATTACACTGAAGAAAGATCATTACACTGAAGAAAGAGGGAACGACCAAGTGAAAATGACAAGGGTGTGACCTCGAGGGGATTTTTTGAGTACTCTTCTTGAATTTCTTGGTGTGGTTTATCACTTCTTATGGAAAGTATCATCACTCTATTGTTGACCTTGAAGTTAAAGTCTTTGCATGGTGTGGCTCCCTACAAAAAAATCATAAAAATATAAAATCCAGAAAAAACAATAATGGGAATTCAAAGCACACCCCTTAGACATAATAATGGCCTACAAACACTGGTTATGAGGCCGAAAAAACATGTTACCCATGTCTAAAGGCTCCCCTCTAACTAAGGCCCTTCCTTCCTTCTTCTCTTTTCTTTTCTTTTTGGAGTGATGATTGTTGTTTGAGGTGGTTGTGGCCTCATGGTGGTAGGTAGGAGGAAACACATCAATGTGAAGTCATTGTTAGTGGTATGGACTTGGTCTAAAACTTGGACGAATAGGTATGCGGATCATTTTAATCACATTTGACACAAGAACCTATTGCGGACATGATAAAGCACCTTTCATGCCTCTCTCTGCAATCCATTCTCGTCCCATTATTCACCTTACCACTACATACAATTATGAGCCTTTTTGTTTTGTGTAGTATAGTGTAACATCCCAACGAAGCAAGTTGTGTGTTGTTTGGAACAAAGACATGAGCTACATTTAACTTCTAAGGTGCCCATGAACATCTCTAGAAGTGGTTATGCAAGGGCATTACGGTAGGAACCTTCTTTGGGGAGAAACCACTTGCATAACTTTTGTTGATCATGCCTTTAAACTAACCTTCACATCTTCTAGAATATCAGTGATGATTTCTCTAAATTTATGTATGATTTTAGGACTATTTCTCATCAATTTTAATTAATTTTTCCTACTTATCTATCTCAATATCCTTCAACTTCCAAAAACTTTCTTGTCCCTCTTCTGCATTGGACGTTTGGTTTTATTGTTTGAAAACTTATGTGATTCTAGAGTTACACTTATTAGTTATGGGGGCTAAGGATGCTTACTTTGAAATTTTTGAAATTTTTCCAGCATCCTATTTTTGAACATTATGATAACTAATAGTAATTGACCAAAAGAAGGTGAACAACTTGATGATTTTAGTTACTTCATAGCCTTAGACATAGTACACTATCATCACCTTGTGCTTAAATGCAAACTAAGAGATCCAAAATGAGTGGATTATTAAGGAAAATTTACCAAAACTAATGTTGATCCTTTGGTTCCTACAAGTGATGCTAAAGAAATGCCTAAGGAAGAAGGTCTTTTTCTAAACATGAAAACGAAGCCAAAAGAGAGATAATGGAGCATATGCCCTTAGATAAATAGTAGCACATATAGGATAGTAGCTCAAACATCACATGTTTGCTAAATCCATGGGACAATGAGAAGAAATTTCAATCCATCCTTCAAGAACATTCTGCATAACTAGAGAAGCATCAACATTATAATCAAGGATGGACATCTGCCACCACTAGTGGCAATAAGAAGAATCATCTTTAGAAACCTTTTAAATACCTTTGCAAATTTTGTAATATTTAATGTCTATCCAATTTTTTTGTCACTTTATTATTTTGTCTGCATCCACTCGAATAAAATTTTGTAATGCAACACTTAGAGCCAATTAGTACTTAGAATCAGTTAATAATCTCATACCTTCTCAATATTTTGTAAAGAACTTATTTCTTCTTTTGTTCACTCAAGGAAAAGTTTTCATTCAATCGTGGGAGTATGATAAATCATATTTTTTCATAGGCCCCAATATTGAATCCCCAATATCATAGCACAAGTATGATATCGAATACCCGATATCACGAGGTTTGTTTTTGCATATAAATATGTGTGCGCCAACCTTGTATTCGGCATCTTTTGGTCATTTTGTAGCTAGACTCTTGCAATTTTATTTCGTGGTCTCAGAGAATAGTCAATGAGTGCCTGCAATGTGGATTTGAGTCAGTTGTATGACATCTTATTCAAGTGGCAATGTACCTGGACACATTCCATGAATGGCAATAAGATCGAGATTGATTCTTATTCATTGTAGCACTTTGACTTAGATTAAATTTACTTCTAATGCAATTTATGTTACATGTACTTGGTTAATATTTATATTTTTATGTAAGTTAATCAATTGGCGGAATGAGGGCAACCAGTTTCGAGTGTAAACAAGTATTCGCTTAGTAATCTCAGCAACATTATTACTTGGTTCACCTAGTAGCATAACACTTAGTAATCCCAATAGTGGATATATGGGTTCAGGATGTGTACAATAAGCTAGGAATAGACACTCATCGCTCATAGGCTAATTTAGACCTTATCTTTCCATTATTAATTAAATAAAATAATTAATGTCTCCATTATTGTTAAGACTAGCATAAGGCCAGTGTGACATCAACAATCATATACCTCACTTTGGACTAAATCATACGTGACAGAGCTACCATTAGTTCAAGTGGGAAGATAGCAAACTGCAATCAATGCATAACAATCTAGATGCCACAACTAGTTCCATCACGGAATATGATCGGATTGTGCATGAACACTTATGATTTGTATGGTTGGGTGTAGGAGGTACTCGTCACTCATCAGCATTGTTTATTATATGCCTTGTGCAATTCATTTGATAATAGGGTCACTAATCAGTTCTCATCTAGCATGTTGAGGTTCATCAATTTTTCTTTTTGTGCTAGGCTTAGGTCCAAGTCTAAGTTACATGTAGTTGAAAGTGTACCAAGTTCTTGTTGGATAGGAAGTGTTGGGAGCTTTTCATACACGATCTCATAGTGAGAGTAACCTATAGGAACTTTCCATGTTGAATGATAAGCCCAAAGGTCTTCATTATGTTTAGAGCTCCAATCCCTCCTATATTTACTAACCATGCAAGTTAGTAATTTTATAATCTCCCTATTAGTGACTTCAACTTGATCATTCACTTAGGGGTGGTACAGAGTTGTTAATTTATGTTCAACCCCCAAGAGTTACATGAGTTTGCAAAAAGTGACACCTGTGAAATGTGTACTATTATCAAAAATAAGAGAACATGTCACCCCAAACTTGTTTACAACATGTTGTTGTACAAACTGGGCCATAGTAGATCATGTACAATCAACGATCACCATAGCTTTTTCTCATTTTGTGCAATAGTGAAGAGCTATAATGATGTATGCCTTTTCATTAGATATGAGATTGATGGACCCCAAAAAGTTAATTCCCTAAAGATTGAAAGGTTCCAATGGTTGGATCCACTGTTACGGTCCTTCCATATGAGCAGTCATCCCCCCATCACGTTGGCATCTATCATAGGAGTGGACAAAGTGATGGATGTCCCTAAAGAGTGTAGGCCAATAGTACCCTACCATGAGGATCTTAATGGTCATTCACCTCCCAACATAGTGGCCCCCATAAGGGCCCTCATGTGCATCTTGGAGGACTTGTAGTTCATCTGCATCAGAGACACACCATCGTATTCTATCATTTACGTAAACCTTGTAAAGATTTCCATTAATCTCCATGAAGTGTTTGGCCTAGTGAAGAAATTGTTGTTTCTTCTTTTGATCCCACTCCTATGGTATCTCTTGAGTGAGAAGATAGGACAAGATGTTTGCATACTAGTTGGTTTCTTTAGGGTCTTGTTCACTAATAGCACTAGCAAATAGGAGTTCATCAAGAAATTGGTCTAATAATGGACTCTCATCCTTCTTGCTATCCCATTATAACCAAGACAAGTGGTTGGCAATTACATTCTTAGTTCCCTTTCTATCCACCATCATTAGATCAAAATTTTGTAAGATCACCAACCACCGTATGACACATGAACTCACCATCGACTTATTCATGAGGAATCGAATAACACTGTCATCAATATGCACAAGAACTTTATATCCAAACACATAGTACTTGAATTTCTCTAGAGTATACACCACTACCATGAGCTCTTTTTTGTGGTGATGTAATTAATCTACAATGCTCTTGCTTATACAATGGATGTAATATGGACATTTCTAATCATCCAACTATGTAAGCACAACTTCTAAGACATAGTTAGATGCATACATCATGATATGAAAGGACCTAGACTAGTTTGGTGCTCGTATAATGGGAGTTTCTACAAGCTTTAGCTTGAGTTGCTGGAATGGATGCTTGCATTCCTTAGTCCAAATAAATGGTGCATCTTTCTTTCTCAACTCCACTAATAATTTGGAGATCTTTGAAAAGTTCTCAATCGAACGCTCATAATAACTAGTGTGTCCAAGGAATGACCACACATCTTTGATAGTGTCTAGTTGCCTAGTGATTTCTTGGATGACCCTTACTTTTTCTAGGTCTACCTCAATCCCATTTCTTGAAATTCAATGCCCCAATATAATGCCTCCTTTGATCATCAAATGGCTCTTTTACCAATTAAGCCTCATATTGATCTCCACACCTCTTTGAAGCACTTACTCTAGACAGTCCAAGGCTTGCTCGAATGTATCTCCATAGGTGGAGAAGTTATCCATGAAGACTTCCACCCTACTACTGATTTGCTATTCAAATATGTTGAGGACCAAACAATGGAAAGTGGCAGGAGCATTACATAAGAAAAAGGGCATCTTTTGATATGTAAAAATCCCAAAAGGAATTATGAATGTCATTTTGGCTTGGTTCTCCAATGCAATCTGGATTTTTCTATAGCCACTATAACCATCTAAAAGGTTGTAATAGCAATGCTCTATGATTGTAGCTAATACTTGGTCCAAAATGGTAACAGAAAGTGATCTTTGTAAGTCACCATGTTCAACAACCTGAAATCGATACAAACCCTCCACTTGCCAACTTTCTTTGGCACTATAACGAGTGGGCTAACCCACTTGCTATTTGCAATAGGGTAAATGAACCTTGCATTGAGGAGTTTTTCAATCTCCTCCTTGGTGATCTACTTGAGCTTAAGGTTCAAGCATCTCTATGGTTTCCTTTGTGGTTTGATGGAGGGATCTATATAGATTCTATACTGGCATATACTTGGGTCTATTCTAGTGAGCTCATGATATGACCAAGCAAAGGTTGTTGGCCATTTGTTCACAACTTCTAGTAACTTCTTCTTTTGTTCACAAGCAAGTGTGGCATTGATGATGATTGGCTTACCATTATTTAAAAAGGCATACTCCATGCCTACTAGTAAAGCCTTCGACTCAAGGGGCTCCTACTTGAAAGTCTCTAGAATTTCCAACTCTTCCCAATTGATTTCTCCTTGTTCATCAAAGAGTGGGTGATGGATCTACTCCATTTGATTCATGCTCTCTATGTAAGAGCTTATGAGGCTCTTGATTGGTTCCATGCATATTTTTGATTCAACCACTCTATCTATTATAAGCCACTACGTAGCCTCCTGTCTAGTGGCTACAATATACCAACACCTTTGAATTTCAAAAACATCAACATATTGACTACATGCTTTATGGGATATGCTCTTGATAGTCCATAATATTTGCACATAGTGGCACCTTGTGTCACTGTACACAATGCATGGAACATGCTTTTTCTCAATCTTTCCAAACCCATCCTCCTTGGAAATTTCCAAGGAGAGATCTTAGATCCCCAACCATGCATCAATTGTACTCACCCATGTTCTTCCCATGATGATAGGAAAGTCCCCCTTAGCATTCTCCACATGGATCACTAGGAAATCAAAAGGATATGATCATCCATAAACAATGGCCACAATGTCCTCAATCAATCCCAAAGGAACAATGATGGATTACTCTATTAGTTCTAATCTTATGTTGCTCTTTTTTAGTGGAGGTAGGTTCTAGGCTTTGCACATCTTTTGTGAAATCAAATTCACTCTAAAACCTAAGTCCAAAAAGCTTTATAAGTTTCATTTCTAGCAATCTACAAATAAATAAGGGGTCTTCCAAGATCAAATCTCTTCTTGGGAAGATTGTAGACCCTTATACAATCAATGACCACATGGGTCAACATGACAATATGCAACTGGGGATTATTTTGGTTTGAAGGAGGCTCGATGGATGTTGCAGATGATGTAGGAGTAGGGTTCATAGCCAAAGGTGTCTATGAGGGCTTCATTGGGTTGTTTGTTTTAAAGAAAGATTCCTTGCATGACTTAAAGTTAGAACCACTCAACTAAAAAAGCCAGCTAGAAGTTTACTGCCTTTGATGCATTTCTTTGCTATGGTTGTGCTAGCATCTCACCCTGCATAGATGGAGTAGGTTTAGGGTTTAGGGTTGTGGGTGGAGGTGTAGAAGTGGAATGATGTGGAGGAGGATGATAGGAAAATTGGGACATCAACCTTGATGATGGTGCTCTACAATATTAAGAAGGGTAGTAGTGGTGTTAAAAGGAAGCATGACTAGAAGAGTCACATGGAGAAATGGGTGGTTGAACATAGTACCCATAAGAATCAAGTTGACGATAAGGGTATTGTTGCCTTGGAGATGGCATCCCCCATGACTATGGGTGTTTCCACTACTAATATTAATCATGAGGTTACAATGGCACTCCACTCAGATAGTACGTTTGGTGGTGGAACTACTACTGATAGTTTCATTGTGGATAAGGCAACCTCCTAGGTGCTTGTCATATTACCAATTTGAGATTTAAAGCATACATCCTAGATTCTTTCAAGTATGACATAATAGGGAAATATCCTTTGGAATGTTCATATTGGCATATGTCACACTCGCTATCATCTGATGTGGAATCTACAACCTTCCCAACTATTGCAGCTTTTCCCTTAGCCTTATGATATTCATGTATAACCTCCTTTTTCTTCCTTTTATCATGACTCCTACCTCCTTGGTCTCTATTCTCCTCAACAATTCTTAGAGCAATTTGCAATTTTTCATCCAAGGCATCCCACATTTTATCAATCTTAGCTAATATTTCATAAAAAGATCTTTGTATTAGCAAGGTTTCCCTCTACACCACTTCATTAAGTGGTGCCTCCTCTCTCTTGCAAAGAGAAGGGTCCCTATTATACTCCTCTACACTTGCTCATTTTTTTAGCTCATCCTCTTCCTTGGCTACTTGCTCAATGAGCCTTTGGATTTGATGGGACCTTAGCTCCAATAGTCTCCCTTGGGCATAGACTCCAAGAGTTCTCCTCATTTTAGTTTGAAGCCCATATATGATTTGGCGTAGTTGATCCCTTTGAGAATAACCATGGCCTAGACATTAATGTAACAAGGAGTAATACTTGTCCATGGCTGCATCCAAGGACTCATGAGTTTCTTATTCTCATCCCTAAATTTGCCTTCTCAAGTTGGACATTATGGAGTATGTCTAATACTTTTCATTGAACAATTCAAGCATCATACTTCATCTCTAAATAGATTCTAATTCCAAGGACTAGTACCAACTTTCTGCTTCCTTGATGAGTATCCTTAGAAACGGTTTCAACTTTTGCTGGTCATTCTCCACGTTCTATGAGGCATAAGCATCGTGAAACGCTTGCAAGTGGTTTTGTGGATCTAAATTATACCCCCTTTCAAACTTGGGGATATTATTCATGTCCAACCATTTGATTTGACTATCTTTCACATGCTTAGTTGGAATCCGTACAACCTTTGTAATGTTCAACATGTTTTAGGTTATCAGCAAAGGTTTGTCATAATCATAAGAGTCTCAATGACCCCTCTAATGGCCATGATGCCTATGATGAGTCCTAATGTCCCTTCTTTCTCTGTTTTGATCATCTTCCTACTTATCATGCCCATGATCATCATTACAGCAAGCTCTGTGATCATCCCTATCCTGTTGTTCACCTCCATCAAGTTGGAGGAGGAAGATGATGAGGATGAAGAAGGTAAAGAGGGAGGAGAACCAGAACCAAAACGGTGCCTACTACTTCCCCTTCTTTGATCCCTATTCTATTTACCATGTTTGTCTTTTTCTTGGTGCTTTTCCTCATTCCTACCCTAGATGCCTTCTTTCGAGGCCCTTTAATCATGGGATCCATTGTTCCCAAAACCAAGGTTTTTCACAATAGACTAAAAATGCTGGTTAAGGGTCTCCTCATCAAAGAGAAAAGGAAAATCAATGTAATGAAAGCTCCCTAAAAAGAAGTCCTCATCTTCTTTGTGTGTCTGTAGGAACAACTAGGTATGGCCTCGTTTACCTTTTATGGCATCATATCAAGCTTCTATTTGTCAATATTTCTTTTTCTGTGTTTGTATGGGATGATAATCCCAATAAGTATGATCTTGTAGTTCATACTTAGAATTGTGTCATGCAAAGCCCATCCTAATAAAATTGTTTAACAACATTGCAGGAACAGATCATTTAAGAGGTAACAAGATGTTGCCTTCTATGTCCCTCCATTGCAACTGCTCATCCTGATGTAGGATGAAGGTGAAGTCCAAAGTATATTCATCCAAATGTGTGTAGACCACCTTAAAGTATTGAGGCAAAGAGTGTCCTGTGGCCTTCCTATCTTTACTTATTGGAATTGCCCACGAACAGTGGCAAAGAATCTTCCTTGTGAGAGGAAGCCATATCAATGATTGAGAAAAATGGTGTGCTTTTATTATTTTCTTTATTATTAATGATGTTAGTGTTAAGTTCCTTTTACAATGTCTATGAATGATTTCGCTATCTCCTCGAGGTAGCGCACTTAGCTAACTAAAGTCCTTGGCAATAGTGCTAACCTCCTACACCCAACCGTATGAATTACAAGTATTCACATGCAATTCAATTGAATTCCATGGACTTTAGCTCTTTAGATGCCAATAGTAAAGATAGTAACTTAAGGATGCGATCGTTGTCTTCTTGGCTACACTTATATAAGAGCATATGGTTAAGTGGAGCTAAGGCACAGGATTTGTATTAATTTTATATTTTTATCTAATTATCCTAAACGTACAACAAAGTAATTAATGAAGTATTAATCTAAGTAACTAACTAATGTCTTAGCCTACTTCCTAGCATAAGTATCGAGTCCCACCTTCCGTACACAACCTAAACATGTTACAATGTTGTTGGGTTACCAAGTGATATCACTATTGGGATTACCAAGCGTTAACATTATGCTCAAGGTTGTAGTACTTATGTGTATACTTAAATGTGTTTAAGTAATTAACTAGAACATGTAAATAAAATTCATGAATAGTAAATTGCATAAAAGTAAACATTAATCTATTTCCCAGTGTGCAAGGTTTATCAAGAATCTCGACTTTATTGCCATTACGACAATGTGTTCAGGTACATTGGTGCTCAAATAATGATCCATACAATCCTTGACTCCTACTGCAGCACTTAGAAAATATTCTAACTACTGCGGAAAGAAACTGCAAGAACTTCGTTATGCTATTGACTAACTAATGCCATAAATGGGATGGGTGCATGCATTTATATAGGCATAGATAAATGTTATGTTGACCCATATATGTTGACGCATCAAAACATGCATCGACAGAACCCAACGATGATTCATCAGCTATCTAAAGGTAGAATACAATATACAGGACTATGGTTTCAAGTAGACAACCAACCATAACAAGTCATCACCAAATCTTTTGCCTAACTTAACAATCAGCCCATCATAGATGGGATAAAGCACTAAGATTGTAATGGTGGTATCTGTCAAGTAGAGTAATTTCATGTTCATCCTTTAATTTAATTTTAATTTAAAGTATTTTTAACTAAATCATGCATCCTAGGAATTCATTAGACCAATTGATTTTTAACCATTTTTTGCATAATGCTTGTATATCTTGGCATACCTTGTAGAATGCAAGTTACATGTCCTTATAGTTAATACATGTCCTTATAGTTAATTTTTTAATTAGAGAAATAAAACATTGCAACATTAAGAACAACTTGTTATTTTATTTCTCTTAAAACAAGTTAGCCACACCCATTTTGTTACAAAACCATTAAATAAAGTTGCTATGTGTAAATATGGAATTTTTTTTTTTTTTGAGTCTTACAAGCTTCACAACTTATGTAATGTATTATAAAAGCATTATTCAAAGTTTGTTTAATCTTCTATCGAAACATGCCAATAAACTTGACTTGTCAACCCTTGCATGTCAAAGTCAAGAACTTTTTTTTAATGTTCAAAGGCATTTACCATAAGGCTATATATTTTAGGCATTATTTAACTACATGTAAACAACACGATGCTTTGTAATAATTTATGCAAATGCTTGAAGTATGAATTATAGTTGCAACCACATGCTTGTGGTTTAAAATGAGTACTTTTGGAAGCTAGCACTTGAAGAATTGATCTTAGTTCCAAAAACTGAAAATGTACCAGACTACAAGTCATGGTCAATGTAGTTTTGCAAAAATGAGATACCACATGTCATGGTAAGTTCATCACAAGTCATGATGAGAATTTCTTAATTTCTTGGTCAAATTTAGAAGCCTGTAACTCCTTCATATTTGGAATTTTGAGAAGATCTTTGGCTTGTTAGAAAGCTCGTGAAAAGATCTATCTATTTGCAATATTTCAGATTAACTGGAGTTCATTTGATTGGTCAAATATAGCTTGGAAAAATGTCATTCAAAACTATCTAATTTTTTTCAAAACACTTCACAATTCTTGGAAAAATACCAAAAGTTATGGTATACATACCACGACTTAACCATGAGTCATGATCAACAAAAACAAAGAATAAAATTCAAATTTTACCAACACTAATGAGCCACAAGTTGTGGTGAGTTCATGGTGTTTTTCTAAGCAAACCATGACCTAACCACAAGTTCTGGGCAATGCGAAAATTCTAATTTTTTGACATTGGTGAATTGGATCTTGATAGAATTTGAACATAGAAGTTTGCTTGAGCCTGCTCAATAGTCTAAATGATGACATGTTGCTAATATTAATTGAAATAAGTTGTGTTTGAATTGATTGATGAAAGTGACTTTTGAACTTCTTGAATTGATGAAATTTGAAACTGAATTGAATTGAATTGAATTGGATGTAGTTGCTACTAAAAATTGTGGGAGTTGTTGAACTAATGAAGATAGAATTCATTGAAAATGATGAGAGACTGATAAAGTTGATGAATCTTGGAATTACTTTATTTTGTAATATTTCCATATGTAAATATGACCTTCAATGACTTTGAATTTTGGTTTATTAAATTCATTTCTTCCTCTAATTTGTAGACCACAACATGCATGCTAAAACCAACATAAAAAGCATACAATTGAAAAAACTATTAACTACCAATCAATGCTTCCTAGATTCTATGTGCATTGAAAAATAAAAAGCAAAATAACAAAAACAAAACTAATTTTCTAGGTTGTCTTGATTGTGCCAAACTCACAACCTCAAGCCACACAAACCAAAAATAAAGAAATACAACATAACCTTATAAACATCAAACTTATAAGAACCCTATAAAACGAAATACAAATGAAAAGGAAAAAAAGAGGAGAAAGAATGGAAGTAACTACAAATTAAAAGAAGCTAATAATAATGGAAAATATGAAAATAGAGGTGGAAAATATTTAAATTCCATCGAATAATTTGTATTTTTAAATTGTACAATATTATTAGTTCTGAAATGATCACAAGACCCCATTTCATTTAATCTACTCCCTCTCATTATACAATTTATTAACACTTACAACATTTTAATGAAAATACTTTATTATACCATCATGAAACCTTAAAGCATTTATAAGAAACCATCCAAGCTTAATAATTCTAACATATCCAACTATGGCAAATTATTGAATTACATGTTTTTATAAAAAAAGTTAGAAAGATATACTCAACCTCCACTACCACCTATCCAAAAAAATTTACAAGTTGATCTTACACTCCAACACAAACAACTTTAATTTGCAGTTCACATGATGGTAAATATGTGTACTTTACCAGCAATGTACCCATTTCATTAATTCCTTTTCACGATCATTATTAGTAACCCAAAATCAGCTCAAGGGGCCCAATTCCACTCATGCGGTACACATAAAAGTAATTATGAAAGGTTTGATACTATTGACGTTTTCCATGCAAATAGCGTATCAAATAGAAATTAAAATTATTTTATATTTTATTCGGCTAGTTTGCCCTTTCCGTGGGATTGGACTTGTTGCCGTTCTCACAAGCAAGCTCTACCCTTAATCTACCTTATTAGAACACTAGCAACCTGATCTACTTTATTTCTGCATTCGCAACCAGTGATTCTCACCGACCGAATTTCCTTTCGGTTGCAGTGTACAGCACTATAATCCAGGCAAAATTCCTTTAATGTACAAATTTTTTACAACCCCAATGCACAACAATGGGGACTACATAAGTTTGATCAAATTACGGCTACTAACATTAGATTAGAAATTTATAACTCCGATCCATCCATCCATGCAATTCCCTTCATAGTACGGTTCACCTTTTATTCAGCAACAGCGGAGGTTTCAGACCTTTCTGCGTTGCAGTACGTCTTCAGGGTCATACGCCTCATCAAATGGAAAAGGTGTTAAATTCCAAGCCAATGCTAACAGCCGCAACCTGAAATTAACATTTAATCACAATAAACCCAACGAAAAGAGCTCCATTTAAGGATTTAACTCTCAAATACCAACACCAAGTTTCTTTCAAATAGGAGCTAAACTATGATCCCTTAGCATCTGCACATGTTACAAAACAGCGTGACTTGTTCATAACCACCAGAAATTTGAAAATTTCTAGCCTGAAAAGCAGCTTTTACTTTTCGTTTGCCCGGCACTCTCAGAAAATAAAATTTCGCAGGAACAAAAATTTCCTTCCGAACTGGACTCTATAGTAGTTATTGGGGAAAAAATAAAAGAAAAAAGTCAAAAACCTATACATTCTTCGGAGATATGAAGTAGAAAAAGGAATTCATGCATACAACTTAAAATAGGAAATACTACGAACAGGAATCAGGAACCCCTCCAAAACACGGTTCCGAATGAAGCGATCCGAAAGGGTTTATTAATTTCTCCCATCAGTACGAACAGCAAAAAGAAAAACAGCAGGGCTATGACAGGTTAGCCCAGAAATTCCAATAATTTCAATGGAAGTATGAAATTTCCAAACGACATACTACGAATATAAAAAACAGTACTACAGATCCCAGCACAGGAATCAGCACACTGGCTGCAAAGAAACTTGGCAGACCAAGAAAAAGGACAAAGTAGGAATGTATCAAAATGACAAACAAGTACCATCTGAACTGAACTGACAAGAAAAATCAACAAACTTCACAAACAAAAAGAAAAAACAAAATCAATCGAAATTACCTGTAACTGCTACTGTTAACCCACATGGAAAGGGCCGATTTCACCAGTATGAAATGCATGCGCAATTTCAATGGCGATGGCAACGCATCTCTGGATCCAGTGCTTGAGCACAAACCAGATCAGATCAACAATCTCGAATGTTGCTGAGAACCCAACCGCCATGGCTCTGTTTCAGAGGGAAAACGTATTGAGAATTATACATGGGCTGTGTTAGGCATTTTGGGTTTTTATATACAACAAAACAAATATATCGTACCGTTCTGATTCTTGCGTTGCAATTGCTTGGGCATGTGAAACTTGTCGTTTTTGGCTGAGCTTGTACTCCACCCTCACCGGTGACCACCCGTTAACCCAAATCTAATTTTCACTGCCCTACTGTTTTGAAATAGGTATTGAGAGGTTACGTTACTAAATTGTCAGTATGTTTTTATCTTAGATTTTTTTTTTCTCAAACGTCTACTTTCTTAGCAAAACATCATTGTAAAGTTTGAAAAGCTCCACCCCCAAAACGTGGGACTGAGCAGGAACAATAATTATGCATAATTATTAGCACAGTCCACCTTCGAATAGCGTGAAAGCTTTGTGCTTTAACAAGCCAGAAACCTTTATCGAGGTATGGTCGCCCACAATTTTCAAAATATATTTTTCCATGTCTTTTGCCTCGTCTTTCATTATTCCACCGATAATTAACGAAAATTTTTAAGATAATAAGATGTTTCTGTTAAGGAATAAATTATTATATTTAAAACTTTATACCATTGTTATTTTTTTGGCTGAAATTCCTTGAATATTGCAAAATGGTGGAACTCTTTCTATCCCATTTTGATTTTCCTATTTGTGCTATAAAAAAAGATCTCTAATAAATGGTATTTGTTCCAAATCTCTAATTGTTAGAAATTTGAAATTATGGTTCTCATTTATGTTTCATTATTTTCATTTTTTTTGTAATCAAATCAAACTTGTTTAGTTTGTGTAAAATTGAAAGTGCAATTTAAAGTTTCTACTTAAAATTTGTAGAAATAAGTTCTTTTCATTTATTCATACTAAATACTCAATAATAACAATACCTGCTACCATGCATTGCATATTCTTTGTATTATTTTATTGATGCTAAAATAACTCAAAGTGTCATAAATTTCTTTTAATAATTTTCCTCTATTTTGTAACTTTTCTCCCATCATAATTTACATGTCTCTTTTTGTTTGTTGTTTAAGTTGTAGCTTACTTACAATAACAATTTAAATGTTAATAATGAGGTGTTAGCCTAGTAAGAAGACTCTTGATTTGAAAGCTCAGATCATAGGTTTGATTTTAGTGCACAATGCTGAGTTATGAAGTTCTAATTGAACTAAATATCCTAGGGTATACTTATATTACAATTTTTTGAGAGTTCAAATACCCCCCACACTAACAATTTAGAAGTTAACATTTTTATTTCATCCCAACGACTTGTTAAAGTAGGCCAGTGATGCTTTAGAATTTAGAAGAATTATAAAAGAATATAATAATAAATTTAAATGTTAACATTTTTATGTATCATCTTAACAACTAGCTAGGATGCCCATGATGATGATTTTAACAACCAACTAAAAGAAGGAAGGTAATGTGCTTATTTTCATCCTCACAACCAAATAAACAGGTGGGATGTATACAAAAATATAATGATTCCTTTGGCAACCTTTTGGCTGAAATGCTTATCACACAATGAGCTAACCATTTAAATCATCTTTCACTTGTACCAACCACCATTTAGAAAAAAAGAATATAACAATGAACTAACCACTTAACTTGATGACAACTAACCAGTGTGCTAACCACAACTAACAGCCACCTCAAAATTAATATTCTAAATAATTCTTCCTATCATTCAAGCTATAAAAGAAGCCTACGAGTATATCTATCTGTCATACTATTGACATTAAATAGTGAGGTAAAGAGCAACCAAGGAAAGTGTGGCAAAGAACATTTTTACAATGTAGTTCATACTCATTTGCCTTGTCTAATAACCCTTCTTGGTCCATTTTCTTTAGCTTGGCACTCCACGACACATGATCTCGTTGCGCTATTGCAACACACTTGCAGTTTCCGGGCTACGTTCTAAAACACGTAAATGACAAATCGTTTGACTACTGGGACTGTAAAATTTGCAAATTGCTTCCGGGAAATCATCACCAACGCCTGGTTTGTCAAAGTCAGTAAACGTCATCTACCAGTCTCAGCCGTGTTGCCGTAGACAGCTAAGCCGGCTCGACTTGATCTGCAAATATGATTCGTTTTTTTTTTTTAAGATCACATTCAACTTATGGAAAGTAGGTTTTGCTGTTTCGCTTCCCCGATCATCTTTCCCAACGAAATCAGATCACCGTTCGGTTGCCAACTTATAATTTTGCCAAACATCTTTTACCATCACCAATCAAGAACGTTGCAGATGGTCATGCGGTACCGAAAGTGGTTTTAGCTGTTCATTTTTGAAATAGAAAGACTCGGCATTTAAAGGGAAAATTTATTTTTATCACGAGCATCACAACGAACAATACGTCAGCCACTGAGTGTTAATAACCAGCCGTTGCACGCACGATAATTTGATATAAACATCAAAAAGATCAAATTATATGGCATTTATTCTACTCATTATGGCTCCAACTCCGATCTCTATACTCGAATCTAATACTTGCGTCGTACATTTTTCGATTTATAATTATTTTTTTCAATACTTGAATCGTACATTTTTCGATTTATAATTATTTTTCTCAATTGTGTTTTTAAACAGAAACAATAACATTGATGCCAATGAAAGTCACCGAATAGGTAAAGCAAGGTACATTTAGGAATAGATTACACTGCAAGAAAAAACCTTTCGAGGCCCACAGTACTTTAACAAATACATTCAACCAGATTCAGGGTTCATAAGGCTAGACAAATTTAACAAATACAATTTTAACAAATACATTCAACCAGATTCAGGTCGTATGCAAATGCATAAGGCTAGACAAATTTAACAAATACAATTTTCCCCCTTGCTGGATGAAGGCAAATCTGCCTTGATTTTTTCTCCAATATTTCTGCCCTGCCTATTCTATTTTTATTTGTGTCATGTTATTGGTCCTGTACCTATCCCCACCAAATATACTACCTTATCCTTTTTAAATTTTGGATTCCATGACAATATATAAGGTGCTCAAAGGAAACATCAAAAACACCACAATTTTCAAAGCATAAGCTTGGGAATCATCTTTCTTTATTTGTAAATTCTCCTTTTTAAATTTTGGATTCCATGACAATATATAAGGTGCTCAAAGGAAACATCAAAAACACCACAATTTTCAAAGCATAAGCTTGGGAATCATCTTTCTTTATTTGTAAATTCTCCTTGAGCTTCAATCTTCCCAAGCTGTGCTACTAATTCTTTGGTGTGGTTTTTCACTTAAAAGTTTTCCATAAGGTAACTGTCTTTTTTATTTTCTGCAATTTCTTTTAAATTTAATATAATGGTGCAAGCAACTGGGAATAACACTTTTCACATTATCTCAGTATTTCCTGTAACTAGTGCTAACGAAAATACCACAATTTTGGTTAGCTCGTATATTGTTTCTTTGCAAAACTAAAATATCCAAACCAGGAATGAAAATTGCTTTTTTTTTTTACTTTTTGAAGTCGAATGACTAGACATATAGAAGAGAGATCATTTTAATCACGAGCATCCCCACGGAGAAGCCATATACCATCCAGTGTTAAAAAACCAAACGTTGCACACCTAATAATTCGGTATACAGATTAAAAAGATAGATTATAAATCAATTATCCTATTGCCTACTTCAACTATCTTTAACCCTAATCATTCTACTTAACTCTAATACATGTGCAATTTTCGATTTCCAAGGATATTTGCCAATTGTGTATTCTAACGGTAAAACAGTAACGGTAAATTGCCATATTAAAACAAAGCACAAAAACCTAACCACAGAAAACAAAGCCAAGGAAAAACCTATAAATATTTCAGCGGCTTCCATTATTTCTTTCGTATGATAATTGTTTCTCTGCAAAACTAAAATATCCAAAACCAGAATTGAAAATGTGCATGACAAATCTGTTAGCAGAAGAAATTCAGAAGGCAATGGATTTCAAGCTTAAAAAAAACATAAAAAAATTTATGCACAACTACTTGAGAAACCACAGTGAATAAACCCAATCACATTTTCGCATTTTCATGCTAATGTATTTCAATTAAGATATAACTACAATTTCAAAACGACCAAAGAAAGGAAAACGTCTGCTAAGAAGATTTAACTTGATCAGTCGATACAGAGCAAAATTTTTCGAAGTACGAAGAATCAGCAAATTTCTAAAACCCTCAAAACTTGCTAAATATAACCGAGTAAGAGATGCTAGAAAAGGATATCCCCAATTGTATACTACATCCACACTAATCAAATAAACTGAAGCCCATATCGTCATCAGACTCTTCTTCTGGTTCAGGCTTCTTCTCCTCGGCGGGCGCTGCTGCTGCTGCTGCTGCAGGAGCAGCATCTGCTGCTGCAGCTGGTGCAGCTGCAACTGCGAATTTTGATGGGTCCTGCATTGCCAATCAAATGCAAACTCAACAATATAATCCATCACATTTGACATTGTATAATTATGCAATGAAAGGGAGAGAATGGCATTTAAGCTCACCTTCAAAAACTCCTTAATTTGCTCTACTTGTTTGAATGTATAGTCTGTCTCCAGAGCAACTGCAAGGACATTCTTATAATGATTAATGAAAACATGAGGTGCAGCAGCTAGTGTGGGATAGCCAGCACCAAGAGAGAGAGATGTCACTGCAGAAATTCCAGATGCAAGCTTTTCAATCAAATCGTCCTCCGTTAAGTCAAGCACTTCAGGATCAAATACTGATCCATTATCATAGACACTCTTCACAATTAACCCATATGAGAACGGGCGAATGCCAAGCTTTGCTAGCAAAGCGGCTTCGGAAGAACCCACTTTCTCCCCCTTCTTGATAAGTTCCACCGGAGTTATAATTTCTACAGTTCCTTTGTTAATCTTGGTTGGAATGTTCAAGACCTGTCATATATGGACATTGGGGAACCATAAATTTTCAAACTATAATGGGTTAAGTGTTTTTGGACCAAATGAGTGATTTTGTTCGGTAGGCCATTTTAGAAAATTATGAACCAGACCTGGAAGAAAGAAGTTTGAGATGGGTCCAGACCAGTATTTCCCGGAGGAACAACCACATCTACAGGAGCAACCAAACCCACACGAGCCGGAGCTCCCACCTGCAAGCACAAGCAAATATTGCATCAAGACAGCCCTGATTTTGAGAACCATAACCGAACCACGAAAGCGTCTTATCATACCTTGTATTTTGCAACCTCCTCACGGACTTCCTTAAGGTCCCCCTTTGTGAAAATCAACCCAACATTCCCCTGAAAATGGGAAGTAAGTGAGAAAACAAAAAATAGCTTTTAAGAAATCAACCATGTCAAACACAGAAACAGCTTCAACTAACGTACTATGCGAATTCCGCTAAAATTAAAATGTAAAACAAACTCCCCGGACCAAGAACAGAATGCTCCTTCAATGCATTTTCCAAAACAATAAAAACCAAATCTTCGCTCCTTCAGTTCAATTTCGAAAACAATAAAACCCTAAATCTTAAATAATTAACACTTTTAAATCTATGCGCTCAAGTTATCTTGGCAAAATCAATCACATATTCTGCCCTGCGAAAAATAAAAACCCTAAACCCACAGACTAAGAAAACAGAAAACGCGTTTTCCTTTTCCGCTTAAGTGACACACAGGGCAATATTGGATTCCAATCCTGTACTTGTTCTATGAATGCTACTGGAAAAGTAAAAACGTATAAAACCATAAAGCTCTATTTTATTACGGAAACGTACCAAAGTCCATCAGAATTACACAAAACTCTACTAACAAATGGTTGGTTCGACCGATTATTTCCCCTAAAAAATCAACCGAAATAACTACTGCTTCTCGTTCTGCGTGCACAGATCCTTCTACATTCCACGAACTTAACAGTGAAAGAAGTAAACAGGAAAGAATCGGATACTTACAACGAGCAAAGGGACGAGATTAAGATAGGCGGTGTTGCCCGATTTCTCAGCAAAAATCCTAATCGACCTTTTCATCATGGTATTCTTTCCCATGAGAACAATTGAATCGGGCCTGAGACCCTGGCGAATGTTTTGCAGCTGATTCGACCCAACATTGTCGGCCAGGCAAACAAGAACTTGATTGTACTCCTCCAGCAAATCTCGTATTTTCTGATCGTACACAACCTTCTTCTGCGCTTTCGTGCCCTTGAAACCCATTTTCACTCCTGCTCTCCCTGCAACCCTCCGCAGTTGATAGATCGAAGCCCCGCCGAAGGTGAACTTCTGCCGGTCACCAAAACCTCAAGGTAATGCAATTCCTATGAACAAAAGCCTACATAGGTAGGGTTTCCGAAGTAACTAGGGCTTCCTACCAAAGCATACTGGTTTTCCTTTTTCACCCATTTTTCCCGCCGTTACGTAGAGAAAATATATTTCTTTTAGCCTAGCTTAGATATATATATTTATAAATTGGCCGAGATGATTTTTTAAAAAAATGATGTTAACGAAGCCCTCTTCTCTTTCTCTACCACTTACCCAGTTTAGTTTTACCTCTTAATTAAGTTTGCTCTTTCTTTCTTTGTTTATAACGTTTTGAGAAATAAATCTCTTGAATAAATAATGCTCAAAAACACAATGAACAAACAAAGAAAGAGCAAACTTGACCGAGAGGGTAAAACTAAATTGGGTAAGTGGTAGAGAAACAGAGTAGGGGTGAGTGATTCTGTTTTTAGTTATCTTGTTACTTCGTCTAGTAGTCGGGCTTCGTTAACATCATTTTAAAAAAAAAATCATCTCAGCCAATTTATAGATATATATATCTAAGATAGTGGAGCGGTTTCGTGGGCTATAAGTAGAATTTAATTATTTTTTTTATTTTTTAAGTTATCATCACTATTTGAATTCCAAATAATATATACTGGTAAACATAAATTGGTTAAAATAAAAATTTATATATTTCATATATGTTGATGAAAGAATACATTGCACAATTATTGCAACAAACATTACAGAGTTGTATAATAGGATTGAGTAAAATGCAAAATACAATGATAAGTGTGAACTCAATATGCCTAATTCTCCAACTAAGCAAAATGAACTTCTTGTGCAATTTTACTTTGGAGATGTTTAGCATCTAAAATCTTTCTGTATCTTTGCACATGAAAATGAGAAGGAATCTTTAAAGAATCAATGGTCTTGACTTCAGATAATGCAACAAACGTAACCATCATCACCTTAACCCCAGATGGTTGAACTTGAAGTGGTCGTCGTAGGGCCAAAGGAAGAAGAAAAACGCCATCTAGGGTAAGGTTTACAATTTGCTACACCCTTGATGAGTGGCGAGGTACCCCTACACTCAACCATACGAATATGAGCGTTTTAACGCGTGATCCGGTCGAACTCCGCAGACAGACTAGTTGTGGCACTTAGACAGTTATCCTTAGGTCACAGTTCGCTGTCTTCCCATTTGAACTAGTATTATATTTATCACGTATGGTTTAGTCCAAAGTGAGGTGTCTAATAGGTTTTCTAATCTAATGCTACTCCTGAAGGCAATGGAAAGTAATATTATCTAAGCTAGGAGGAAAAGGGTGAGAGAATCTAAACTAGCCTAAGTGCGATGAGCATCCATTCCTTGATCATCCGTACACATCTTGGACTTCATGCATGACTACCAATGGAATTACCAAGCGCAGATCCTAGGTACGCTACTGGGTTACCAAGTAGTCACACTTAAATGTTCGTAATCAAGTCGTACTCATTCTGCGTTTTAACATGAGATAAGGGAGAGAGAGAGATTAACGAGGAAAGCAGTAAATAACAATTAATTAAATAATTAATCTAAGTGAATGCTGCAATGATGAAGTAATCTCGATCTTTATTTTCAGTCATGTGCATGTCCAAGTACATCACACTCGAATAAAGGATGTCGTACAATTACATTCACCACACTATGGGCAAACACTGGAAAATATTCTATCTCTGGAAGGGAAAAACTGCCAGAGCTTCGCTAAAGGAAAAACTAGATGCCTAAAACTGGGAAAGACACCTCTTATTTATAGAAATTGAGGCAGGCCGCGATATCGCGTACATGATATCACGGCCATTACGATATCACAGCCAACAAATTCATGACTCATCAACCCTTATTCAATATAAAGGAACATTTGCTACACCCTTATTCAATGTAAAGAAACATTTGAAGTTTGTGAGAAGCCTTACTCCAAATGGTTGAACTTGAAGTGGTCGTCATAGGGCCAGAGGAAGAAGAAAAAGAAAGGGAAGAAGCGATTGAGGAACTCCCTGTCTCCCAAGAGGAAGATGTAGCAAGCATCATGGGGACAAAGTTTGCTGAGGCTTTGGATCCACTTAAGCATTCAAGCGATGAGAGGGGTGTTTTTTACGGTTTCTCCGATGGGTCCTTACACCTTGGTGATCCACCCAGGTTGACCAGCAAAGGGCTTTTTAGTATGTTCCTTTAGCTTGATCCACATTTTGTACCTTTTAACCTTTATGTGATGCTTTTGATTATCCTAATTATTCCTAGCACTAAAGGTAGCTGCTGAGGTCTTTGAGGTGCATACATCTCGGGCAAAGGTGTCAAGGTCATAGGCCCTGATTGAGGTGACTTCCCATGCTTGTCCAACATCTACTGACCAGTTAAGGCCATGGCCTGAAATGCCTAATAAAATGGACTTTGTCACAGGCATTGTCAATGATGTAGTCACTTGCCTACAACAAGCTCATCCAAAACTAGGTATGTGTATGTTACGTATCATGCTAAGTGTCTGGATTCATTGTGCTTCTTTGCATTCATTGTTAATTACAGCTGATTCATGTGTGCGATACTTACACTTGTAGGCGCCAAGCTTCAATGGGATCCTTCTAGGGCTGCTCATATTGATGCTCTCCCTGAATTGCTAAGAAATATTGAATAAGTCCCTATAAAGATTTACGATGCAATTTTTGGTTGTGTTGTACAAAATGCTAAGTCCCTCTGGAGTTGTAGGCATTCAATTGAGTACCTATGAAATGAAGTACACTCGTTGAAGGAAACATTGGCAAAGGAGAGGAAAGAGAAGAGGGATCTTCAATCTTGTTATGATTTTGCTGCTGCTAGACTGTCTGGTGATAGTACTTGACGCACGTCTAAGATCACCTATGCACATTACTGGACAGTTTTGAACAGCAAAGTTCAGATGACACGGGATTTATCTAAACAAAGGGCACAAATGGATTTACTAAACATGAAATGCCATGATTGGAATTTTTTTGCTGCTAAGGTACATAAGTGGGGTTAAGATCAAAAGGATCACAAGCACCAGTACAAGAAGTGGTTAAAAGAGGAGTTAGTTGAACATCACCTGAAGGAAATGTTCATTGACGAAATAGGCTTACGTCCTACTTATGATAGGTTTGTCGAGTGCACTAAAGTGGTGGGATCTCCTAAGAGAACCATTACCACTGCTTCTAGGGAGGCTTCGACAAGTATGTTCTCTCTTGAGCACCCTGCTTGGACCTCAGTGAACAAGGGTAAAACCTTGGCTGGTATTAGCCTTGGTCTAGAGGAGGATTGGGCAAATGTACCCGAGGAGGAGATTTTGCGATGTTTGGAGGCTAGCCTAAGGCCCTCTTCACCTGTGAGTGTTTTATTATGGTGCTTACTTTTGTATGGTTTTATTGTTTTTAGTGTTAGTGTTACTGTTCTTCCAAGTTTTGTATTCATGAGTTGTTTTGTTATGCTTACATGTTTGTTTGTTTTTCATTCCATTGTAGGGACATAGTAATGATGAGGCTGGCCCCAATGGAGCGGGAGCCGATGATGTGGAGGGTTTTGGGGGCTAGCCCCCTCCTAGTACTGATGTGTGAGCTAACTGTTAATCCAACTTTAGCTACCAAATGTTTTGGATTTTTTATGTCTAATGGAAATGTATGAGGATAGATGTAATGATATGGATTTAATCATGGCATAATGTGTTGGCATTCTATTGCCATGTTGACGTTCGATATTATATTTTTTTTTCTTTTTTCTTTTTTTGTTGTTTTTCTTATTTTCTCAGGTATATTGTGAACATATGCGTGTAGCTGAATGTAAAATGAGATTCCAAAATGTAGAACAAAACGTAAGGCAAATATTTGTAAAAAGCAAAGTAACAAGAATGCATGAATTGAAATTGCAACTTGTGACATGTAAATGAGAATTTTACATAATGTAACAAGAGTTTGTAAACTTGCAACATATTGAGCTCTAGTTTAAAGCCATTTTGGGCCGTGCACATTAGTTTAGAGTCATGGTGGACTACTGCATCTGTGTTGAAAAAAGAAAGAGGGATTACTAGTTCTAGGCCATAGTGGACCGAAAGCAATAATAGTTTTAGGAAACTTAAAAGGAACCGACCACTTCTGACTGTGGCTAGTTTAACGTCATTACGGACATTCGCTGGCAGTTTAACGTCATACCGGACGGTTGGTAGTTTAACGTCATTCCAAACGCTTGATAGATTGCCCTAGTTATTGAGTTGTTTTTTTTATTCTTCGTAGTTTGACATGAGGGGTGGGGCATGTAGGTACGATCTTATACTCCCCTTTCCCTTCACTAGAGACGTTAAAAGGTAGCTCTGACCAAGAGATGTCAGCGAGAATGGCTCCTATGTCTATGATGTCCAATGCTCATGGTTGGTTCGTGTCTTGAAATGTGCTCATGGTTTCTTGTTTAGGCTTAGAGAACTCAACCTCTAACCCTTGATCCATTCCCAAGTGTGAGGAAGTGAGCAATGTTGTCATGTCCCCATGTATGATGATTTCACCGCCCTCATAAGGTAGGTGGATTTCTTGATGGATTGGTGAGGATACGGCTCTAAGTTGAGCTAACCAAGGTCATCCTAGAATCAGATTGAACCTCGACATTTCATCAACCACTACGAATTCAGCCGATGTGGGGAACTAGTCCCCTGCTACGAAATCCAAGGTAACCATGCCTTTTACCACAACACGGGAACCATTGAAGAATTTTAAAAAGGAAGTTGTTGTGGGCCGTATTTGCTCTGTAAGACCCAGTTTTTGATGATAGGAAAGGGTCTTACGTTTGTTGCTACACCGTCATTAACATGCACCCTATGTATCTTGAAGTGGTTTACTTGTATTGTTATGAACATAGGGGCTATAGTGACCTCTCCAGTTTTCTCATCTCACTTAATATCATTGGCACGAAACTCTAGGGGTGTGGGCCTCAATTCTTGAGGTTGTGGGGATAGTACTGCATAAATGGACGGCTCATCTGTGGAAAGGTCCTCACTAATAGGAATCGAATTCAACATATGCACAAGAGCTTCCTGATGTACCAATGAGGTCATTACTAGATCATACAGGCTTAAGGAGGTATTCTTTTGTTTCAAAGCCTGTGTGACTTGGGTAAATGCACTTGCTAGATCCTTACCACTTGGGACGCTCTTGTCTGTGGAGACTTGATCCATTTGACCTAGCATTCGTATCTCTTGTGGAGGAATTCTTGTGTTAGTAACTGGGGATGTTGAGTTTGGGACACTGAGAGTGTCGGTATCCTTGTCTCAATGACTTGTGCTAGGCTCACTGGTGGACGGAACCATGGGAACAACATTTACCAGTATGGGCTTCGGTGGTCCTAATTCATGCTCGTGATGTTCTTTTTCTAGGCACTCTCTTGTCAGCTTATCAACAAGGCGCTCTCGCAAGGGTCACGGGGGAACTATAGGGGGTTGCATGTTAGGGTGTTTTGGCACCTGGATTACAAAGGGAGTGGGTCGGGTTTCTGATGGCGTGGTTGCTACTGCGACAGAAGGAGGTACGTGAATGACGAATGGTTTTTGTGGTGCAAGGAATGTGCGTATGACAAAAGGGATCTGGGAAGGTGTTGAGGTAGATGTAGTTTTAGAAGGCCTGCGAATTACAAAAGGTTTTCAAGGGATGTCTTGTCCATTTTCCACATGGATAGTGTTAATCACATATGATGTGTCCTTAGTATTGAGAGGATCCTTGTAGACCCCCATGGATTGGTTTTGGGGCTTTACTAGGTTTGCCTCATCAAATACAATTTCACCCCTGTCAATCATGCACTGTATATCTTGTTTTAAGGTGAAGCAGTAGTCAGTTTTGTGCCCACACCGTTGGTGATATTCACAAAACCTGTCCAACCTAAAGCCTCTTAGAACGAGGGGCTCATCGACTATTGCTAAAGTTGGGTTTTTAGCCAACTCATAGAATCGATCATGTTTTTGGGACGCCACGGGGGACATTTGTTTGTGTTTGATTAACCTGGCCCTTAGAAGTTGATCTAATAATTATGAAGGCTTCATAGGCAAGGATGTGTATTGGGTAGGCTCTTTTCATTCAAATGTATGAGCATGATCCATGTTTGTGGTTTTAGCTGAGAAAGATTCTGGTGTAGGCGTAGATGTGGTTATTTCATGGCTGGTTGGAGTGGTGGGTTATTTTTCTTTTTGTCCTAAATTGTTAGGTTGGACTGTCTCCACCATTGTTGCTACCATCGTTTTGGATTTATCCTTATCCTTCCTCATATGTTGGCTCCTAAAGGCTAAGTAAGTTGGGTCGTTACTTACTTGCACTGCCTCTTTTATGTTCTTAATTTGTGTGAACACTTGACTCAAAGTATGGGCACTCAAATAATAAAGTTTTGATTTAGTGAAGTCATTCATGGCAGCCTTAAGGATGGTAAGCAAGTATGCTTCAGGGATGGGCTCGTGAAGTTCATTCAGGGCCACACTCCACCTTTGGATAAATTTTTGTACTGGCTCTAACAACACCTGTTTAATCTGAATCAGACTATCTAGTGTGGCTTCAGGCTTTAAATTATATTTGAAATAGGTAACGAATTGATGTAACAAATCCTCTAGAGAGGATATGGAGTTACAGGGTAAAGCTCGGTACCAGTCTAAGGCTTTTCCCATCAAGGACATAGCAAATACATGTAGAATTACATGAGGCCAAGCCTGAAGCAATAGACATTCTAGTCGAAATGTGACCAAATGGGTGTCTAGATCTCCCTCTCCATTATATTTGGTTAGTTGAGGTAATAAAATTCTTGATGGTAAGGTTAACGGTGGAACTGAAGGGTTGATAGGATCATCTTGGTAGAAGTCCAACACCTTGACTTCCTCAGTGTTTGTAGCTTTAAGGTGTTTTACCTCTTCAATTAATGAGTGCATCATTTTCATTGTGTCTACCCACTCTTGGGCAGTAGGCAGACCAGCTGGTTGAGCGGATTACGATTGGTAGTAGTTTGATTGTTGCATTGTCTATGTAAAGGGAGATTGTTGGATTGTCGGTTGTTGTGGTGGAGTAACATTCAGATATGGGATTGCAGGGTGTGGTATGTTGTAGTGAGTAGGTTGGTGTTGCTAAATAGCTGGTGAAACCCATTGCCTAGCACCAGGCTGTGAGGTGACACCTTGAATGTGTTGGGCTGAAGTAATCAGAGGTGCTCCATGGGTTTGTACTTGTGGCATGTAGTGGGTGGACATGGAAGCTGGTATAACTAATGGCATCCTAATTACTTGAGGTTGGAAGATTGATCCTGCATTAGTTTGAGGAGGGGGTTGTTAGGATTGTACTTGCAGAGGAGATTGTAATGTGGTGACTAGAGGTATGATTGGGATGGACGTATCAGATTGAATGTTGGGCATGGGGAAGGTGGGAATGGAAGTGGGTACTTCCTGTTAAGAAACCGGTGCTCAAGTGTTTGCGAATGAAGGAGGAAGCATGGTTTCTTCCAGGAAGAGTTGGAATGATGGGTTTGTATGGGCATGAGGACTGATGGTATGGTATGAATCCCCATGCTCAGATTGGGCTGCAAAGTCGTCTTCCTCATCTTCGCTTTGAGGCTCTATCAGAGGTGGCTATAAGGTTTGATTCCTTACCATGAGAAGCTGAGATATGAGTTGATTATGGGGCTCAAAAAGGGGGATCATGTTAAATATTGAGGGAGTGAAATCATGACCTCCCTTGTAAATGAGCTCATAGTTTCACTTTTCTTCTCTTTCTATGCGATCGATAGGCAAGTTGGCTTGAATCTTCACACAAATGAAGTTATATTGTTCTGGTGTGAGGATTGCATAAGTAGGGTCCTTGCCCTATAGCCTAAGGGACCAGCGAGTTAAACCTTGAGGGTTTATCTCTTCAATGACAGTTATGGGTTCTGTCATCGTCACAAGGTTTAAGGTCCCAGCCCCAAAGTCAGAGATCTATAGTGTCGCTGTGTTGATCTGGGAAGATTCCATAGTGGCATGAGTAAACTGGGCTTGACAAGCCGGGCATGAGTAAACTGGGCTTGACAAGCTGAGCATGAGTAAGCTCGCTTCATAAGCCGGGCGTGTACCAGGCAAGATGCAGGTTGCACGTACTAAGAGGAGCTCGCTATGATCGGTCGATGGTGGTGGTGGGAATGTTACTTAGTAGGCTATCTATGAAGCGGCTTGTTTAAGTAGCGTGTGTATGTTGTTTGGGTTCTGATGATGCAGTTGCAAAGTTTGAAGTGCTGACTGTAACGTAAGAGTTTTGCAGGGTTGTACACCCGATTAATTTAGCGTGAGCAAACTAGGGTGGGCTTGAGCAAGTTGGGCTTGAGCAAGCTCAACTTGAGTTTGGCACCTGGTTTGCATAGCGTCTACAAGGTAGCGTGATTAACGTTTTGATGGGACAGTAAACAAGTTGGTCCTCCTTCTAGCACCAATTTACTGTGCTGACCAAAATCATCGAGGTGAGGCTGAAAGGGAAAAACAAATACCGAAAGATTGTTAGAGAGACACAGCCAACCCTGCCTTCGTGTGAGGGCAAGCTGGAAAAATACAAAATCAAGTCAAAGTGCCTTGGATGGTCACACTAAACATGACCTCAACGTGACTAAGAAAATTTATGCTAAGGGAGCAGTTGACCTCACACCAGATTGCACAAATTTTCTTAGTCACACTTGTCATGAAGCCCTCACAACCACAAATAGTTGAACCTCTGAACACCTCTCCATCAAATAAGGCTTCAAAGCTCCCTTCAAACCAAACACCAAGCTCAACACATACGGTTATGTTAACACATGTCGTTACTAACTGGATTAAGGTGGGCCACCTTCCTAGGAAATTCCCTGATCCTAGAAGCCCTCTAATCTATCTTCAAGTCGCTGGGAATGAACCATGTAAAGCTCTTCTGGACTTAGGTTCCAGAGTCAACCTAATATCACAAGAGATGTACAAAGCCTGGAACCTGCCTCCATTAAGGAAGAGTAATATTCGCCTAGAGTTGGCCAACTAGTCCATCACTGTCCCCTTGGAACTAGTGTGTGGGTGGTCGTACCCAGCTGATTTCCTAATGATATAAGTAAATAATGATAAAGGGGACTTCCCAATAATAATGGGAAGGGCATGGCTAAGTACTGTAGATGCACGTCTAGGAATCCGTGATCTTTCCCTGGAAATATCTAAGGAGAATACTTTTAGGAAGATCGAGAAGAAGAAGGTTCCATGCATCGCATACAGTGATACAGGGTGCAATTGTGTGCAGAAATCATGGGTTGGGCAAAGTTTAGCATTGCCTACATGTAACCGGTATGCACAAGACCTTAACCTACAAAAGTGCCTGTATGCAGCATCCACACGACAAAGAGACACCCAATGGCTAATAGTTGATCAAGTGAACAAGTCACTAATGTGCATGGAACTAACTGAGGGGATAACTAATGCTTACATCGAATGCATAGATGCACTGGAGCAAGATCATTGCCAACTTCCAAGCCTTAACCTAAAAAACATCAATTGGGGGAAGTTGGAAATTCCTAAAAAGTCAGACAATAAATTTAATAAGAAATTACTAGTCAATGTGCAACAGACCAAACTTTCCATGAACTTAGAATGGCCAGTGCACATAAGACCTTTGAGAAGGAATGACCCTACTCATTATTTCGGATCTCCCCCTTCCAACTCAGTCATGGGGGAGATGGCTACCTCTACTAATCAATTGAGGCCCTCAGTTCCTTTTTAAGTTTTTGTTTTACACATTTTTGTCTTACAAATTTATTTAACTTTTCTTGTTTTTATTTTGCTACATCATTAATACTTTTTCATTTCTTTGTGTGATTGTTTGTTTGTTGTTTTTGTTTTGTTTTGTTAAGTTCATCACTTAATAAGTGCTCCTGATGGTGGTATGAACTGTATTCTATTGATTGCCAATGTTTGGTTTTTACCTTAGAGTTATAAGGTTGATACTAAGGTATGGTTCTTTTGATATAATAGGTAATGAGTCCACGTCATCCATGCATTCATAAATTTTCATGGTCTCTCTTGGCTTGGAATTGTATGGCTCCTCTCTTAATCATAAAACTATCAACGAATTGGTGACTAGACATTTCTCAAGGATTGAAAAGGGTGTGACTTCAAGGGGACTTGATGCATTTGTGCTGGCCATTCTCTTGCGTGCTTAAATGTTTTCTTCTTGAGTTTTCCTTACCATTCTGACGTTGCTCCATTATCGAGAAGCTGAGTTAATAAAAATAATAAGTCTTTGCATGGTGTGGTTCTTATAGAAAAAAAAATAGTGAGAATTCAAAGCACATCCCTTAGACAAAATAATCATCTGGGCTACAAGCACTGGTTATGGAACTAAACAAACATGTTCCCTCTAACTAAGGCCCTCTCTCACTTCTTACTTTTCCCTTTCTCATTTCCTTGGAATGGTGGTGACTCTTTGGCAGAAGCATTCTTGCTACTTTAAGTGGATGGATTGGCCAAGTGTATTAATGCGAAGTCACTGGATGTGGATTGTTTAAGGCTGGATTTGGAATAAGATCTACTAAGTTACATTAACCATAAATACACAAGGGGCTATACACCACCTTGTTCTTGGGACTCCATTCCATTCTCTTCTCCTCATCATTCTTTCTCCATTTTCCACCTCATTGTCAGTTGTATCAGTAGTTTATATTTTGGTTGATGCATTATTTTCTTTTTGGTAAATTCTTGTGGTTAAGACTTTAACTCTTGCTTCCAAATGACATTTCTAGAGCCTACGGACTCTTTGAATGAGGGATTGTCAAGGCATTAAGGGCATGAGCCTGCTTTGGGGAGGACCCACTAACATTCCTAATTGGTGCATCAATTAACTTCTTTCCCTTAAACATTGCTGCAATCAACATTTATTTTGTTCATTTCCACCTTTGACATCCATTTTATCAGCATTGTCGTTGTTTCTTTTTCTCCATCTTTCTTATTCCTTATATTTTTCCATTCTATCACTACCGGAGGATCACTCTTAGTCATGGGGGTCCTGGTCCAATTTTTCAATTTTCTCCTAACCCCTACACCTTGGGTAGTCACCAGTGTTATATCTCTAGAATCCGTATTAGCAATATCACAACACAGCCAATGGACCTTACACTGAGGCAAGGTATCAACTATATTTTCATTTGCTTATACTTGCTCATATGTGACTGTGTTATGTGTGCAAATGGCAATCATACAGCAATGGACTAGATTTGAGGAAACACTTAGTATGGACTAGTACTGGAACAATCATGCAAGGAACAAGATTGATGGCGCAGTTATAGATAGATAACGGAAGGTGCAATCCTGGCATCAGTAGCAACACATCTTCTCCTTGTCCTTCTCTCTCTCTCTCTCTCTTCTCTCTCAACTACCAAATAAGGCTGGATGTCATTTGTGTATAGTGTTCATTCTTGTAGTCATGAACACTAATATTGTCATGTATTGTAATGATTAATCTGTTCACATGTCACCCCATTCATCATTAGTGTCATTCAAGTTAATAATCCCATACCTTTCCAATATTTTGTAAGGAACTTGAGGACGAGTTTTCATTCAGTCATGGGGGTATGATGAGCCACGATATCGAAAACTATCAAAGACATTCGGTCATTCCTTGTACATATTGGCTACTTGATGAGCCGCGATATCGCGTCCTGCCTCATCTTCTATAAATAAGAGGTGGCTTCCCTTGTTCAAGACAGTTAGAGTTAGATCCTTAGCTAAACTCTTGCAGTTTTACCATTCTAGAGTTAGAATAATTCCTGTGTGCTCACAGTAGGAGTCATAGAGTGAACGAATCTTTATTTAAGCAATTTGTACCTGCGCACACATTTGTGTGCGGTAATAAATACGAACTTTATGATAAACCTTGCAGCATATAGATTAAGCTAAAAAGTAATTAATTATTGTTGAATTTTTAATTGCTTTCCTAGTTAATTAATCTCTCTCTCAACCTTTGACTCTTCTAGTTACGTACACTCAGTACGACCGCTTCGAGCATGTGTGTAGTGTTTGGTAACCCAGTAACGATTAGCGTTTGGTAATCCCAGCAGTGTTGCACTAGTTTAGGATGTGTGTAGCAAGTGGGAACAAATACTAGTGTTAGGAACAATTAGAACTTAATTAGTGAATAGTTAATGTAAGTTAGTCACTTAGTTCTCTTTACCTCCCCCTATTAGCATAAGACATTAAAAAGATAAAAGTTATAAAAATCACATACCTCAAGCTTACTTAACCATACAACCATGACAATACAAGTAAGTTTGGGAAGACAACGATTGATTAACCTTGAGTATTTCATTAAGGCGTGTAAGCACTTAGTTCTTGGAGTTCGACCGGATCATGCGTAAAACGCTCGTATTCATATGGTTGAGTGTAGGGGTACCTCGCCACTCATCACTACTATAGGAGATTTATTGAGAACTTTTCAAAGGTTGCCAAACCATTGGTGGAATTAATGAAAAAGAACGTACCTTTCGAGTGGACCAGGGAATGCGAATTAGCTTTTCAAACTCTGAAATAGAAGCTAGTAGAAACACCCATTCTACAAGCTCTTGATTAGTCCAAACCATTCCGTATCATGACTGATGTATCCAACTATGCCTTAGGAGCTGTACTTACATAGTTACATGACTAGAAGCATCCTTATTACATTCATTGTGCAAGTAGAAGTATCCTTGGTGCACAACTTCACTACACTACTATAGAGAAAGAATTAATGGTTGTAGTGTTTGCACTAGAAAAGTTTAGACACCATGTATTGGGATATAAAGTATATATACATATAGACCATAGTGCAATAAGGTTCCTCAAGAGTAAGCTAATGGTAAGCCCTCATATCATACGATAGCTTGTAATCTTACAAGAGTTTGATCTTACGATGATCGATCGTAAAGGCACCAAGATGCGACAACAAAGAGGACAAGTATCCAATTTCTGATTATTTTTCTGATTAATTCCTCTTTGCTGGTGTAGTGAATAATCAATCACCCACAGAGACAAACTAGTACAATAGCATTCTTACCTATCTCCTCACCCAACAAATACCACAAGAGTTAAACCTGAAGAAGAAACAACAGTTTCTTCACCGAGCCAAGTACTTTATAGAAATCAATGGGCAACTTTACAAAGTGTGTTCCGATTGCTTGGTTTGATGGTGTGTTCCCAATATAGATCAATTGTGAGTTCTCCAAGACACTCATGAGGGTCCTTGTGGGGGTCATTATGCTGGGAGATGAATGATCATCAAGATCTTGCTTGCAGGATATTATTGGCCTATATTATGTCAAGATGCCCATCAATTCATCCAATCTTGTGAGCATTGTCAATGTGATGGGGGAATGGCTGCTAGAATGGAGGGTCTGCAACAATGGATCCAACCGGTAGAACCCTTCAACATTTGGAAAATTGATTTTATAGGGCCAATTACACCAATGTCCAATGGAAAAGCCTATATCATTGTTGTTGTTGATTACCTAATGGGCAGAAGAAGTTGTTGTTAAGGATTGTACATCATCTACAGCTACACAATTTGTTCAACAATAAATCATAAATAGGTTTGGTGTGCCTCGTTCACTTATTTTAGACAATGGTACGCACTTCACAAGTGCAACTTTTTAGAAATTAATGCAACACTTAGGGGTTGAGCATAAATTGACTACACCATACCACCCCCAAGCAAATGGTCAAGCAAAAGTCACCAATAGGGAGATTACAAATATATTGACAAGAAATGTTAGCAAGTTTAGGCGAGACTAGAGCACTAAATTGAATGATGCTCTTTGGGCATACTGCTCGACATGGAAACTCCCTATAGGCTACTCTCGCTATAAGTAGTGTACGGTAAATTACCAACACTTCCCATTCAAACTAATCTCCGTACACTATCCATGGCATGTGACCTCAACCTTGACCTTGATCTAGCACAAAAACAATGGTTAGTAACCCTTAACTTGCTAGATAAAAATTGATTAGCTGCTCTGTCATCTAATAAATTGCATAAGGCCTTCAATAAACAATGTTATGACCTAAGAATTAGAAAAGTTAAATATCAGCCAAGAGATAAGGTTCTCTACTAGAATCCCACACATGTGCCACAACGTACTAAATTTCAAACATTGTGGGAAGGACCTTATATTATTTATGCAACTTTTCCTTCAGGGGCCATGATAATATACAAACCTGAGAGCTCGGACAAGAAACTGTTGGTTAACGTGCAACAAACCAAACCTTTTCATGAGCTTAAGACAGTCAGTACACATGCTACCTCTGTTAGTGGACAACCTTGCTCACTATTTCAGATCTCCTCCTTCCAACTCAGTCATGGGGGAGATGGCTACCTGATGAGTGGCGAGGTACCCCTACACTCAACCATATGAATACGAGCGTTCACGCACGATCTGGTTGAACTCC
>MNCI01033465.1:491872-509866 GCA_015680685.1 Gnetum montanum
CTGCTGGGTTACCAAGTAGTCACACTTAAATGCTTATGATTAAGTTGTACTCATTTCGCATTTAACAATAGGAATAGTAAATGACGATAAAGAAATATTAACTAAGAGAATAATAAATAACAGTAATAATTAAACTATTAAAACTAAGTGAATGTTGCAATGATGAAGTAATCTTGATCTTTATTTTCGATCATGTGCGCGTCCAAGTACGTCACACTCAAATCAAGGTGTTGTACAATTACAAGCATCACACTGCGGGCATGCACTTGGGAAAATAATCTAACTCCTACGAAAACAAAATGCAAGAGCTTCGTTAAAACTAACTCGAAGCTTTCTAAATGAGGTGGAAGGCCCTCTTATTTATAGGCCGGCATAGGTGGCTGCGTAAACGGGGCCACGTCGACGGGGCCGCGTCAATGCAGCCCTGTATACGCGGCCTAGTTGACGCATCGACTATATAGCACTTCATCACTACCTATGCTAACCGTTCTAGGCCCTTTTTGAATTTTTGTTTTACATATTTTTGTTTTACATGTTTTTGTTTCACACATTTTTTGTTTACACATTTTTCCAACTTTTCTTATTTTTGATTTACACCATCATTCATATTTTTACTATTTCTTTGATTGCTTGATTTCCTTTTATTCGTCATCTAATAAGTGTTCATGATGGTGGCTTGAATTATATCACATTGATTGCTAATGTTTGGTTTTTACCTTTGAATTATGATGCTAATATTAAGGTATGGTTCTTTTGGTAAAATAGGCAATGAGTCCACGCCGTCCACTCATCCATACAAATCTATGGTCTCGTTTGGCTTGGAACTATACAATCCCCTTTTTCTAAGTAAACTTGTTAATGAATTGGTGGCTAGGTACTTTTCATACCAAGGAAAGACTCAAAGAATGAAAAGGGTGTGACTTCAAGGGGATCCAATGCATTTATGCTGGCCATTCTCTTGGGTGCTTAGATGCTTTTTCTTAGGTTTTCTACCATTCTAACATTGTTAAAAAATTGGGAAGTTGAGTGAATAAAAATAAGTCTTTGCATGGTGTGGTTATCATGCAAAAAAAAAAAAGGAAGTGAAAAAAAAATGAGAATTCAAAGCACACCCCTTAGACATAATAAAGCAATATGGGCTACAAGCACTGGTTATGGCACTAGAAAGACATGTTACCCATGCCTAAAGGTTCCCTCTAACTAAGGCCCTTTCTTGCTTCTTGCTTCTCCATCTCACTCTTCTCAAAATGGTGGTGACTTTTTGTTGAAGCATTCTTGTTGCTTCAAGTGGATGGATTGGCCAAGTGTATTGATGTAAGGTCACTAGATGTGGTTTGTTTGAGTTTGGATTTGGGATGAGTTCTACTTAGTCACATTAACCATAAAGTACATAAGGGACTTTACACAACCTTGTTTTTGGGATTCCATTCCATTGTCTCCTCTCCATCTTTCTTCCCATTATTCCACCTCATTGCCAGTTCTATCATTAGTCTATTTCTAGGTTGATGCATTATTTTTCTTTGGTGAATTCTTGTGGGTAAGTTTTTAACTCTTGCTTCTGAATGACATTCCTAGAGCCTACGGACTCTTTGGTTTGTGGGTTTGTCATGGCATAAAAGGCATGAGCTTGCTTTGGGGAGTATCCATTAGCATTCCTTTTTGGTGCAATTGTTAAGTTCTTTTTCTTAAGCATTTCCTGTAATCAATCTCTTATTTCATCCCCATCCATGACATCCATTTTATTGGCATTATTGTTGTTATTTTCTCCCATCTTTCTTGGTCCTCATATTTTTCCATCTTATAGCTATCGGAGGTTCACTCTTAGTCATGGGGGCTGTGGCTCAAATTTTTCAATTTTCTCCATTTTACTATTCACCTAACCCCTACACCTTGGGTAGTCACCTGTGATAAATCTCTGAACTAGTTTCTGCCATAACCATAACTCAGCTAATGCGCTTCATATCGAGGCAAGGTATCAATTTTATTGTGGTTTATCTATCCTTGCTCATTTGTGACTATGTTGTATGTGTAGATGGCGATCATACAAATAATGGACTAGGCTTGGAGGAAGCACTCAAGATAGACTGGAACTAGAGCATTTACGAAAGGAGCAAGTTTGGTGGCGTGGCTATGGATAAACAATGGAAGGCACAATCTTAGCATTGGCGGCAACACACATCATTTTCTTTCTCTCTCTTTCTCTACAAGCTGCCAAATAAAGGCTTGGATGTCATTTATGTACGAGTGTTCACCACAATTGTCATGAACACTAATGTTGTAATATGCTTATTGATTCGTTTACTGGGCACGTTGAGTCTATCATCCCATTCCACCATCAATTTTCAGTTAGTTAATAATCCCATACCTTCCCAATATTTTGTAAAGAACTTGTTTCTTTTCTTCTATACTCGAGGATGAGTTTTCATTTAGTCATGGGGGTATGATGAGAGTAGTTACTCTAATTATTAGAGTGGTTACTCTAGTAGTTATTTTAATTATTAGAGTGGTTACTCTAGCGGTTACTCTAGTAGTTATTCTAATTATTAGAGAGGTTACTCTAGTGGTTACTTTAGCAATTATTCTAATTATTAGAGTGGTTACTCTAATTATTAGAGTAGTTGCTCCCAAGCTTATAAATATAGTGCCCAGATGCATAATTGAGGAGAAGTCTTTTAGCAGTCAAGTAGCGAAACTCTTGTAGTTTGTTTGAAAGTTAGAGTATTTTCCAAGTGCTCGCAGTAGGAGGTCTAATTATGGATGGATCTTTATTCAAGCATTGTGTACCTGAGCATACCTTGTGTACAGCAATAAAGACGAGCTCTTCAATTCATCCTTGCAACACTTGAGATTTGTTTTCTTACACATTTCTTTTATTTTATTTTATGTACTTTACATTTTTGTTATTAGCACAACAATTCATTTTGATCAAGTAATCAAATCATTAAATTACACAAGCATGACCACTTCGAGCATGTGTGTAATGCTTGGTAACCCAGTAACGATTAGCGTTTGGTAATCCCAGCAGTGTTGCACTAGTTCAGGATGTGTACAACAAGTGGGAATTGATGCTGGTATTAGGATTAGTTAGAACTTAGTTAATGAGTAGTTAAGTTAAATTAGTCACTTAGTTACTTCTCTCCTTCCCTACTAGCACAAGACATAAAAACATAAAAACTATAAAAATCATATGCCTCAAGCTTACTTAACCATATAATTATGACATACAGGTAAGCTTGGGAAGACAACAATCAACCAACCCATCCTTGTTCCACAAAGGCGCATAAGCACTTAGTCTTTGGAATTCAACCAGATCGTGCGTGAAATGCTTATATTCGTATGGTTGAACGTAGGGGTACCTCGCCACTCATCAGTTATTAAGAGAGAGAAATAGAGATATTGATAATCTTGGCCCCATGAGAGCATGGGAAGTGTTAACATCAACACTTAGCCCCCAAACTTTAATTGCATGCAAGTGTAAGGAGCAACAAAACCATGAAATTTTTAAAGGAGATGCAACAAATAGGGAATGACAAACATCACAAAACAAGCAAATGAAAACTTCAAAGTAAATTATATTAACCTAAAATGATTAAAATAGCCAAATAATCAAAAGAGAACTAGACGTGGCCACCCAAACCACACCATCTTATTTAATTAAAATCCAAATATATAATTTATTATTTTATAGTTAAAATATAATTAAGATTGCATTTCCAATCTTCTCACAAGGTAAAAGTCAACAACATGCAGGCTACTTTGAGCACAAGACCCATACTAAACTTAATGAGGAGGACAAGCTCACATTAGATCATGGCTAGCTACAACTTTCGGATTTTCCCTGAAACCTTTTTTTTTTTTAACATTGAGAAAGAAAATGGATGAAAAAGGATTATTTGCCCTTGTTTTTTGGAAAATAGGTTCAAAAGGGGAAATGGAGGATGGGATGAGGATAGTTGCCAGACCCCATCACACTCAAGAACTTATTACACTACCAAATAACACGGTTCTCATTTTTTTTTCAAGGATACTTTGCCCATGGTGTACTTCATTTTTAAGGTAGGAATTCCAACATGAGTCTGGCTAATTAGTTGCACTACTAATGAACACAGTCCTTTTAAAACCTTGCCCATGGTGCAGTTCAACCTGCATGTATGTTCCTTTAATTACAATTTGATAACATCATAATAGGTCTCCTGAGTGGCTAAGGTTCTCAAGTGGAGATGAACACACTTCACCCTGTTGTTCACAGGGTAGCTATGGATCATCACACTTGAGGGCTAGAGCTTATGATAGGAAAATGCGATTTTCAAAAGTCACCTAGTGATTATGGCTAACCATCCTCAAACATCACCTATCCTACACTCACATGATCATGATGATTACATGATAAGTTAGCACAAATCCTATCCTTCGTAATCCAACATAACTAAAGAAACTAAAACTTTGAAAAAGACTAGGAAGAGTCAAAACATTATTGAAATATATAGTATAAAAGAGATTTTATGTAATACTAATAAGAAATATTATATAAAGAATTATACTAACATTAGTCTCAACAGTGCTTTGATGACCCAATGCCTAGTAACTCAAAAGACCATAATGATTATTAAAATCATATGCAAAGCTGATGAGACGCGATATGCACAAGCTACGATATCGCATCCCATACGATATTGCGTACGCGATATCGTGGTCCACCGCCAAATCTATAAATAAGAGGCGGCACTCCCCTCATTTCCAATCCTGGCTAGAAGTAGCGAAGCTCTGGTAGTTTGATCACTCTAGAGTTAGATTAATTTCCCATGTGCCCGCAGTAGGAGTCCTAGAGTGAACGACTCTTTATTTGAGCAGCTTTGTACCTGAACACAAGTTGTGTACGGCAATAAAGATGAACTTGATTGGATAAACCTTGCAGTGCATGGATAGGATTTTATTTATTGTTATTTATTGCTTTCCTAGAATGTGGTACGAGTACGACTTGATTACGAGCATCTAAGGATGTGTACGACTAGTCAAGGAATCGACTGCTCGTTGCATGCGGTATGAGTATGACTTGATTACGAGCATTGTGACTACTTGGTAACCCAGTAGCGTATTCTAGGATCTATGCTTGGTAATCCTAGTGGTAGTCCCAGTGTGTACGGCTAGTCAAGGAATTAGCTGCTTATCACACTTAGGCTAGTTAAGTGCCTTAGTATGACCACTTCAAGCACGTGCGTTACGTGTGGTGATCCTAGTAACGATTAGCATTTGGTAGCCATAGTTGCATAGTTCAGGGTGTGTACGGTAAGTGGGAATGGATGCTGACACTAGTTAATTTAGACTTAGGTCCTTAGTTAGAGTAGTTAGTTCTCTCAACCCTTCACCCTTTAGCATAGGACATAAACCTGAGAAGACCAAAAAAATCATATACCTCGGACTTACTTAACCATACACCGTGACAACAACAAGTAAGTCTGGGAAGACAACGAATGATTAACCCCAAGTGTTCCATGGGGCGTTTAGGCATTTAGTTTGCGGAGTTCGACCGGATAGCACGTGCTATGCTCGTTTCGTATGGTTGAGTGTAGGGGTACCTCGCTACTCATCAAAAGCAAAAATCAAAATAATATGCCAAGAAAGAAATGATGGAAGTCCAAAGAAAATATGCAAATGCAACTATATATAAATGAAATGCATGGTGAAGGGGAAAAAAACATGCAACTAAGAATCTACTAGGTGTCCACGTGGGGCACTTGAGTAGAAATTCTTTAAATGAAATGCATTAAAATTGATAGGTAACCTATGTCCTTGCACATCAGCAACCTTGTACACATTGGGACCAATGATGTATTTAATTTAGAATGGGCTTGACCACATAGGAGAGAACTTACCTTGAATATTTGCTTGGCCAAATGTTCTACCTCTTTCTGAGACTAGGTCTCATATCTTAAACACTTCACAAACGTACTTCCTATCAAGACATTGTTTAACAATTTGTCGATGCTTAAGATTACGAAAATCAAGACCTAATCTTAACTTGCTTGATCATTTTCTATAAAGTTTTTCTTTGAGATCAGTTTTAATGATAGGTCTAGGTCTTGGTGGGTCATCAAATATAGCCNAAGTTTTAATGATAGGTCTAGGTCTTGGTGGGTCATCAAATATAGCCTTTCTTGGAGCATGTTCCATGGATGTGTCGTTAAAATTTAGCACACCTTCAAATGTTTTAAGAGGTAGGGTCTTATTTATAGCTTTATCTTCCTTTAAAGGTGGTGGATTACTTAGACGAGATCCATCATGTTGTTGATAAGGCAAGGTGTCTCCATAGATTTCTTCACCTTCTCTAGGACTTTGATAGGATTGGGTGGGATCTGCATGAGAGATAGGGTTTATTTTTATAGTTCCACTCACACAGTCATTTACAACATGTTCATTGTGCTCAATCTCAATAACCCCAACATAAAGATTAGTGTTTTGATCTTCCAAAGATTGATTTTGTTGATCCAAGGTTGTAACTACTTGTTTGTAGAAGGGTTTTTGAGGTATAGTCATGTATTTAGATTTTCCTTTGATAGGGATTAATAGCTTTGAGAAATCTGACCTAAAGAAGCCCACCAAACTTGGCTCTAAAAGTCCTAGATAGGAACACATCATAGGTAGGTGACATGTCAACTACTAGGATATCTATGTAACATGTGAACATAGGGTATTGTTTAAGTTGCAATTTTACTTCTTTTAATGACCCTACTATAGGTACACTGGACCCATCAAGTTGAATCACATTTTTCGTTTGTGGTATCATTTGTGCTCCTAAAGCCTTACATACCTCAAGTGGCATGACACTAACAGTTACTCCAGAATCCATCAAACAATTTTGAACATTCTTTCCTAAAATAATTAGAGTTGTTAGGAAATGAGGTTGCTCTTTCTTGCTCATCATGGAATTGTTTATATTTTGTATTGATAATGTGTTGAGACATTTTGTGAAGTGAACTTGCCTTTTGGGGGTTGGGTATTTTCCTTTATTGGTTTTCGATCTATGAACTATCTCTTGAACCACCTCTTTCATTTCGTTAAATTGTAAAAGGTCATACATTGAGATGTTAGATTTAGATTTTTTTCAAATCCTCTACTAGATCGTAAGTCTTGTGTTCATCTTTAGCTTCTTATTGAGGTGGAGTTCTTCTAAGTAAAGAAGGTGGGTTTGATCGTTGTGGAGTGTTTGTTTGAGATGACCCATTTTGAGTATTTGTGTTACTTTGACTGGGAGCTCTTTTGTTCAAAGGAGTGTAAGGGTCATTCCTAGTTTGTTGCTATGTGTTGTTCATGATGTCACTAAGTCTTCAATAGCAAGTGTTATGCAGGTTGGGGTTTTTACCATAACTTGCTCCAATGAGGAAACCTCTTCATTTTCTGTTTCACAAGGTACATTAAGGACCATAGTAGGAGGTTTTCCATTTTGTTGACCTTGGGTGTTGTTGTCATACAATGCTAAAAATTGTGGACAAGTCTTCTCGAAATGTTGCCTAGTGTTATGGAGGTGACAATACTCGTCATTGATTAATGTGCTAGGCTTCTTAGATTGTATATGACCCTTGTTACTATTTTGCTTTAATTCAACTACTTCATTGGAAAGTTTTTGAAGCAAGGTTAGTATCTGGGTCATTTGATCTCGAGTTTGAGTTAACAGGTTCAATAAGATTAGATACCCTATTTGGGCTTATGATGGACTAAATTAAGGCCTTCGATTGATCTTCATTCAAACTAGTGTTAGATGGTAGGAATGGAGAAGATGTGGGACCTTGAAAGTGTAGGTTGAGTCATTTGAAGGGGAACAAGAGTTTGGAACATAGTATTGGCCATTGGGAAAGTTAGAAAGGTAGGGGGTTAGATTGTATGGGATTACTAATGCTCATCATTTCAAATTGAGTTTGAATGTTGCTCATAAGGGTAGTTTATTCTAGCTCCACAACTTTAGCCATTACTCCCTGTATTTTTGTTATGTTAGGGTCCAATTTGATGGCATAGGCGAAGAATGGGTCGATGGTAGAGAGGTAAAAGTTGAGGATATCATCGGGTTGTGGATGCATCTCGTTTGGCACATAGGCCAATTGGTGAAGGAATCTTAGGTTGTAATCCTTGACATTTTCCCTAGGTAGCTTTCTTGAGCTGGTGAAGTTGCTAGATGCTATGGTAGGGCTTGTGAATTTGTCAAACTAAGTCAAAAACTTATTTTTGAATTCCTTCAATGAGTTAATGGAAGCATTGGGGAGCATTAAGAACCATTGAGTGGCCTTACTCCTAAAAGTTGTCACAAATACTCTACATGCCACATCATTTTGGACAATGTTGTGGATCCTTAGTAAGGTTTTGAAACATTATACATGTTGGCAAGCATCACTAGTAGGGTTTGTCAGATCGTAAAACAAATTTATGTTTTGGAGTGACTTTGGGATGTCGTGGTAATTAGTGAAGTTGAAGGAGTTGCTGACTAAGGGAGCTAGGGGTTGATTGGCTGCCATCCTAGTCCGAGTTCTCCCAGGAATAAAGCTTGGGAAACATGATGCTTGTTGCTTTGTTAAAGTAAAGCGACAGGTAATTGGTTGACTAGGGGCAGAGGGAAATTCATTCATAAAACAAAATTATAAAATATAATTATTAGAATAAAACTATAAAATTGTGTAAAAAAAAAAGAAAATATTGAAATAATAATTTTTTTGGTAAAAAAAAACACTAAAATATGCTATATTTTGTTTTTAAAAAAAGGATATATATTTTTTTTGAAAAGAAAAATAAATGTATAAAATTGCAATACTTATAAAATTAAAAGAGACAGTAAAATGGAAAATTTTAGAAAAATAAATTTAAAATTGCATGATTAAATAAAACCACATTACCTATCCCATGACTAAGATAAGAACTACCCAAACACAAATTCAAAAATGGGACTAAGAAACAAGGGGTTTTTTTTTTTTTAAAAAAAAAAGGATTAAAGAAATATGGGTTGTTAGACCCAAATGTTTTCAAGAAACAAAATTTTGAGAACAAGAAAAAAAATGCTTAAAATTTTTTTTAAAATAAAATTCTTCAAGGCAATGGTTAAAAATAAAAATCTTAAATAAAAAATGTTTGAAATAAGGAAAATGAAATTTTTGGGAAATAGAATAAGGGTTGGAAAAAGACAAAAAATAAATATTTTAGAAAATGGGATAACAACGGCTACAAAAATGCAATAATAAATAAAAGGCGAGAGAAAGGCTCTCTTTATAGCGCCAAAAAGGTGTTGATGCATAAATTTTAGACGCACCAAGAAAAAAACTCGTTTTAAGAGACTATTACTTAGGGTATTATGTGGCCTTTTGCAAATAATAAATTAAAAAGAAATTTAAAATTTAAATTAAATAATTATCTTCAATACAATAAGTAACTAAAAGAAATGAATTTTTCCTGACATTATAGATCCATGACTGTCAATGGTGTCCACTGCTGGGTAGGAAGACTGCAATCATCGTGAGAGAGGGAGAGAGAGAAAGGGAGAAAGAGAGACTCGCTACTGCAGTCCGCACAAGGTAGCAACTGTAGTCCTCAAACCCTACTGCTATTTGCCACCTTTTGTGCATCGCCGTAGAGAGGAAGATCGTCCACCTATGTCTGCACCATCGAGACAAGCTGCCGACCCAAAGAAAATTGCATGTCTCACGTATTGCATGTGAGCTGCTATGCCTGCGTTGTTGCAGATAGAAAGAAGAGATAGACAACCCTCTTACCATTGCTGGGAAGACCCTTAAGGATTCGATTTTGAGCTGTTGGCTCCTGCTTTGGACCCTCCTCAAAGATTAGCTGAAAGCCTGTAAAAAAAAGAAAAGAAAGGAGGAAACTGTTGCCTCTGGAGAGGAAGCCCTAGATCCTCCTTTCAAGAAAGAGAAACTATCGTTTTTGGTCTTTTTGGTTGAAGAAGAACCGAAAGAGACCGTTGCCTCCTTTGAGCCACGTCCCCTAGATTGATAGAAAGAGCCCCCTTTAGGACTGATTCCAGATTGATAGAAAGAGCCCCCTTTTTTATAGCTGCTACGACCAACCAATAATGGCCACACCACTAATGACTGCAATCATTACCATGAATGGCCATCACCTGGCCATTATTGTCCATGATCTCAAATTTAAGTGCCAACTATGTCCGTAACTTCCGAAACGTCTACCACTAATGTTCACAACCACCACCATCAATGACCACCACTTGGTAGTTTAAATGCCCACTACTCGCATGATTTTTATTGTGGTTATTAATAGAGAAATAGAGAAGTTGTTAAGCATGGGAAGTGTTAACATCAACACATATATTATTTCAATGTTATGAAATAATTTTATTAAAAGAAAATAACAAGTAAAATTTAAACTTGTATTAAGTATTTACACTACTTGTGTTGTTATTATATACAAATGTTCAAACTACATAAAAATTATACTTTAAATTTATTGTCATTGATATATTTTAGGCACGCTTATCTACTTCACATATCCTTTAACTCTATACAAACATCATAAAATCGGTTGAAGGCTTACCTCTCAAATTATGAAGACTATTTTTGGTATTACATTTCTTAAATCATTAAGAGTTCCAATCTTTTTCACAAGACCCACAGATAACAATAATTGGCAAGCAAGATATGTTTTTGTTATTCCAGAACTTGAAATAAGTGCTTTATCATGGGATCTCTTCTCCAAAAACACAAAATTAATATTTTTTTAAACATCCTATGAACGTCAGTATCATCTCAGGTACACAGGCAACCCAAACAACGAGAGAAACAGAAAAGTCACACCACGAGAAACGGTAAAGCCGAACCCAAAGCGATCACACAGAGAAAGATGGTTTGTTGAGCTATCGAAATAAAACTAAAATTCCACCATGATTGCTGGATGGTGCGGCTTGGTATATATATTTTTCCTGTCTTTTTTTGCTAACATACGGTAGATAAATAAAATGATTGGTACGTGGACTCGGAAAAGAAGAGTAGATCATACAAAGACAGCACCGAATCAGCAGCAGCAGCAGACTGTCACAGAGAAAGACCTGTTTCTAGTTTACAACCAGAACCAGCAGCAGCGACGTCTGCAGCTGTCTGCCCATGCCTGCCTTACCTGGGAAAAAAAAAGCCAACGTGTAAAGTGGCAGTGAACTGGAAATTGAATTTGCAAGAAGCACAACCCCACAGCGGAATCCTTGTCTCCGTACCGTAAGACTCGGAGCCGTCTGAACTGGTCTTTCAAGCTGAGCAGGGTCATTGTTATTGTCATTGTTTTGCCTGTTTCTAGCTCCCGTCATCATACTTCGCCTTGCATCCGTTTCCCATGTGCAGACAAGAAACAAAAGACAGGAGCTCGCAGTATGAATCTGGCATGGAATGAAGAAGATCCATTTCTTCGAGATCTAAGCCATAAACCAGAAAACTTCAATAGCAACAAAATGATGCAGGAACAATACTAAATGGCATTTTGCCAGGACTGATTAATACTCTAGTAGTATATTGGAATTGTGAAGTAAAAATTATAAAATGCACAGAAGTGGGAGTAGCCCAGGTGGGTCACCAAGGAAATGTTCGACTAGAATGCAGGCACAGGAGACTTTGACTCAGCAGCAACAGCCGCCCAGGATCCAGAACACCAGAGGACTGCAGAAAACTTCCAGAGGACTGTTAAGATTGGCGCATATTATTCTCAGAAGGCACCGCTACACGCTGATTGTTGCACCTCTTTTGTATGTCATGGGAGCCTTCTTTTACATGAAATCGCTTCCGTCTGTACAATCCCCGACAGTTCAGTCTCCTGGTCCTCCCGCTGGATCTCTGTACCGCAGCCCTCAACTGTTTCTCAAGCTTTGGCCTCACATGTTAACGGATAACTCGTCTGCCAATGTGGTTTGTTCTCTTTCATTGCCCTTCTTGACTTCACTTTCAATTCAGTTGCCTTGCTTACTGCCATTTTTCTCTGGCATTTTTTGTATTTTGGTCGTCGTAAAAAAGAATTTGAATTGGGTGATTAGCAGAGTTAGCAAATCATCGTTGGAATTAGTCCTTTAAAAACAATTGAAGTGGTAAATGATCCTGTGAAGCGTAATTTTGGGGATAGAAATATACTGAACTACATGAGATTATTAACGATGCAGTTTACTGCTCTGTTGCATTGCTCTTTCTTTATCTTGGGAAACCAGATTAATTATTCTTCGTAAAATCTGTAGCGTGTTTTCTTAATGAATTGCCTTTCTTGTCCCTTAATTGCAATTATTCATTCTGGCGGATCTATCACCAGCCTTCCAATCTTATTGTTTCAATAATAAATAAAGTCTGTTTCCACGGCATGAAGTATAGTGTTTGTAAAACCATTACTTCATCTCAATTTCATTGATATGGTTCTACTTGTTGGTTGGTTCTTCCATTCACAGGTTCTCACACATCTCATGTTGTATGCAGACCTTGTAAAAAGGATAAAGCATACAACTTGAATCCTTTCGTTAATGGGGAACTGGAAATGCATTAAACAGAGTGGATAGCAGAGAGCAGAGGTCTACGGTAGTCATTGGTTAACATAATTAAAATCCTGAGTTTAGCTTTCTGTGTTGATGGTAGTTCATACAGTGTTCTGTTATTGTCTTATTGAATGCTCTAATAGGCTAATATTAACGAGTAGTACCTAATGATTCTATGTTGTTTCGTTTGAAAAATTCCCTGTCCCCTTTTTACTTTTAACACGATCATCGTTTTGGTTTCTTTTCTTAAAATTGTGCAAATTGACAAAAAGCTATTTTATTGGTTTTGGGGTGTGCTAACATGGGGTTTAGAGGTAGGCTGTCTCATCAAGTAAAGCATTTCCTGACAGATATGATTCAGTTATGTTAGAAAACATTAGTTTCATCATGGTGATCAACATTTGAATAACTAGAAAAAATAGTGATTATGTTAGAATGCTCTTTTTAAAGCTTTAGTTGCATCATAACAATTTCTGTAACCATGATTTTTTGATTGTTTGCATTGTTTTTTGGCTATTCAGAAAGCAATATGTCAGCTAAATTAGCAAATAATAAACAACCAGGTTTGAATTACCGTGGTAAAATTTTGTCTCAAAGTAAATGGTGTACTGTTCTTATCATTTTAATTTTCCGTTTCGGCTATTGGAGATCTTTGTGGTGTATCGTATTCTAATTATTTGCAACTGTATGGATATGCAGCTAACACAAGCATGGGGAGGGCTGAAGAAAGGCCAACGATGGAGATCATGTATCAGGCCAACACCATCACATTTAGGTATTAATGTTTGTTGAATGATTGCCTGTTTTTATTCTATGAAGTTGTTTAACCACACTAAGCCCTAAAGCATTATCATGATCTATGGAAATTAGATGATCTATCATGGCATTGCTTACATTAATTTTTGTTATCCAGTATTTTTATTATATTTTAAAGCTTCATTAATATAGTTCTTTAGACATAATTTTTGTTCCTGAAAATGCGTTTGAAAATACATGATACACAATTCAAATACATGTTTCTTTAATGTGAATTCGAAAATACATCTTGCCATATCAAAGTTATACTTTAATTAAATAGTCATCTGAAGTGATGCCATTATTTTAAAGATATTGAAAATGAAAGGGCCTTAGTGAAGTATTTGCAGTGATAACTCATATAAGTAGACAGCCAATAAGAGGTTGCTCAACTGGTTAGCTTATTGTCTAACAATGATTTTCAAGCAAGAGGTTGCCAGTTTGCATTATACTTAAAAGCATTGTTATATTTTTCTATAATTCTTCCAACATATAATGTTAGATATATGTCTTGGCGTGTACTTATAGTCAAATTGGTTTGGGTTTTGATACCCTTGTATAATTACAAAGGCAAACTTTGACCATTTAATGAATATACAAAATTGTTTCTATTTTTATTGTTTGAGTGCTCCATACTTTTAAATTGTAAACTGTTTCTATCAAATGGCACTATTAACCATATTTGAAAATCAATCATTGCAATAAATAAAGAAGGGTATTTTCAACATGCCTTTGCATTAACTATTGAGACTTATCCAAAGATTTGTCAGGGAGTGTAACCTATTGTATAGCACTTGCATGCACACGGACATGCATATGTGTGCACATGAACATACATATTCCAATTATAGCAACCAGCTGATGGCTAGTGTGATTTTTACATGATTTTGAGTGATTGTCAAATAAGCTAACTTAGGAAAATAATCCAGTTATAATAATTTTATTGCCTAAGTGTTCCATAAATTATTCAATATTTTTCTTTAATGCAGGTGAAATGCCTCCAGCAAATGGCTATATGGTTATTGAAGCAAATGGTGGGTTGAATCAGCAACGTATGTCGGTATGCTTTAAGTTACTTGATACAATGTATTAAAGCCTTTTCAAAAAATATTCTTCCTCTATCATAATGTTTCATTTCTTCTCATGTAATAGTTTTGGCATTGTAGATATGTGATGCAGTAGCTGTGGCGGGCCTTTTGAATGCAACTCTTGTTATTCCAAGTTTTCATTTTAATAGTGTGTGGCGTGATCGAAGGTTTGTTTGTGCTTCCCTTTATGTGTTAAAGAACATGTATTATATTTTGTATGGAAATATTTTTTTTATAAAACGTTAATAAAGAGTTTTTAATTTTCAAATACACTCTAGCTTTATAATTAGGCACATCAAAGAAATTGCAAAAGGAATGTGTTGTTCCTTACTTTGTGTGCATGCACAGGTATTTTATAATATTTACCATAATTTTAAAATTTAAGATTCCATACAAAGTTTATGTATTATACTTTATGCATTAGTATATTTTAGTATCATCTTCATCATCTTGGTGCCTTTATCTTATCTATGATGGGCTAACCATTAAGGTAGGCAAAGGTTTTGACAATGACTGACTATGGCTAGTTGTCTATGTGACACCATAGTTCCCAAATGTATATATTTACCATACTCCTAGGTGGCACATATCTCAGCATACACCTTGGAATTGACCTGTAACTTATATTTTAATATCATTTCTTATATTTTTTATTTAGATAATATATTAATTATTTGAGATATGTTGTTTCTGCTAGACAAAAAATATGCTATGTTTAGTAGCATATAAATAGGATCAGATTGTGAAATCAGGTACCCCATTATACAAATTGGAAAAATATTGGATATAGAATTTGTAACTTTAATATTAATAAGTAAGCAAATGATTTCTTTTTAATGAAAGAGTATACCTTTTAAGTGAGTTTTAAAATTACAGAGTATATAGGAAAAGTATACATTAGTTCATTTAAATTGTTAAAATTGAGTCTGCAACCTGAAATTAGGAAAAGAATACATGATTTTGATATCTGAATTCTGTCTAAACACTCTAAACCAAAGAATAACCATTTCATATTTATACAACTTAACAAGTCTTTACTCAATAGTCAAAATATTAAAAATGAGAACATCAGGTTTATTTCTTTATGTTAGCATATTTTGCTTTTGTTTCTGGATTATTAATTAACAATGTGACACAATTTCTGAAATATATATTTTTTGAGCATTGGGGCTATTTTAAAAAATGATGATTTAAATGATTGATTTCTTTACCTCAAAAATACTGTTTTTTTCCTATTGACTCATTGAAACTGTTTTCAACAATTAAATCAATGATATCTGCATCCTTGTTATACATTATGATTTCTATATGTCACATACATGCATGCACATTCAACATTTAAAAAGATGAAAACATATTTGAAATCTTTACATGAGTTACTTTCATTCTTAGGAAGGAAGGTACTATATTCATCATTCATTTCAGACCTATAGAGTTGTTTAATGTTAAATTAGTTTTAACATCTTAGTAGAAAGGCTAAAAAATGGTATGGTATCTGTTATTAACAATTACCAAACAAGATTTGCTAAAGGTAGACAAATGGTTTCCTTTTCATCTTTCAAATATAATAAAATAAAATATTTCAAATATGTTAAAATATGAAGGGGCCAGTTTGCTAAACAAATATTTGAGTATGTCTTTGTTTTTGAGAAGGAATAAAAAACTTTTGGACTGGACTCCTGGAGAGAATGGCTCAAAGGTTGGCTTGAATAACAAGTATATGAGGAATTTAACTAGGAGTACTTTTATGTTATACTGTTTACAAGATTTTACACATTCGATTTCACTAAAAACTCCAGCAAACAAGTCTCTGTGTTCTATTCATTTGCTCTTGTTATTGTTGTTTATTTATTTAGCTTTGAAAAACCTTTTTGTTATCCTGATTTAAGATGTTTGAAAGTTTGTATATATGCTGATTTATGTTTTTAGATTTATGTAATCAAATCATTGATGTGGATTTTTTATTTTATATTCTGTTTTGTATTATTACTGCTTGATTGTTCAATGTTCTCAAACCATGCAGCAATTTCAGTGATATATTTGATGAAGATTATTTCATTCAGACTCTTCAAAATGATGTAAGGGTAGTTAGGCATCTTCCAGAAGCTGTCCTAGAAAAATTCAACTACAATATTAGCAATGTTGTGAACTTAAGGCTTAAAGCTTCTACTTCTGTCAACCACTACCTTAAAAAGGTCCTGCCAAATTTGATCGAGAACGGGTATGCAAATTGTTCTTCTAGAATTCAAGAATACTGTTATTCTTGTTAACCACGTATAGAAATATCACCTTTATGAGTGAAACTTATTTTTTAATGTTAAATGTAGTGTGATAAGAGTTTCTCCATTTGCAAATCGACTGCCTTCAGATGTTCCAATCAATATTCAGCGCTTAAGATGTCTTGCCAATTATGAAGCTTTACGATTTTCTAAGCCCATTGCTTCACTTGGATCTAAATTAGTAGACCGTATGGTTAAACATAGCTTGAACAGTGATGGGAAGTACATTTCTGTTCACCTCCGGTTTGAGGAGGTATGCATAATTTTTTTGACTGTAGAATTTATGACATTTTGTTGTACATATCAAATTAATTTTAATTTAAATTTATATTCTCTGAAAATCTAGGATATGGTAGCATTCTCCTGTTGTATATATGATGGAGGGGAAGAGGAGAAACGGGAGTTGGATATTGCAAGAGATAGGGCATGGAGGGGAAAATTTCAAAAGCATGGTCGTGTTATCAGACCTGATGCTAATAGAAGGGATGGAAAATGTCCACTTACTCCATTGGAGGTTTGTTTTTGCTGAATTTTCCCCATCAGGTTAACATGTAGAGATGTGTAGCCTTTAGAAACTTTGTATTTAAGTAGGTATGTTTGATCTATACGTACACAGATAACTTGTTATTTATCATGTGCATTTGTTAAACGGAATGTTCTGTATTTGGATCTCTCTACTACATAGATAGCTTGTTAAACAAACTCAATAAAAGAGATTTTTCATGGAAAGTATTTTCCAAGATAGAGATTTCTCATGTGATATATTAGTCATGTAAAATCTTAAATTTGTGGTCACAAAGCCTTTTTCAGTTTTTCTTCAATTCAATTTTGATAACAAGTCATTACAATGCGTTTAAGGCTTCCTACTTATGGGGTTTGATGGGTGCCAAATCGGCAAAGTTAATTTGAAATGGAAATTTGAAAAGACAACATTATTCTTAAGTATTTGGGGCCAAAATTCATTACATCTACCCATCAAATACTTATAAATTCATTTTGGAAGGGTATGTCTATTCATTTGTGATGAGTGGCGAGGTACCCCTACACTCAACCATACGAATATGAGCGTTTCACGCATGATCCGGTCGAACTCCGCAGACGGACTAGTTGTGGTATCTAGAAAGTTATCCTTAGGTCACAATTCGCTGTCTTCCCATCTGGACTAGTGTTAACTTTGTCACGTATGGTTTAGTCCAGAATGAGGTGTATGATATGTTCCTACACTAATGCTACTGTTGAGTATGATGGGAAATAAGATTAACTAAGCTAAGCTAAGAGAGAGAGGGTAAGAGAGAATCTAACTAGCCTAAGTGCAATGAGCATC
>MNCI01033465.1:509955-522709 GCA_015680685.1 Gnetum montanum
GGAAAGGGTTGAGAGGAACTTAAACTTAAAAACTTACAATAAAATCTAAGAACTAATGCCCCAAAACCAAGTGTGCTGCCTTTTATTTATAGGCTCACACCGGAACTGTGATATCGCGTACACGATATTGTGGCTGCGATATCGCAGCCCCGATAACTGGGCTCCGATAATTGGGCCTGACAGACCATGACTCATCAATTTGCCAAAATCACTTTTAATCATTTTTATAAAAATGCTCCAACATATGAAACATATAGAACATTTTATAAGGTTTATGATAACCTTATTTTTTAATTGAATTTCATTTTCTACCTTTATGCAACCTATTTTTCTAACAATTCTTAATTATGCATTTTGTATAAAAATCCTAAATCAAATTTCACCCCACTGATTCTGATTCACTTTGATAAAAATTTAACTAGGATTTTATTGATGTTTTCCTCAAGGCATCTTTAGCTCTTTTTTGCAATGTCATTCAATCCAATAACTGTTTAACTAATCAAGTAAACTAGGAACAGATAAGATGATAAAGCCTATTAAGAATGACAAAACCCAGCTCAATTTAGGTCTAGTGAGTTACCCTACTTCATGTTACCATGTAAGGCTCTGTGGGTGAATGTGATTTTTTATCCAGTAGGAAGGCAACCTGCAAGCTTTGAGGTGTATTTATCTACGTAAGCTTTGGGAGACATGTTAATGATCGGTATGAAACTATGTATACTTAACTGGAACAATGAATTGGCTAAAGTATTCAAAACCTAACGTGTCCAATTGAAATCTTTTAAAAAATAGATTGAAAATATGGATGAGCAGAATGAAAGGTTTGGTCTGTGAGAAATGGCAGCTAGGTTAAACGTGATAAGTGTTACAATTACTGTTAGTGGAATAAAGAAACTAGAAAGACTTCTTCTTAGATATTTATATAGGATCAGCAAGAGCTTGCTCGTATGAAAAGGAGGCAGAATATAATTTAAGGACCAACTTATAAGCATAGGAAATTCCGTAAGCAGAGGCAGGTCAGACTGATGAAATACCAAGAAAACTTGATTAAAATTTCAATGCCATTGATTAGCTTATTCTTCTCATTATTTAAGATCTTGAAATGATACTTCAATGCAAATCAAACCAGTTGCAAAATTTGTTTAAGATGCTTTGTATACTAAACTACATGAAAAGTAACCAGAAATTCTAGTTCCAGCTTCACTCATACAACTTTTTAGTTAGTTATTTATTTTTGACAACTGGCAACCTCCTGAAAAGCCTGCAACCTGCAGAGTGTCAGGTAGAGGTGTTATTAACTGAGCTACAATGTAAGATTTTAAATGATATTTGATTTTAAATTATTTATTATCAATGTATTTATTTATGTAGGTTTATTTTCTATTCTTATGTCCATTATTATTAGTTTTCAATTTAGGTTTAGTGGCGGGAAAGTTATGCAAAATGGTTTACTGTAAAGCATCTTGTTTTATTGCACGCTGTTCCTTGAAAGCCATGCATTAATGTCGAGTCACGATATTTTTATACGTTTAGTTTTTATACTTTATAGTGATAAACAAATTTTTACTGAAACAGACTGAATATTAAAGAAGAGATTCATAGATCTATACTATTCTTAAATATATAGATTTTTCTTTTTAGGAAATAACGATTTCCTTGATGTTTATATTGTTTAGGTTGGCATGGTGCTCAGAGCGATGGGGTTTGATAACAGTACATCCATCTACCTTGCAGCAGGAAAAATATATAGGGCAGAAAAATATATGGAACCCCTCACTCGGATGTTCCCATTGTTGCAAACAAAGGAGACCCTTGCAACTCCAGAAGAATTGGCGCCTTTCAAGGTTCATAATTTTATCTTTAAAGATTGATGTCTTTAAAATAATCAGCAGTCTCTTCACTGTCAAGGGTTTTAATCCTCAGGCGCCTTTCATTCAATGTAAATGGAACATTTTAAACTACATTGTGTGTGTGTGTTTGTTTTTTTTTTTTTTTTGGGTTTTTGCAGAGATTTTCTTCCAGGATGGCTGCATTGGATTACACTGTTTGTCTTTATAGTGAAATTTTTTTTACAACTCAAGGCGGTAACTTTCCACATTTTCTAGTGGGTCATAGAAGATACCTCAATAACGGACACTCAAAAACATTAAAACCAGACAAACGCAAATTGGCTGTTCTTTTCGATAATCCAAATATCAGGTTTGTTCCTTGTTGAGGACTTGTTCTAATTTTAATGATTTTGGATGTTGTTTAATTACATTACATTCTACAATTTGTATAAAAATTTTGCATAAATTTTGATAGTATAGAATGTTAACATACAATCATGAAGGTCTTTTTTGTGCCTTGGACTCTTTGAAGAAATAAAAATTTTCAGTCAGTGCATCCAAAATTTTTTACTTAAATATGTTAATTGGGGAAGGGTTGAGGAAGGGTGTACAAATGTTGAAACCTGAAACTCTTTGACGATTTGTACCTCCAAGACCTATATCGAACATAAAATGTTGATGATCCATGTATGAAGGTGCTACAAGTGTTACTTGAACTTGCAATCTCTTGCCTACTTAATCCTTGTCAGACAAGGAGATAATTAGCAGAGTCACCTCGTATTAGTTGGACTTTAATATTATTATTTTGGCTGTAATAAGTATATCTACTTCAACAATCAACATTTCCTTTACTTATTCTCTTTTTTGGAATGCACATGTTTTTTATTGCTCATATGCAGTATCCAAGTACTCTCCACCTTTGAAAATTCTTTTTGTTTTAAACCAAACCCGAAGGCATGCACCATATTGTTAAAACATGAAAATTAAACCAAATCATCATTGGATTTCATGGTTATAAGCAAAATGCTTTAACCTTAAGGTTTTCCACTTGGAACCAACAGGACAAATTCCTTTCCTTTTTACCCTTAAAAAGGGGGGAAACAAACTAGAAGAAAATTGAACGCTCAACCTTTTTTCTGTTGAAATTTGTAATATGTGGAGGCCATGATCATGGTTATAAGAAAAATGCTTTAAGCATAAGGTTTTCCCCTTTGAACCAACAGGATAAAATCCTTTCCTTTCCACCTTTAAAAAAGGGGGAACCAAACTAGAAGAAAATTGAAAGCCCAACTTTTTTCTGTTGAAATTTGTAATATGTAGAGGTCATGACCAGGAAATACGCATATCAGGAGGCTAATGGAAATGGGAAATATCTCCATTAGGATAACTCACAAAGAGAAAATTAAAATAATCAATGTTATGGATATAGCATTGAAATTGTAAAAGAGGGAAAGAAGAGGACGAGTGGGAGATATCATATACAAACGAATTAAAAAATTTATGAAAAGCTGAAATTTATTTTATAACTGCTTTCATTGATGACAGATTGAAATCATTTTAAATTTTATCCAAGAGTACAGTCCTGACCGACCTTTAGATCAGGGAGCTTCTATGTGACATATTGAAAATCTGTGAAAGCCTGTAGGATATTTACCTTAATTATGTGAACTATCAAAAGTTGTTTTTTTATTTCTTACAATGCGAAGCTGTATCTGAATGACCTTTTATTTTCCTAAAAATGCACTTTTGCCCCTCATGACATCAAATGTTTCCTCCACTTTCAAAACCATGAGATTTATGTAAAAGCTAGGAAATTCATGCTTATTTAAATTTCGAAGATATTATTTTACGTTCAGCTATTAGATTCTATTAAGTTCAAAACCTTAGATTTTCAGCTTGATTAGGAGATTATCAAGGGTTGTGGTACCCAGGTTTCAGGTGTTGTTAGCAACATTACAAAAACTATATAAACATCAAGATGCAATTTAGCAGAATGCCCCTGAAAAAGTCTCCTCATCTCTATCTTCTAGATTAATATTTTTAGCTGTAAGGTGTAAGTGATGTTTGTTCTGTGTATAACAATGTAAGAGTTCACCAATGTGATCCATTATATTACAGTTGTTACAGATGATTAAAAAAAAAATATGGAAGAGGATTTTATTTAATGCATATTGTTTGCGGATGGCATAGTATTAATTTAAAGGCCAAAGGGATCATGATTACTCTTGTAAATGAATGATAAATTGAGAATTTTGATAACAATGTTGAATATCATCATCATCATAGCCTTGTTCCTAACAATCTGGGGTGAGTTCTCTTTTGTGATTCACTTCTATCAAGAACTAATGCTGGATCTATTTGCAACTATTTTATATTTACAAGTATTTTTTCCCATGTCTTTTTTAAGTCTTGGTGGATTTCCTGGAACTGTGGTGTGGAAAACTTTTTCTAAGAGGTTCATCATCTGATCTTCATTGAATATAATCAAACCATCTAAGATGCAATTCCTACCGTTTATATGTAATAAAAGCCATTCCCATTCTTTCTCTAATATCTATAATAACAGAGCTAAATATCACTGAATGGTATGATATAACGAGTCAAATATGACTAATCAAGTCTAAATAATAGTTAGACAAGGTAGTGGAGTCCTATTGGAATGGAGAGCTGAATTAAGCCTTAATGGAAAATCCTAGGAAATAGCAATGGAACTTGCAACCTTGCATGAAGCGGAATGTTAAGATGGATGGTGAGCAGAAATGTAGCTGATGGTGGATGATGGGCTTAAAAAGAATGGATAACAGTCAAAATTATAACAACAAAAATGAGTACAATATCTATTGAAGAAATGAAAAATTAGATTGTTGCGATTAAAAATTTAGCTTTGGATTGACAAGAATTGGATAAGGTGACAACAATGATGATTAATCGTAAAGCCAACTAATGATGAGATAAGACTATAATGATGATGTTGCTCAGAGAAAAGATAACTGTTTAACTTTTTTATCATGAATACGATGCTTCTTAGTTTATAATTTCAATTTTTATTGAATGATTAAGCAATAGACCCCTGATTACAATCCTTCTTTAATGTCAATGGTTCTACATAAATATCTGGTTGCACATGAAATTTTTGATATGAATAAAATACTCTGTTTACCTGTTAAAAATAATCTACTTTAATTTGCAAGCAGTAGGTGTTTTTTATTTTTTATTTTTGTATGCCAAAGTCAAAATGAACCTTGTGAACATTTAAGAATTCATTAGTTGTCGAGGATTATAAATAAATATCAGGAAAAGTATCAAAGCACACGTCATTGCTTATTACTTTGAGTTTTAAGGTATTTTACTTCTGAAATTGCTTGTTACTAAGTACTTATTATGGGAGGATATGTTTTTAGAAGAAACTCTTGTTACAGTTGTATTAAGTATTTTTAGTTCATTTGATCTGTTAATTTAAAGAAACCTTGAAAATAATATCGTTGTATATTTAACACGGTGAAAGGCATAAAAAAAATTGCAGCTTTTTGTCTAGGTATGTTTCTTTTTGGTTTTACCTAGAACAGGAACTGTTCCTAATCTCATTTGTATATACATATATCTAGATAAGAGAGTAATATAAACTCAGGCACATGTATCTCTAACAGAGGTCACCTTTCATAGATATAATGCATTGTTACATATCTTGATGGATGCTAACTTTGTATTACTGTGAGTGTGTCTTCAAATATCTTAAAATCTTTTTTAACTTGATTCTCTCCAGATGGGAAACCTTGAAGGAGCAAATGAAAAGTATGCTAAAACATAGTGATATGAAAGGGGTAGAAGGGCGGAAAGCCAACAGTTCCATCTATAGTTTTCCTACTCCAGAATGTATGTGTCGCAGCAACAGAAATCAGTAAGCAGTTCAGGGCAATGGGAAACGAGTCTGGCAAAATTGAAGAGCTAATGATTGTTTAACTCCGGTTGCCTGGAAAATTGATGCACGTGGTTACCATCTTTTCTATTCAGATTTCTGAATTCACCCATTCTTTATTTTTTTAACTGTCAAAATTCTTTTATTCTACTCGATGATTGTATGGAAATGTTGACTGAAATTCCAGTGTAACTTGAGATCAGATCAGGAAGCATGTCGAGTTTTTTCTGGCTTGAGTTCATTGTTCATACAAGATGTGTTTGATGGTTTAGAATTGAACGCATTGCATGTGCCAATTATTGAATGGGCATGAAGGTGCAAATCTACGTGGAATATTGGAAAAGTTTGAGACAGTGAAATGTAGCCATTGACGATTAGCGGCTGCCATCTTCGGTCTGCAATGCGCAACATTACTTTTATCACTACCTAACATGAATGAAACTTCAGGCAAGATTCTTTCTGGATCTGTGTATCAAGTCGTCGTTAATGTGTCTTAAAAAATACAGCAATTTCATTCTTGCCAATCACCATGATGTTGTAATTTTTTTTAAAAATATTTTGGCAACATTTTGGATGCATTCTTATTTTAGTTTGCTTGGCATTACTTAATAAATGACACCTCATTCATAGTGTATATGATTGATGATTAGTTGGATGTCTTTAATGTTGTTTGAAATGCTTATGCTTTAGAGGACGATTTTCACATCTTGACAAACTGGGTTTGTATTTCAATTTCCTTTCGAAAATCATTTTATATATCTGTTTATTACGCTAGGTAAAATGTGATTTCGCATGAGTAAGGAGTATAAAAAGGGTCAACTATGGGTGAGAGCCTGGCGCTAATTGTAGCAATACTCAAAACGGATAATGAGGTAAGGCTGAAGGAACAGAACATTAGAGTTAGAAGAGCAGTCTGTTTACAAAAGAATTTTGTTTTCGGCTTAAGAAGGCTGGTTAGCTACTTGATATTAGCCCCAAATAAATTTTTGTCAGCTGATGTAATATAGCTTTGTAATAATCCAAATTAGGTTTGATTAACTGTTGCATGGCAAAAGAAAAATCAGTTACGGAGAGGACACAAGTTAATTGGATAATTGATAAAATTTAAAATATGAATCAAAATCGTATTTATTGGCCCTTGAAATATTATAAGAGGGAGGGGAGGTCGAATTTCTAAAATATTTTTTTAAAAAAATCGAAAATTTATTTATCAAATGTAATGTAGTGGCGGTTAATGTTTAAAATCTTTACATGAAGAATGAAGATTATCTTAAATAGATTAAATCATCGTTTTGCTATTCCAAGGAATTCAAAATAGCAATTATATCTTAACAAAAATAAGGAATTGAATTTGAGATTAGAATTTCAGTTTTTAAAGAAAAGTTCATAAAATGATATTACATCTTCTATCACTTGAATGTAATATAAATTATCTTAAAAATAATGAATAAAAATTTATTAAAAATATGGTAAATAAAAAATATATTGGAAGGGTGATAGTATTTTTGGAAAAAATAAAAATTAATCTTTTTCATTGGGTAAATTATTTTGTATGAATAATATGAATAAAAAATACTATTTGAAACTTATAGGAGAATTTTATAGATTTATCAAACTAGTTCAATTGTGGGTGAACTTTGCATTGAAAGAAGACAAAAGAAAGGAGAAAAAGAGAAGTACCATCCAATCCCATGCTTAAAAGAATATATGATGTCTTTTTTTTTGAACAAGTAAAAAGAGATTATATTCATTAAATGAGATTTGAAGTACAATGAAGTTTCTTGGGATCTTAACAATAAACTAAGATCATTATCATCCTAGCCTTGTTCCATTGCCCCCTAGAATCAACTCATAACATCAAGCTTTCAAATCAAGAGTCCTACCACTTGACCAATACCTCATTGTTAGTTTGCAAAACATTCATCTTCACATGAGACTAATCTAATACTATTCAAGGAAATTAAAATGGTAAGAGTGTAAGGCTTTAAGACTCCATAATCAAATTCCATTTCATAGACAACATTTTTCTTTTAATTTTTTAATGCTAGTGACCATACTCTAATGATCTTTGGTCCCTTCAAATTTTTTATTTTTTTCCCTACTAACACAACATGTTTGGGACCATCACTTGGAATGATGGTAGGGTTCTTGTTTCTCAAGTTGTAAGACCTAAGTTTGAACTTAGGCGTAACCCTTTGAAAGAGGTTATGCTTTCAGTCATCTATCACCCTCCTAGGAATCTGCCTACCCTCCTAGGAATCTGCGTGCCCTCCTAGGAATCTGCCTTGGCAGGATGAGCATTGAGCATGTGGGTGATGATCCTATATATGCTACCAAAGCACTCTAAAATCTAATAATTTATTGAGTTCTACCAAGCTAAGTCCAAGTTGTTATAAGAGCTTGTAAAGATTTTGATATAATAAAATGTGCAAAAATATATGATTACTATTTTCACAAGCATTCTTATAAAAACATCTATTAACCATCATCCATCCTTGTTTCGACAAAAACATCTATTAACCATCATCCTTCATCCATCCTTGTTTCAACAAAAACATCTATTAACCATCATCCTTGTTGCAACAAAAACATCTATTAACCATCATCCATCCTTGTTTCAACAATCCTTGTTTCAACAAATTATTTATTGTTAAAATTTTTCATTTCCATCCCCACTCTCCCTCAAGAAAAAAGAAAAGGGGGAAAAAAACAAGGATTACAAACTTTGTAAATTAGACCTGCTTTTTCCTAACAAATAGCTTCTTTATTTGCTTCACTTATACATACATTATCGTATATACCTATCCCAACTTTTAGGATTGTTTGGTTTTTCGATAACATTGATTTCTCAAACCCATCATTACTATGCTGAGATTTCAAACATTGATTTCTCATCCATGAACATAAGGACATCCATGAACGTAAGGACGCACTAGCGAGGTTACTGCAGTCAGCACCGTGTAACAATCAATGATCCGATTAACTCGAAGATACTGCTTAAAATGCAAATTAGGTCCATCTTACAATAATGACTTCTTCACTGTAAAAATCGAACGCTTTCCACTTCGACTACAAAAAAGAACTAGATGCTGTCTCCACGTAGAGTAGACACCATGATCCATACCATGCCAGCGTAAACTGATCATTCTTTTTTTAATTCCAGAGTATCCGTCCGGCTTTCCGATAAAGGCTTCCTGGACCCGCTTTGAAATCCGGTTTTGATTCCCAAGGAAAAAATTATTCCAACTTTAGCTTTAGCAAAGGGTGAGGAATCAGCCGCAGCAGACGATCAACGATAGGCATCTCGGCCTATCTCAATTTATCTGATTGCGCTTTGCAGGCGTCCAGAAGCCGATTCCATTAGTTCACTTCAACTTGTCAGGGCACGCAGATCGAGTGTAGATGTGTCCTTACCGTTTTAAATTTTCTATGAACCGGACGTGGGCACTTATAAACCATGAACTGCCGCTAGTCTTCTGCCAACAAATAATCTATACCCTGCAGAAAAAGTTACTGTTGCTGCTGCAATAATATCAGCGACACCACCCAAGGCGTGCTTCGGTATCCGCATCCGTGATCGATCGATTCGTTTAACTGGGTTACCTAAATAGGATACCCAGCTTTGCAGTACTGCACTATAATCGAAAGTTTCTTAAAGGGAATGGAAGATTCTGGAACTCCTCAACAGCATTTACAGTGACAACCAGTCCAGGAACCACATGGGCTCAACCGCTGAAATCCGCTTATAGAAGATTCAGAACATGAACGAAAAATCGAAGAAGTTTTTATCCACCACAAGAAGATAACAGTCTAGCACCAATGCATGCATTTGAAAACGAAAATTATGAAAATTGAAGTTCAAATCCCCTAAATCCTACGCAACAAGCAAAAGGATAAACTATATTTCAGCTTTTATTTGGGAGAAAGCAGAATGCTATTCACCGTTCTCCGAAATTACAGACTGCAGACTTTAGACTACAGACAAAACTAGATGCAACCATAATACAAACAACAGATCCATTTCCTTTGGAGTGGATCTGGCGTCTAAACAACCATAATGATCTTGAAAGACTCCCTGACGCCTGATTCACCATGAAAAGTGGATATTGAGCACAAAATCAGATATGGACATGGCAAGGCTGGGCGAAGGCAATGGGTTTCTTGGTGCTCAGGAAGAGATCACAGGAGACTCTGAGATGATAGTGGTGGGAGCTCCAGACGCCACCATTGGTGAAGCGCAACCTGCTCAGCATGTGCAGCCTGATCTGTACAACCCCAAAGTACTGTTCTTGCTGCAAAATCTCATCTGCAGAGAAGGGAAACATAAGGGGGATTTCTCCTGACAGCACAGGAGTGAACACTATGATGCTTCTCTTGCCTTGGTAGATGCTGTCCCCAAGGACAAGCACAGGGGTGATGGGTTCATCCCTCCACATGCCAAACGCCACCAGTCTGTAGTACCTCAGTCCCAATCTCTTGTTGGGGTTGACTGCCGCCACTGTGAATCTCATGCTGCTGCTCAGCACCCCATTACTGACATTCAATCTGGTTATGGCTGCTTCTTCCACATAGAACCTTGGCTTGTGAGGTCGGTAAACTAGCCAAAGAACCAGAGTTGTTATGGCTGCCAGAATAACTAGCACAGCCAATATCTGTGACACAATCAGGGCTGGTTTGATCCTCCTGAATGGTCTGCTGCGTTTATCTGCAGGTGGGTGAGAACGCTGTTGTGCTTCATCTTCTTGGGGCTTCTGCTCTTCCCCTTCTGCCATGGTTGTCTTGCTCTGTGAAGCTGTCCCAGAATGAGTGATGAAGCAGAGTGCAGAGTGAAGACTCCAGGAGGTCGGGGTGAGAAGTGACGGATATAAGATGAGATCAGGGGGAATCTTCTTGAACAACAGCTGTAGGCCTACCAAGAGCTATAGCGGGCAACGTGGCAGCAGCCTCTTATGTTTTCTACCGCCCTTGTGAATTTATCCTGTCTCTCGCTGCTTCAACATTAAGCAATTCTAAGGTCGCTCAGGTGATCAGTTTCGTTTACTGGGGATGCCCATATTTCAAAACCCTTAATAGTTACAAGTATTTGTCTTTTGTCACCTCCTGCAGTCATCAATCACTTCGTTTTTGTTCCATGTAATTCGGTCGAAGGAGGAGGTTTTTAGCGTTTCGTTTAATTTATTTGGGCACATGGGCCTCGGGTTTTTACAGGCAGTTGATGCTGTTGGGATGATGTGCATTGAGTTGTCTTTAAACCAGTATCAACTCCCTTCAGTATTAACGCTTCAAGTTGCATGTTATAATAACAAATCTTAAACTTTTTGCCTTCGCTTTTTCTGGTCTAATATTCTTTCTTATTTTGCTGAATCCCACGCTGAACCAATTCAACTGCAATGTGGAGCATGCGGTAACCTTTTAAAAATCTCTCGGGACATTTCTGAACCAACGCCGTCATTGTATAACTTTATTCATTTTATGATGTGCAATTTAGAATTTAATTCTCTTAAATTAAAAAGAACGAATTTGACAGGGTTATGGTGTAGGCTTGCTTGGTTTTAATGCTCCAACGGCCTTGCAATAAATGCTCACTGAAAAAGGCATATTTTATCTGTCAAATTCAGTTCCGAGGAAGACTGAAAAAGCCTTGGGAAGGAATAAAACTGTGTTAGAGCATCAGAACCAGCTGGATGCAGGGCTGTGTGAATTAAAGAAATGCAAATAAATAACTGGCCAGCTTACATACGTTAAGAATGGGAAAAAGAGAGAGAACAGAACCGAGAAAAAATATGAACAATCTTACATGTGTGGGGTGCCTGCGACACTATTGCTTGGTACTTGTATGTTATTTGGGTGGTTGAAATAAAAAATTAGGTAGGGATGAAAAAGATAGTTGGAATTGTTGGGATTTTTTTAAATCTTAATCACATCTTCATCGAAAAATCTAGACATTAACAATCTTTGACATGGACAATCAATGGGTCTAGGTTTGGGCAAAGTCAATAGACCTATAAAAGAGGAAAATAGGAATGATATTTTTAATTAAAGCTCATAGTAGCTATCTTTTTGCATAATTTAAATTTTTCTTTGGAATCTTGAGTAGTTTATTTTTTTAGGAAATCTTTTTAAGCTAAACCACAATGTAACACCCCGCCCTAGCTAGGGCAGGGTGATGCCTAGGATCACTAGTAATCTTACAACGGAAGCATGATAACTAAAAACCAATGATGTGTAGAATACATGATATTAAGGAAGGTCAAACTACACAGAAATTTCATACCAAAGCAAAAACTAAACATACATTTCAATTTATAAAACTGCATGTCTCTACATAAATCAAAATATGCATTGCTTTGCTAAAACACAAAAGCACATGAATATCATCATCACATATATAAGAGTACAAAGAGTTTCATACAACGATACATAGTCCATACTACTATATATGAAAATATACATTAACCGAGCACTAAAGATTTTTCCCTTTAGTTTATCTCTCTGTGCTTGTCTAGGCTCCTACGCCTTTCACCTGTAATTAATTAAAGTTAGTACACAACTGAGTGGGAAGCCTTTACACTTCCCCTGCTAGATGGTCGACAAGTGTTGCACTAGAGGATCGTAGTGGGGTACAAGGAAATCTGCAATAACTATTAGTCTTATGCATGCTCAAAACAACTCACCCACTGATGAGTTATCATTTTGTTGGCCGCAATATCGCATACCTGTCTCCTCATCTATAAATAAGAGGTAGAGAGATTTGATAGGGAGTTTTTTAGAATTTCTTTTAAGTGTTTAGTTTTAAGTAGTTCTTCTTTCAACCCTTCTCTCCCAGTGCATGCTCACAGTGTGGTGATTGTAATTGTATGGCATCCTTATTCAAGTGTGACGTACTTGGACATGCACATGACCGGCAATAAAGATCGAGATTACTTCATCATTGTAGCATCCACTTAGCTTAATTGTTTATTTATTTATTTAATTGTCATTTACTGCTTTCTTAGTTAATATCTCTTCA
>MNCI01033465.1:523579-572250 GCA_015680685.1 Gnetum montanum
AAGAGAAACCCTAGGGATGTATGCCCAAGGTCAACTATACGAACTACGAACCCATCAATTCCAAGAGCTTATTAAGCGGGTAGCAAAAGAAGAAGGAGAAATGGCTAGATGGGAGAGTGTTGAAAAACATCAATGGGACGAGAATCTTAACTTAACAGAGGTCCATAATCACAAAAAGGAGAAATCAACCTATCTCAAGGAGGAAGAACCATCTTTGCCAGTACAAAAATCATTAGAGAAATCGAGGCAAAGATCAATAAGAGGCTAGAATGGATGCATAAAAAGTGTGAAGAATATATCAATATTATTAGAGATAGAGTTTTGACAACCCGAGAAGCAGGACGAAATATCATTAGACATTCGGAAAGAAGGGATGAGGAAAATAAGAGCTCCACAGCTAATCATACATATGAATGCAACATTTGCCTATACGATCACCCTAAGGGCCAATGCCCAATCTTGTTACATTTATATGAGCATTGGGGAAACACATTACACCCAGAGTTCGTACAGAGATATTGTGTTCGATCATAGTGACAACAATCCCAGTCATGGGGGAAACCATCCCTAAATTAGAGACACCCTTCATATCATCTTAATCCAAATGCTTATCTAGTCCAATATCCTATTTCCCCAACTCGGTCAACATACTCTATCTTGCCGCATTATCATTCTCCTCAGTACTATCAGCCCATGTCCTCAACACAATCATCGCCTTGTGTACCTTACAATTCTTCCAAATTTCAACATTCTCATCCTTTTCCTCCTTCTACATCGCCACCAATTGTTCCTGAAGTGTCTGCACCACAGCAACAACCCACGAATGTTACTTGTGCTACTATTGCCAACAACAGTGAGAGACCTCCTCAACATCAGAGACATCCCTTCTTTAGACATGACTATAGGAAGGGACAACACAGTTCCGAGGTCGCTGCATTCTCCAACTCAGCACAAGTCCAGCACTGTGGTGCATCCTTCTCTTCCAACCCAATTCCTCGTGTTACTTGATCAAGGCCACCAATTAACACTCCAACATCCATATGGCCCAATGAATATAGCCATGGAGAGCAACATCCTGATCCTTGCATATCATCTTATGGTCCCAAGTATCATAGTGGGTCAACTCTTTATCCGGGAACCACATCTTATAAATTGCCTCTCTATGCTTACTATAATCAGATGTGTGAACCCCAATGGGGTAAGTATGACCAAGTTTCAATATTTCCAACATGCAAGCATCCTCATCTTTCAACTATTAATCCTTGCCATGCTCAATCGTTTAGTTATGGGGGATATCCCCCATTCTAATAACAAGCAGGATTAATAAATATTTTTCATTTTCTTTAATTTTACAATTTTTTGTTTTCCAGTTTTTTAATTTTTTTAATTTCTTGTTTTATCTTTTTGTCTTTTTATCTTTTTACAAGTAATCTCGTCTACGAATAAAACACTCATGTGGCTCATTGGTTGAGGTGTGTTCTATGTTATCAAGTCTCGAACGATCAATTATTTGGACAGTGAGCTCATTACACCCACTCATCTATCCTACAAATAAGAGGTTTTGTTCGAGGATACAATGATATTCTTGACATTCTTAAAACTTAAAATTAATTTTGTCTTCATTGTACCCAGAATGAAGAAGGATGGATCAAGAGGGAATGATTAGGGTGTGACATCAAGGGGACTTGCAGATTCTCTTTGGTGACATCTATGGGAGTTATCATGCAACATGGTTGTACTAAGATCCTTGTAGATCTAACGAAAAATAGAAGTAAGAGTAATAAAAAAGCACTCAAAAATCCAATGCTGTTCTAGGGGGTCCCACTAGAAAGACATGCACCCATGCCTGAAAGTTGGTGGCTTCTCTGGATTCAGCAAGCATCAAAAAGAAAAAAAAAAAGAAAAAGAAAAAAAGAAAAAGAGGAGGAAGTGCCACAAAGCAAAAATCACTCCTCCCTTGAACCAAATGCCAAGTGATCGTACGCCTTGTTTTTCTGGTACTCTCATAGTCACTCATCATGGCATGAAACAATGCGGTGTCACTAATCAGAGGAATGGACTTGGTCTTGATTTTGGAATGATGGGTTCATGACACATTAATCATGCTTTACATGCAGGATTCATTGTGCCCTGGGTCGATTTCTTCATGTCCCATTCTCTACAATCCCTTCTATACCCCGTCTCACCTCGTTGTTCATGTAATTGTAACTCGTGTCTTGTGTAGCATAGAATTTTGACGTCATTCCGATGATACTTACATGTGTGTGTTTTGTGGAACGAGTTTGGATTACATTTAACCCTTCGAGTGCCCACGGACACTTTTAAGTGTGATTACGCAAAGGCATTATAGGTTGGAACCTGCTTTGGTGAGGACCCACTTGCGTAATTTTTGTAATTTGCACTCATAACACATCTTCCACACACCATCTACTACCCTTAGCATATTTTCAATGATATTCTTTCCCTTATTACTATCCCTCTGAATTCCAACATTCCTATGAACCATCACATGGCCTTTTTCTCTCCCTTACCACCCAAGGCCCTTATTGATCAATTCCACCCACACATAATTATTTGTGCCTTCAGAACTAGTTAAATTACCCTAGAACCCTTTTTCACTTGTCCACATGTCTTTAGTATACATTGTTAATTTTAGAAAAATCTTAAAATTCGGTATATTGTGTTGTGCCTTAAATATCTTAGATTGTAGTTCGCTGGTCCTCTGATTTTCATTTCATCTAAACCCATTTGAACCCGGAGTGTTCAACTCAGTTGTGGGGGAGGGGAACACATCGAATAGTGCATAACTTTTTTGAAATTTGTCATTGCTCGAAGGACATTATCAAAGGTAATTAGCTATTAAAATTAAGATAAGTGTGTCAAAAATAATTTTATCCCCTTAGCTACACTGGAAAAATATATTTGGAAACCACCTAAGCAGAAAGGACTTAATATTATGATCTTTCGAGGACATGTAATTAACGTCACATAGAGATAAAAACAATTCCATTAAGGCAAGCAGTAAGGTATAACCTAACTTTGGAAACAACCTTACTAACGATTGGCCCCGTGTGATTGTAGATGGCCCCGAAACGTGGACAATAGGAAGGTCCTGCTCAAGGTGGGAGCAAATGGCCTAGGAGAGGCGAAGGACAAGTTCCTGCCAGACAACATGTAGAGTAGAAGGAACAATCATTTAACATTCACCAAGAGGGCCTTGTTAATGTATAATCAAGGCAGGTAGAAGGAGGAGCTATTGCAACACCTAAATAGGGACAACATCTCACATTGCCCCAAGATTGTATTCAGGCTATCCATGAAAGGTCCATCTTCACTGTAGTGATGGTGGAATTAAATTTTGAATCTTTCATAGGGTTTGCTCTAGAGGCCATTAGGGACCACCTCAAAGGGTCCCCATTATGGCCTATCCTCTCTCAAAGCAGTGCCTGGTACTTAGGGGAAATGTACCAATTTTGGCACAATAGGGAACAAGGCACCACGGTTAACATTTGTGGTGTGACAGTCGATTTCTTTGTCCAGGCCATTTTGGAAGTATTAAACCTTCCAAATATAGGGCCAAAGGTTGCTTAGTTGTCTACCCATTTAGACCTTGATGCACGATGAGTTTGGTTGGAAAGGGCATATGGCAAGAAAGATAAGACGTTTGGAGAGTTGACGATAGAAGAGAGGATCTACTTTAAAATAGGGACTTATCACCTCTTCCCCACAAAGGGATTAAAAAGAATTTCAACATATGTTGTAAGAGGATGTGCAGTGTTGATGGGGAAGGTTAATGCTAACCTACCTCATCTATATTTTACGGAGATCCTGAGGCGGTTTGAAGAACGGAAGACAGGGAAGCTTGCGTTGCCCTTCCCTTGTCTTATCAAGAAGCTGTGCAGACTTGTTGGTATCAGAGGATACAACAATGATGTCCTTAGAAAAGCCTAAAATTCTTCATATGCTGAACTACTAAAGCCACCAACTGCAAGAAAAATCACTAGTGAGACGCTGGGGCCAGAACAAGAAAAAGAACAAACAGCAAGGCCAATTGCAACTCAACTTGCAAGACCCAGCCAACTTCCAAGCATGAGACCCAGCCAACAACAAGAAGTAGGGCCTAGCATGGGCCAGCAAGATCAATCGCCGCCACCGCAAGATTACAGACTGTCGATGAGCCATCTCTAGGCTATCAATGAGACGGTTAGTTGGGGAAGTCATGATGATGCAAATCTCTTCCGCATCATCGACGATGCCATACAGCCCACGGTTTCTTTGGATCGTGCAAAGGGAGAAGTGTCCATCCATACAGGAGGAGAGAAGAGCACTTGGTCACAACAAATCTCAGGAAACACTACATCTTTTCAAGTGCAATTGGAAACTGGTGAAGGGGCCGCAGTGGTGGTCATGCAGTACCAGGATGCAGTAGAAGTGGTAGAAGTGGTCGCAGACCACATTAAGGAATAATTCAATGTACTTGTTGTGCTATTGGCAGACCTTACAGGAGCACGAGATTCTCAAACTCTAGCTGGAACCTCAATGACTCTTGCAGAACATGAGGATGTACTTGATTGATTACTACAAATAGGATAGGTAATGACATCCCTTAGGATGTTATGGCAATTCAATCAATCCTCATTTCCACCAAAGGAAAGTTGGTCTTAACAGAGATGAGGGTCAAGCACACTGAAGCAGAGGTGCAAAAATTGTAAGAAAGGCTCGTGACCCTACAAGCAGCACAACGGGATCCTTTGCAATTTTTTCTTGCAGACCAGATGGACACATTCAAAACTGAGCAACTAACTAAATTATTGATGAAGAATAAGAAGGTGGCAGAAGAAAAAGAGAAGGCTATTTGGGATGCCTCTGTAGCACAAGCATAAACTTATGCACATACCAAGGCACTCAAGGCCTTACAAGAGGAAAACAAGCAGCTTGTTGTTGACAACCTTTGGTTGACCTCTGTGGAAAAGAAAAAGAATGTTCTAGAGAAACATTTTCAACAATTACAAGAACAACTCATCCGAGTCAATCAGGACATGAATCGTTTAGCTAGGAAAAATTGAACCCTCTTAATGGAGGAGGTACACACCATCCGCTAGAAGACGACTATTGAAATAAACGTGTGGCAGAATGAGGCTAAACGAAATCCAAAGATAAAGGAGTACTTCTGGGACTAGGTGGGGATGTATAAACAAATCATTGAGAAGGAGATCCATATGGCCAAGGCCCACATCAATGCTATTAGTGCTCAACACACTAACTGGTGGGCCATATTGGACACATATGCATTTTTCCACTAGGCGGAAGTTAAGAACTAGGACTTGTAGATCCAAGATCTTATAGAATACATGGAGTTGGCAAACCTATTGATGAAGTTTCATTTGGCCATGCGTTTACTAGGCCGCATATATGGGGTCCCATATACATGGCCTCATATAGGCGGCCCCGTCGATGCAGCCTTGTCGACGCATCCTTCCATGCAATGATGTGGCCTCGTTTACACGACACATATTTCGGCCTATAAATAAGAGGGCCTTCCGCCTCATTGAGGTAACTTTTAGTCAGTTGTAGCGAAGCTCTTACAGTTTGTTGCCGTAGGAGACAGAATATTTTCCAAGTGCCCGCAGTAAGTGTAAAGAGGTGTCTAGCTCTTTATTCGAGCACTGATGTATCTGAGCCCATTAGCGTGAACAACAATAAAGATGAGCTTTCAAGCATTCCTTGCAGCATTTGGACTTAGTCATTTATTGCATTTAATAGTTTAATGTTTCTATGCTTTGATAATTACTTAAGTTTCTCTTATTACTAGTTTAATTATTATCACTCATTTACAGTTCATAGAAACCATAAGTACGACCATCTCGAACGTAAATCCAACACTTGGTAACCCAGTGATGCGTAACGTCTGGTAACCCAGTAGTGGTTAGGAAATGCTCAGGACGTGCCCAGAAGATGGGATCAAATACTTATCCTAGGAATAGTTAAGATACAGATTAGGATAATTATAGGTTGAATAATATTTCATTCCTTACTTCCATACCTTAATTAGACACCAAAAGATAAAGTAAAAACTATAAAAATTAGTTGCCTCAATCTCACTTAACCATTGCCACTAGATACTTACAAGTGAGGTTGAGAAGACAACGACTATTCTAATAAAGGGTTTTTCTGGTTAGAGGTCTGGTGTATGTTAAGTACTTACAGTCTATGGAATTCGACCAAGTCGTGTGTGAACGCTTGTGATTCGCATGGTTGGGCGTAGGGGTACCTAGCCGCTCATCATTGGTGCCGTTGCCAGGGACTGTTAGTCTTACATGCATCATCTAACCTTAGTAAAATTATCATACACGTCATTGGAACAGACCCAGGATAGTAACATTCATGCACACTAGGTGGATTAAAGTAAACATAAGGTACACTGATTAAATAGATCATCTAACATCCAATTTGACTTCTTCTCATAGGCAAGATGTATCCAATCCATTGGTGCCACAGGAATGTTGGGTGGTATACATGCATCCCGATGAATATGTCCCTGACTTCATGTTCATCCTACATAAGGATGAGCATTTGTGATGGCGGGACATGGAGGGCAACATCGTACTACCACCCGATCGATCGGCTCTTGCAATGCTATTTCACAATCTTACTAGACTAAGCATCCAGGACTATGGAGTGGAGTACGTCATGGAGGACCATGACTATTGGGACTATCATCCCATTGAGGCTCAACGAGCACGAGACCAATAGCAGGCAGAAAGATACGAAAACCTGAAGGGGAAATAATTCAGTAATCCCTTATTCTCACAAGGGCTACAGGACGATGGGGATCCCATCTTTCATGATTCCCATTTAGCAAACTTACCCTGGGGTAGTAGATCCTTCAATCCATCATCTAGAACAAGCCTCCAAGTGACCAAGATCCTCAAGAGGATGGAGGGTCACATAGCAAGGATGGGCAGGAAGATCAAGGTCGTCATTAGGGTAGAGGGGGAGATCAACACCAGAGCGATGATGACTCTCCTACCTCTTCTCCATCCTCTCGCTCTCCTATACCTTCATCCAGTTCAGGCTTTGATCGTAACCGGGGTAGAAAGGAGCGAAAGGACGATGGTTGAAAGGATCGAAAGGGACAACGTGAGAAAATGCATGACCAATCGCGCGATGCTCGCTGTCATGAAAGGAGGGGTAACTGGAATCGTCACAGACATCATGGTCCTCAGTAGGACTATGACTCGGATGAGCCATTGTTGGCTACTCGAAGCATGCTCCAGATCACCGAGGTAGTTTAGATCCCTAGTAGGCATGTGAAGGATAGCCAGATCAAGCGCGTCAATATGAACAACATCCCCAGATTTGAAGGGGGATACAACTGTGATCTGCAAACTCACCTGTAGGCGTTCCATGACGCCTACACCCTACAGAACATTAACAATGATTGGAAAAAACTTATCAAGGAAGCAGAAAACTAGTACCAGTCCTTGGAACCAGAATCAATCAGAAGATGGAGTACGATGCTTGAGATTTTCAATGACAAATATCAAACATACTCCAGAGTGGCGAACTTAAGATGTCAGATCCAAGGGTGGAAGCAAGGTAATCATGAACCCTTAGATGCAGCCATGAGTAGATACTATTCATTGCTACATCGGTGCCCTGGTCATGCCTACTCTTAGCGGGCATAGCTTTACCACATCATTGATGGGCTTCATTTTGAAACACGAAATACCCTTAGCATGTACGCCTAGGAGCGACTGTTGTAACTAAGGGCCCATCAATTGTAGCGCCTCATTGAGCAAGTGGCCAAGGAGGAAGGGGAACTTAGAAAGAAGGAGAGTGTAGAAGAATTTAATCAGGATCCCTCCATTAGAAAGAGGAAGGTCTGATTCTGTGACGAGGACAAGGAATCACCATTAGAAGCAACGGTGAACTGAAAGACCTTACCTTTACAAAAGTTTGCATCTGAAATATCGACAAAGGTTGTTAAGATGTGGGAATCTTTGAACGAAAAATTCCAAAGTATGCTAAAAATTGTAGAAGTGTCTAGAGAACAAGGTAATGATCATGATCGGCGTAGGAAGAAGGAAGCTGAACGTGCCCAATATAAGGATAATGACAAAGTTTCTGTAGCAGCATAGGTTGCAAACTCTGACATGGAGGAGAAAGATGAATGTGGCATATGTCAATACGAACATCCTAAGGGGTGCTGTCCTGTGATGTCACATCTCCAAGAGTCTGGGGTATACGTGTTGAATCCTCGCTTAGCAAGGCAGCAAATACCCTGAAGGTTGCCTTACCCACAAGGCAATCCCAGGCAGTTCCACTAGCAACAGCAAAGGTATTATCCAAGTGGAGCGCCGCCACAACCGTACGAATACTTCCAGTAGTGGCAGCACCCATAAGCATCAGGGATGCCACCTCTAAGGCAGCAGTACCCTTAGAAACAGTCAGATCCCTATGGGTACTACATTAAGCAATCGGTCTCTCCACAGGACTCTTCTAGTCATGCGGCCTTTCAAAGTTATTACCACCCCCTGAAATATTTTTGACCTCAGTCTCCATCACCCAGGGGGGAAAACCCACATCTCTTATATCCTCCATCACCTTCTCCTGCCACTCCTTCTCCACAACATCCCACTCAGCTGCCACTTGCTCCACCTATGTAGGGAGAGATATCGCCACAGCTACAGCAATGAAATGCTACGAGGGCTATCAACATACAACCAGCTCCTCATCCAAGTGGATTGGAAGCCAAGCCATGGAAACGTCCCTTCTTTCGACCCAATCATGTACGGACACCCTCACACCCACCTGTGGCCAGTGCCTATGAATCTCAAACCGCCTCTACTGTTCCACTGCTTGAGTAGCTTTCAGAAAAAATGCCCTCCAATGTACAAACGGTCATGCTCATAGACGCAGTGATCGACTAGATAAAGGCAGGTCACCTTCCCCGGAAATTGACTGATCTGGGAAGTCCCCTCATCCATCTTCAGGTGGCAAGAAATGAGCCTTGTAAAGCTCTTCTATACTCAAGGTCAGGAGTTAATTTGATCTCTCATGACATGTATAAGAACTAGAACCTTTCCCCACTTAAGAAGATCAACATTAGACTCGAACTGGTAGACCAATCCATCATTGTTCCCTTGGGAGTGGTGGAAAACATTGTGACCACCATTTGTGGGTGGTCCTATCCTTCTAATTTCCTTATCATTAGTGTTGAAAATTACAAAGGAAACTTCCCAATCATAATGGGAAGGGCCTGGTTGAGCACGGTGGATGCAAGAATAGGACTCCAAGATATTTCCCTTGAAATTTCAAAAGAAAATCCTTTTGGAAAGATCAAGAAGAAGTGCATTCCATGCATCATGTACAGTGACTCAGGGTGCAACTCTGTGAAAAAATTATGGTCTACTAAGTGGATATTCATTCAAGCATGCAGTCGGTGTACTGAGGAATCACTAGCCCAACAATGCTTGTACATAGCAGCCGCCGATCAAGAGGGCACCCAGTGGCTGACAGCTGATCCTGCTAGTAGCGCATTGTGCATGGAACCATCTAAGGCGCTTGTACGAGCCTATGTAGAATGTATGGATGAAATGAAGGAGGTTCATCAACCAGTATCCACTGTTGATGACCATGGTGACTGGGAAAAGTTGCAAATCCCTGAAAGCTTCAAACAAGAGCCCTTGGAACTCAAACCTTTCCATGGGCTCCACCTAACCAGGGATACCACCTCATCATCACTAGGACAGCCTCGCTCCATATTTCGCATCTCCTCCTTTCCACCCAGTCGTGGAGGAGCCATCATCCCTGCTAATCCATTCCACTACACTCATCACTATTTTGTAATTTTTTTTGTTGTTTTACACTTTTTATTTTTTAACATCGTTCATACGTTTGCCAATTCTTGTTAATTTTTTCCTTTATTTAATTATTTCCTATTTCTTTGTGTGAGTTTCATTTTCACGTGATCGCTAACATGTCGTGCTATTGTCATCAGGTGTTAGGCGTGGATGGTTTTCGTTGCGATAGGTCATGTACAATAGTCCACCTAGTTATCTGGCTCCCGCCCTCGCATGGTTGTCATTGGACTTTACGTCTATTTTCAGCTCATAAAATTGGCAATGAGTCCATGTCATCCACCCATTCACACACTCCATGGTTTTCCTTCTGTTGAGAACATGTAACCCCTTCACTTAAAAACATTGTAATTAATGTGTGACTTGTGTAGTTCCTAGACTCAGGGATGATCCAATGGTTTGAAGCAGGTGTGACTTCAAGGGGAATGCAACATTCGTCGCTCTCTCCTGTCCCCTAGGTTGCTGGTGTGTCCTTACAGATTTCCTGCCACTCCACGTTCTTCTCCCCAAGGAAGCTCTTGGGCAATTCGACCTTGCATGGTGTGGTCCTCACCCAAAAAAAAAAAAAAAATAAACATGAGGATTCAAAGCACATCCCTTGGTCGAATGCATGGGTGTTTGCATGGTGTCGTTCCCACAGAAAAACAAAAAAAAATCATGACCTCACTATGTGGGAATTCAAAGCACACCCCTTAGACTGCCTGTCATGGGCCATAAGCACTAGTTATGGGACTTCCTTCGTCCCCTCTAACTTAGTCCCATTTCACTTCCTTCCTCTCACGTTGTTGGAGTAGTGGTTCTCTGTGGGTGCATTCCTGCCTCCTTGGGGGATGGCCAAGGCTTCGTTGGTTGCTACGATGTCACTGTATGTAGATAGTTTTGGGTTTGAACTTAGAAAAGGTTCTACCAGGTCACTTAACCACAACTGTACACGGGGTTTCATGTGACCGACGATTAGAATTTCCATTCTCTCATCTCTCTCTTCACCCATTTCTCTTCGTAACTCACCTCACTATCCGTCTTATGTTGCGAAAGTTTATCGTGGTTTCCATGGGCTTCTCATGCCTTGGCGGGATCTCTTGGGTAGGAGTATTAACTGGCGAATACCATTTCTTGGCCCCGAGGCCCACGGACCCTAGTGTTGAGGATATGCAGGGGCTACTAAGGCTATTGCCTACTATGGGGAGGACCCACCTGCATATTCTTGGTCTCACTTGTTAAGTCTCCCATCCTTTGGATTTCGTGGTTGATTATTTTCAGGGTCCCATCCCTCGATTTCTTCCCCGCAGAGTTCTTTTGCATCACGTTCTTCTATTTTTGACTCTTTTTCGAATCTTGATTACCTTCCTCCTATCCTCAGCCATGACTGGGCCTCTCATGCACTTCAACTGCCCCAATTTGGTGTTTCAAATTCATCATTTCAAGTTTTCTTCCCAAGTTGGTCAATGGGTGCACACCCCTACGTATACGGGGCCTTGTATACGCAACCCCCTACGTATATGCGGCCCCGTCAACACAGTGCCTAACCTCTATATATACACCTGTTGTGCTTTGAAAACTTATCATTTCTCACACAAATTGGGGGGAGATTTTGCCATTTTTTCTACCTAACTCTTCCCTACGCACTTACATTCTATCGTGCATTTGCATCAACCGATCCTTGCCCTTTTAAGCAACCAGAGGTATGCTCTCAGTCGTGGGGGGGTGAAGCCTATGTGTAGTTAATTAATTAATTCATTAATTAATTAATTAATTAGTTAGTTACTGAAGACTTCGCACCTCTAAGGGAAGAAACAAAAACAACCGTTTAAACTTCAACTCATCCCTTGTTGTTTTTGGTTTTAACCCATGAATTAACACTCCAAGGGACTTAATGGATTGTCTATGCCAACAACATAACCTAGTCAAACTAAGAAGGTGTATAAGGACCATTTTGAGCTACTTATGCACAATCTAACAGATGGTTATGTTTGATTGCAGATGGCACCCAAACTGAGGCATCTAAGGGGCGAAGGACCATCACAATCGAGGGACAAGTATCCATGCACGAGAAGGGGATGAGGCACGCAACAGCCAAAGCACACAGAGGGTTCTCATGCAACTGGCCGCCTCCGCGAAGGACTTGATGTGGAATCTATCCATCAAATTCCCGAAGAGGAGATTCCCAGCNTAAGCACCCATGAACGGGAAGGGGATGAGGCGTGCAACAACCAGAGCATGCGGAGGGCTCTCATGCTATTGGCCCCCTCTGCAAAGGACTTGATGTGGAATCTATCTATTAGATTCCCAAAGAGGAGATTCTTAGCGAGTAATTGCAAGGGGATGAGACTTCGGGGATAGCACCACACGACTTGAGGTCACCTTGACCCAAGCTTGTCTTAATGCTATCAAGTTGCGCAAAGTGCAATGGATGGTCCTCCAAAAGCTAAACTTTGGACCATTCCTCGAGAACGCACCAGAAAATGTGAAGCTCCAACTACAAAACTCTCTGATGTGGCCAATCATCACAACAAGTGGCGAATGGTACTTAGGAGAGACCTATCTCTTCTAGACGAATCAGCAACCGGCGTCCAAAGTAAGAATCAAAGACATTTTTGTCTCTTACTCTTCAGAGGTAATAGCGTAAGCTCTGGGGTTGCCCGAGATCGGAGTAGATGTGGTGGAGATCCCAAAACAAGAAGACCCTGAGGTAAAAAGGGAGTGGATCAGGAGGTGCTATGGGATAGATTGTAAGGAGTTTGGCTCTCTAACCACAGTAGAGAGGGTATATTCAAAGATCGTGTCTTACCACCTGAATCCAACGGTAAGACCCAGCAAATCACAACCTTCTCCACTGGTTCGTGTGCAGCTCTAAGTGGGAAGTTTTTGATGAGTCTTCCATAGTTACTATTTTTGGAAATTGAAAAAAGGTTCACCAAAAGCAAAATTGAAAGACGAGCTCTCCCCTTTCCCTGCCTAATTAGAAAGTTATGCAAATGGGCAGGGATAACACGATACGCCAATGACATAATTTGACATGTCCCGATTGCCTCATGGTTTGAAATGATGAAAGATAGGACTCTAACCATGACGCAGACAGAGGAGGAGCAACAACCACCTCCACCACTTGTGCAAACAACAAGGTTGGGTTTGCAAACCATTGTAAAACACATTCACGAGATCCGACAAACACTCTTGAGTTAGCAAGAGTAATTTGGCAGGACTGGTGGAGGGGAAGACCCTTTGATGTATCACCCTAAAATGAGCCATCTGGAGGAAGTGGCTCGATCAGTCAGCTTGTTGGAAAGAGCAGGGCGGATGTTCTCCATCGCCCGAACGCAAGTACCAGCAAGGACAGATCCTAGTGTTTGAGAGGTAACAGTATCAACCCAGTAGCTATTTCCCGAAATCTCTAGGAATGCTGCTACCTTCTCGGTACACTTGGAAGATGGTGAAGGGGCAACATTCTTGGTGATGCATCACCAAGTACAGGAGATTGTGGCTGAAGTGGTTGCTATTACAATTGCTATAGCTCTCAACGCACCAGCGACACCTATACCAGATATTCATAGACTTCAAGATGTACAGGCATCTGTTGAAATCTCACGTAGCAAGATCGATGCAGCCCAACATGAGAAATTGTTGGACCAACTGGTGGGAACTGGGCAATTGCTTCCAAATGTCTTTGACCTTCTGGAAAACATCATTGCAACCCAGTCGAAGCTGCTCTCAACAAGGGGTAAGAGCTTCATTTTGGAAGGGCAACTTGAAACTACTCAAGCCACCTATCAACGATTGGCAACAGAAGTGGCCCAACTAAGAACCCAACTTGCCAATCCAGCTCTCCTCAACTATGAAATCACTAGAGATGAAGCTTTTCAACAGCTTCAGCTCAAACTTCAGATAGTTGAGGATGAGCGAGAGTCGACGATCTTCGATAAGTCCTTGGCAGATGTTCAAGCATATACTTTGAACAAGGACTTGATAGAGGTTCGCTAGGAGAATGTTAGGTTGACTGCGGAGGTTCACCACCTGCGTAATGTTGGTGCAGAAAATGAGCACATGAAAAACTTTATCCACTAATAGTAGGAAGAGCTAGCTAGGGTGAATGCTGACGTGAGAAGGTTGGTAGTTGAGAAGCAAAATTTATCCATGAAGGAGGTTCAGGCTTTGCAACAAAAATATATCATCAAAATCATCACTTGGAAGAACGAGGTCCTAAAGTTTGAAAAAATCAAGAATCATTACATGGACCAAGTGGGATTACAAAAGGAAGTAAATGAGAAGCAGATTCAAGTTACAAAGGCCAAGCTGAACCAAGCGCTCCAGTAGCTCCAAGAAGGAGGCGAGGTATGGTAACCTATCTTCGAGGGGTTGAATGCCTACAATCAAGTTGAAATCTGCCTTAAGGAGTTGTCGATTGAAGAAATGACAAAGTATATGGAGCTCACCAATCTTCGCTATGCAAACTTGGCCATGCTCACAGCTGGGAGACCGCGATCCAAATTGGAGAAACAAGTGGCTACCTTGCACTCTTTATATGAGGGCAAGTTCCAAGCGCATAAAGCTACGAAGTAGAAATTGGAAACAGCAAACACAAAACTCAAGGTTCTCTGCACGAGTTTTGAAGGACAATGTGCGGTCGTGGAGAACTTGGCTTGTCGGATGACTGACTACTAGCAGCTACAGACATCAATTCGAGTGTTTGACATTGAATGGAAACAGTTTGCAGGTTGGTTCGTCAATTTGAAAGAGCTCCTTCTTAGGCTGCCATGTCCTTGGGAGGTTCTAGTTCTAGCACACATTGTTGAAGTTACCTGGATAGTGAATGATCTCAGAAGCAAAGAGGAAAAAATGAGGGCTCTTCTGGAGGCTTTCCGATTACCTCCAGAAGTTGTAGCTGCAGCGGGACAGCCATCATTCGTGCCACTGCCACCACATGGGCTAGAGGCAAGTGAAGGACCGTCAGAACCACCACCTCCAGGGATGGTGTGATCTTCTCTAATGATTTTTTGCATCCTTCCACGCAGTAGAGAGTCTAGGACTGGCAGGGTGTTCAATTTTATCTTTGAACACTACCATTTTTATAATTTTCCTTTCTTTGTACACTCAGGCACTTGGGTAAAATTGATGTTGTGTCATGTGTGTGTGTCAAGTCATGTGTGTTGTAAATAAAGTCCATACCTTCCAAATTGTAAGAGGAACTCGAGGACGAGTTTTTACTCAGTCATGGGGGTATGATGAAGTGTCATTTGGCCATGCGTTTACTAGGCTGTGTATATGGGACCTTGTATACACGGTTGCATCGACACGGCCCCATATACACGGCCCTGTATACACGGCCCCATTGACGCATCCTTCCATGGGTTGACGTGGCCTTATTTATGTAGCACCTATTTTTGCCTATAAATAAGAGGGCCTTCATCCTCATTGAGATACCTTTTAGTTAGTTGTAGCAAAGCTCTTGTAGTTTGTTCTCGCAGGAGATAGAATATTTTCCAAGTGCCTGCAGTAGGTGTAAAGAAGGTGTCCAGCTCTTTATTCGAGCGCTAATGTATCTGAGCCCATTGGCATGTACGACAATAAAAATGAGCTTTTAAGCATTCCTTGCAGTATTTGGACTTAGTCATTTATTGCATTTAATAGTTTAATGTTTCTATGCTTTGATAATTACTTAATTTTCTCTTATTACTGGTTTAATTGTTATCACTCATTTATAGTTCATATAAACCATAAGTACGACCATCTCGAACGTAAATCCAACACTTGGTAACCTAGTGATGCCTAACATTTGGTAACCTAGTAGTGGTTAGGAAATGCTCAGGATGTGCCCGGAAGATGGGATCGGATAATTATGCTAGAAATAGTTAAGATACATATTAGGATAATTATAGGTTAAATAATATTTCATTCCTTACTTTCATACCTTAATTAGATGCCAAAAGATAAAGTAAAAACTATAAAAATTAGTTGCCTCAATCTCACTTAACCATTGCCACTAGATACTCACAAGTGAGGTTGAGAAGACAATGACTGTTCTAACAAAGGGTTTTGTTGGTTAGAGGCCTGGTGTAGGTTAAGTGCTTATAGTCTATGGAATTCAACCGAGACATGTGTGAATGCCCGTGATTCGCATGGTTGGGCATAGGGGTGCCTAGCCGCTCATCACCTGTAGTATGCCAACCTTGCCATGTTAACAGTAGGGTGCCTGAGAATAGAGCTCAAGCAATAGGTAGCCACCACCTGCATCAAATATGAAATAGAATTTGCAGAACGCAAGAAGATATTGCAAAAACTGGAGATTGCAAATTTTTAACTTGAGGTGGTTAAAGCAATCTACTAGGGACAAAAGGATGTCACAACAAACTTGGCTCGATGGCTTGTAGATTTTCAAGAATACAAAGACAAAGCCAGAGCCTACGAGGAGGAATGACGAGTGTTTGCGGCTTGGTATGTTAAGGCAAATCAAATGTTTCCGCAACTACCCTACCCATGGGAGGTGCTGACTCCATAAAACATCGAAACATTAGCATGGATGGTGCAATACCCCCAAACCAGAGAGGAGAAACTCCAGGCCATACTTCAACACCATCAAGTCCTAAGACCTGGAGCACAAGACAAGGGAAAGACACCCATGGAGGAGCCACTGCCACCAGGAACTACATGAGTTCCATCAATTTTGTAGCTATAGGATTTCCTTTCGCATTCTTTGTGTTGTGTCTTAATTTTTTTCTGATTTCACACTATGGCATGAACCCATTCTTACCAATCAATAATCCCATACCTATCCACTATGTAAGTAATAGAGCTTGTCCTCACTGTAACTCGAGGACGAGTTTTCATTCAGTTGTGGGGGTATGATGAGTTATGATTTTGTTGGCCGCGATATCACATTTGCGATATCGCAGCTTGTTTCCTCATCTATAAATAAGAGGTAGACAGATTTGATAGGGAGTTTTTTAGAATTTTTTTTAAGTGTTTATTTTTAAGTAGTTCTTCTTTCAACACTTGTCTCCCAGTGCATGCTCGTAGTGTGGTGATTGTAATTGTACGACATCCTTATTCGAGTGTGACGTATTTGGACACGCACATGACCTGCAATAAAGATCAAGATTACTTCATCATTGCAGCATCCACTTAGCTTAATTGTTTATTTATTTATTTAATTATTATTTACTGCTTTCTTAGTTAATATCTCTTCACTCTAAACTCCTTTTAAACATGGAATGAGTATGACTTAATCATGAGCATTTAAGTGTGATTGCTTGGTAACCCAGTAGCATACCTAGGCCATATGCTTGGTAATCCCAGTGGTAGTCATGCACGAGGTCCAAGATGTATACAGATGATTAAGGAATGGATGCTCATTGCACTTAGGCTAGTTAGATTCTCTCTCTCACTCTCTCCCTTTCCTAGTTTAGTTAATATTATTTACCATCATACTCAGGAGTAGCATTAGTATAGGAACACATCATACACCTCACTCTGGACTAAACCATACGTAACAAAGCTAATACTAGTCCAGGTGGGAAGATAGCGAACTACGATCTAAGAGTAACTATCTAGATACCACAACTAGTCCATTTGCAGGGTTCGATCGGATCATGCGTTTAACGCTCGTATTCGTATGGTTGAGTGTAGGGGTATCTCGCCACTCATCACCCACCATATTGCCCATAATGCTAACATAATCATTATCAAAGAGGATAGATAGCTATCATACAATCATAGTTAAAGCCATGGTTTGACATCATCTATCATATATTTGGTACAACACCTCACATGCATTTCCATTATCATGCCCATGTCATCATACCTACGATATATTGTTAAATAATTCATAATCCACACAATCATAATCCATATTATTAGTGATATAACTCACAAAGTAGTACTATCATATACATAGCCCATGTGGTCACTAGCATATCCACACTTAGTGGAGCATGTGAAATGTTGCCATAAGTACTCATAACAGCCATTGCCTATAGGTCTTTTATTTATCCAATTGATGCTAGGGTCAGTCAACCTGTGACCCATAACCACTAGCCTTCTAAAGGACTAGCAACAGGGATGAACACACCTATGCCACGTATCAGCCGTAGGCATGAACACACCTACACTCTCCCACTCTCAAGATGAGGCCTGAGATAGTAGCCTCACCGATGCATCATAGTGGGGGTCAATCCATACTACCTCTAGGGTGCCTCATCACCAACCAGTCCACACCCTCATGCTAGCACCACTCGTCAATGATCATCACAAGCATCGTTGCAAAGACATGTACACATTCCGACTATCTTAAGCCAACACATGTCATAAGCATAGCACATCCAAACAAACATAACATAACCACACATATCCACACCTAACAATTACAGTCATTCCATGAAAACAATACTGTGATTCGACAAAACAACATTAATACCACAATATGACAAAACAATACCATATTTCTCAAATTGGATGTACTTCCACACAAATAATCGCTATAATAACATTCAAAATGATATATGCCCAAAGAAAAAACCAATCCCACGATTAGAAAGTACTTCCCAAAATGATCCCAACAACACTAATTTTACCTATATTGTACTCTTGGAAGCAAATTTATGTGCATTCAAAGTTTAATTGATAAAATAATATTTCATAATATTTAATTACCACTAGGAAGGATTGGAACTCCCAAAAATGCTCATGCCCCAATAGGCTCTGAAAATATCATATTCCAATCATACTAGTCTCATCAACATCACTTATCATATTCTACAAGCCCACATCATACCATACATTGCATATACATTAATACACAATTTGTAACCAAAATCAAATAATTTCAGGAAATAGGAAAAATAACATGTCCAAGCTCGATCTTTGAGCTATTCACTCTACATGCTCACATCGCATAATCATATACACTAATCCAACACAGAAATATAAGGAAAAGGTAAAAATAACTCACCAATTAAAATTGTTGGGGCAGAAAGGCTAAAATAAGTAGAAAACCCTAAAAATTTAGTAGGACTCCATTTCACTCCAAACAAATTCTGCATTCATGTAGATGTAACCATAGCAATATCAAATCCAGGTTTAGAGCAAGCAAGAACTATCCACAAAGCTTAAAATTCTAGAAAAAAGAGGAAAATAAAAGAAAACTAAGGAAAAGAGAAGAGAATAAATGTAACCCTCATTTTTGTTTCTAAACAAAAAAAAAAAGGAATGAAATAGATCCAATTTTTATGGGTGGTAGTAGAAAAAGGGTGGTGGATTTCTTTCTGGTTTAAAAGAAAAAAACAAGATTTATGCCTCATGCATAAATGTTACTTTTATGCATTGGTTTTTTTTTCCAAAAAAAAAAAAACCAAAACACAAAACCAAGTGATGAGTCACATTTTGGTTACATCGATGAGGCCTTGTTGATGAGGCGCCGTTGATGCATGCAATGATGCGTCGATGAGGCCCCATCGACGTAGGGTCCACTTTTTAGCTATAAATACATGCTCACCAGCCACATTTATGGCAACGAGATTTGAGTAGTAGTCGAACTCTTGCAGTTTTTACATTTGAAAGTTAGAATATTTCTCTTGAGTGCCCGTAGCAGGCGTCATTGAGTGTATGGATCTTTATTCGACCATTGTTATACCTAAGCACGACAATGTGAGCGGCAATAAAGATGAGCTTTCTGATAAACCTTGTAGCATTTTGGGTAGGTTAAATATTTCATTTATGCATTTAATGTTTTCAATTAGTTATTCAATATTTTCTAGTAATTAAGCTAATTAAGATAATTAACCGAGATCAGCTAGATAGATTAAACACATAAGTACGACTACTTCAAGCATAACATGTATTTTCTTGGTAATTCCAGCAGCATTAGTGCTTGGTGCACCTAGTAGCATAGTGCTTGGTAACCTAGTAGTGGATACATGGGTTCAGGATGTGTGTAGAAAGTGGAAATCGATGCTTATGTGAGGATTAGTTAGAGATCAGTTAGTCAGTTAATTTAGATTAGTCATTAAATTACTCTACCTCTCTCTCTTCAAGCACCTAAAAACATAAAACATAAAATGATAAAAATGATATGCCTTAATTACTCTTAACTATACCGTTATGCTTCACAAGTGTAATTGAAAAGATAGTGAATGACCTTAGGGTAAGGTTCACTTCTTAGAAGACTAGTGTACCAGAAACGGTAAAGTCCACAAAATTTGATTAGATCGTGTGTGAAAGCTTTGTGATTTGTATGGTTGGGCATAGGGGTACCTCATTGCTTATCATTGATGTCGTTGTTGGGGACTTTGTTTGTTTAACGTGTGCTATCTAGGATTAGTGAATATTATTAGTATTGTTGGATGAACTCAAGGTCAACATCACTCTCACATGACATATAACTACGAAGCACACTGATAATTTTATTTTTTTTGCAAAATGTTTTCTTCTCACAGGTGTGAATATGTCACATCATTGATCCCACAAGAGTACAAAGTGGTATATAGTCATCTAGATGAGTATGTACTGACTTCACCTTCATCCTACATCAGAATGAACAACTATGATGGTGTAATATAGAGGGCAACATTGTATTTCCTCTTGATCAATCTATACTTGAGATGTTATTTCAAACCCTTGAAAAGTTAGGCATCTCAGATCTTCACAAGGAATACATTGTGAATGATCATGACACTCGGGACTACCATCCCATTGAAACACAACATAAATGAGATCGACACTAGGAGAAGCACCATCAGTTTACGAAGGGGAAACATTTCACTAATCCCATTTGTCGATGGAGTACCGTGTTAGAGTTGTTTAATTACAAATACTAGACATACTCTAAAGTGTGTAATTTGAGACAACAAATCCAAGGCTAAAAATAAGGAATATATGAACCCTTGGATGCCCTCATGGGTAGATATTATTCACTCTTACATTGATGCCCTAGTCATGATTATTCTTAGAGGAAATAACTTCGCCACATCATAGATGGGTTTAAAGTAGAAACTAGAAGAACTCTTAGGGTGTATGCCCAAGGGAGATTGTATGAACTAAGAGCTCATTAGATCCAAAGGTTGATAGATAGGTAGCAAAAGAAGAAGGTAAGTTGTGAAAAAGGGTAAGTGCAAAAGAGTATAATAGAGACCCTTCCATTTGGAAACAGGAGGTTTAATTTTGTGATGAGGAGGAGTCACCACTCGATGAAGTGGTGAACAAGAAAACCTTGCCCATTCAAAAATTTGTTTATGATATTTTGAAAAAGGTTAATAAATTATGGGACTCTTTGGATGAAAAATTCCAAATTTCTATGAAGATTGTTGAAGAATCCAAAGAGCAAAATAGTGATCATAACTGCAAGAAGCAAACAAAAGCTGAATGTGCCTACTAGAGATGTAAGGGTAAAGTTGTTGCCATTGAGAAAGTTGTGGAGATAGACTCTGATGATGAAACTTGTTGTGACATATGTAATTACAAATAGCAAAAGGGTTGTTGCCCTAGTGTGACACTTATAAGAGTCTGGGATGTATGCATTGAATCCTTGACTAGCACATAGGCAAGCACCTAGGTGATTGTCATATCCTCAAGGCAATGTAAGGCAGTTCCACTAGCAATAATAAACTTACTACCCAAGTGGAGCTCCACCACAACCATATGAGCAATACCAATAGTGGCATCAATCACAATCATTGGGAATGCCACCACCAAAGCAGCAGTACTCTTATAGGTAACCAAATCCATACAGGTACTATGTTTAGCAACCTATTTCTCCAAGAAGTTCTACAAGTCATGCCTCATTTTAGCATCATTATTACCCTCTAGAGTACCATTGAACACATTCACCATTTTCTTAAGGAGAAAATCCATATCCATACCACCCTCTGCATTCGTCTGCACACACACGTTCATCCTCAACCTAGTTACCTTTTTCTCTGTCCATGTAGGGTGAGATTCCCATAGCCACAAAAATAATATGCTACAAAGGCTGTACATTCACAACTAGCTTTCCAACCAAGTGGTTTAGATAATTAATCTAGAAAAAGACCCTTCTTCTGACCTAACAGTCCTCTCCAACCTTCACAACCTTGTATGGCTGATTGCCTTACAGCTTCAACACCATCATCTTCTGCATCAAATACCTTTGAGTGTCCTTCAAACCAAACGTTGCCTCAAAGCTACATTGTGATGCTAACTCATGCTATTTTTGATTAGATCAAGGCCAGAAACCTTCCTATGGTAAGATCTAACCTAGGAAGTCCACTCATTTACCTACAGATTGTTGGATATGAGCCATGCAAGGCTCTTCTTGATTCTAGTTTCGATGTTAATGTCATCTCCCATGACATGTACAAGGCCTAGAACCTACCTCCTCTCTAGAAGAGCAACATCCATCTAGAATTGGTAGATCAATCAATCACTATTCCTTTAGGATTAGTGGAGGACATTATGAGCATAGTAAATGGGTGGTCCTCTCCTATTGATTTTCTAGTGATCAGGGTTGAAAACTACAAAGGTGACTTCCCCATCATTATTGGAAGGGCTTGGTTAAGCATGATCAATGCACGTATGGGCATAATGGACCTCTCCTTGAAAATCTCCAAGGAAAATACATTTGAAAAGTTAGAGAAGAAGTGTATTTGATATATCATGTATAGTGATAATGAGTGCAATTGTGTGCAAAAGATTTGGTCCATCAAAAGTACATACATTAAAGCATGCAATCAATGTGTACAAGAAATAGATATTCAGAGGTATCTATATGCAGCAGCCACAAAATAAGAGGGCACCCAATGGCTGATAGTTGACTCAAATAGTAGCACATTATGCATAAAACCAACAAAGAGCCTAACATATCCTTATGTTGAAAGCATGGATGAACCTGAGCAAGTTCATCACCAACTCTTTGATGATGAAGATGATGATACCTATTGGGGAGAGTTGGAAATCCCTGATAACTTTAAGCAGGAGCCCTTAAAACTGAAAACCCTACCAATCATCATGGAATATGCATTTTTAAACAATGGAAAATTGGTTATAATCAATGTCAAATTTGCTTCTAAACAACAAGAAAAGCTGTTAAAGGTGGTTAACAAATGGCTAATAGCCTTTGCTTGGTCATATCTTGAGCTAATAGGAATTGACTTAAGGATATGCCAACATTGCATTTACACTGACCTGACCATGAAGCCAAGAAGGCAACTGCAGAGGTGGCTAAACCCCAAATTGAAGCAGATTGTCAAGAAAGAAATAGAACAACTCCTCAAGGTAGGGTTCATCTATTCCATTGCAGATAAAGAGTGGGTTAGCCCACTTGTAATTGTACCAAAGAAAGCTGGAAAGTGGCGAGTCTGCATCAACTTTAGGTTGTTGAATATGACAACGTTTAAAAATCATTTTTCATTACCATTTGTGAATCAGGTGTTGGACACCATATCTGGGCATTGCTATTATAGCTTCTTGGATGGTTATAATGGCTATAGCCAAATCCAAATTGCACTAGAAGATTAGGCCAAGACAACATTTACGAGTCCTTGGGGGACTTTTGTATATTGTAAGATGCCATTTGATCTATGTAATGCCCCTACAACATTTCAATGCCTGATCCTTAGTATTTTCCAACAGTATATCAGTAGTGGTGTGGAAGTCTTCATGGATGACTTCTCCACCTATGGAGCTACGTTTGGGCAAGCCTTGGACCACCTTGATAAAGTACTAAAAAGATGTGTAGAAATAAATTTGTGGCTCAATTGGCAAAAATGTCACCTTATGCTCCAAGAAGGCATTGTGTTGGGCCATTGAATTTCATAAGAAGGGATTGAGGTAGACCGAGAAAAGATAAGGATCATCCAAGGAATTACACATCAACCAGAGACAGTCAAAGATGTCAGGTCATTCCTTGGACATACTGGCTACTATTAGTGATTCATAGAGAATTTCTCTAAGATTGTAAAGTCATTGGTTAGCTAACAAAGAAAGATGCTCCATTAATTTGGACTAAGGAATGTGAACATGTATTCAAACAGTTGAAGGAAAAACTTGTAGAAACTCCAATTCTACAGGCACTAGATTAGTCTAGATCATTTCACATAATGATGGATGAATCTAATTATGCTTTTGGAGCTATGCTTATGTAGTTGGACAATAAAAAAAATCCATATTACATCCATTGCACAAGTTGAAGCATTGTGGGTGCATAGTTGAATTATACCAAAACTAAAAAAGAACTAATGATAATGGTGTATGCTCTTGACAAGTTCAAGCACTATGTGCTTGGCTATAAAGTATTTGTGCACACTAACCATAGTGCCATATGCTTCCTGATGAACAAGCTAATGGTACGTCCTCGTATCATATGGTAGCTCATGATCTTGTAGGAATTTGATCTCACGATGGTAGATGAAAAAGGGACCAAGAATGTGGTCGCTGACCACCTCTCTCGATTAAGATGGGATAACAAAGAGGAGGAAAGCCCACTCTTTGATCAGTTTTTAGATGAACTTCTCTTTATAGGAGCAATAAATGACAAAATGACCATAGAAACAAAATGGTATGATGGCATCCTCACTTACCTTCTCACTCAGGAGATGCCACAAGATCTTGACTTTAGAAAGAAGCAACAATTTCTTCATCAAGCTAAAAACTTCATGCAAATCAACAGATATCTCTACAAGGTGTGTGCCAATGGCCTAATTCATTGGTGTGTCCCTAATGAAGACCAAGTACATGTTCTCCAAGATGCTCATGAAGGTCTTTGCAGAGGCCACTATGCAGGGAGACACAACCATAAAAGTCTTGATGGTAGGATAGGATTGGACTACAATATTCAGGGATGTCCACCAGTTTGTCCAATTTTGTGAACATTGTCAATGATATGGTGGAATGACCACTCGAATGGAAGGTCCTCAATAGTGCATTTAACCATTAGAGCCCTTTGAGATATGGGGCATTGACTTAATGGGTCCCATCACACCCATGTCCAACGAAAGGCATATATCATCGTAGCAGTTGACTATTGCATGAAGTGGGTAGAAGCAACAACCGTTGTTGATTGTACATCATCCACTATTGCTAGATTTATACAACAAAATATTGTAAAAATGTTTGGGATGCCACATGTACTAATCTCTAACAATGGAACTCATTTCACAAGTGTCACGTTTAAAAAGTTGATGCAACATTTGTTGGTTGAACATAAGTTAACAACACTCTATCCCCCCCAAGCCAACAGTCAAGCAGAGGTAACCAATAGGGAGATCACAAAAATCCTAACATGGACCATTAGCAAATATAGGACATATTGGAGTATAAAACTCAATGATGCACTTTGGGCCTATGTTTCAACATGGAAACTTCCTATTGGCTATTCTCCCTATGAGTTAGTTTATGAAAAACTTCCAATGCTCCTAATTCAATTTGAACTTCGTACACTCTCAACAACCTATGATTTGAATCTTGACCTAAGTCTAGCATAGAAAGAAAGATTGATCAACCTCAATGTGCTAGATTAAAATTAATTGGTGGCCCTATCTTTGAATGATGTGTAGAAGGCATTCAACAAGTAATGTCATGACCTAAGAATACGAAAGGTAAAACTTCAACTAAGAGATAAGGTTCTCTATTGGAATCCCACACATGTACCCTAGAAGACAAAATTTCAAATGTTGTGGGAGGGACCTTATATAATTGATCAAACCTTTTCCTCTAGGGCCATGTTAATTTACAAACCTGAGAGTCAAAATAAAAAGCAGTTGGTCAACATCCAATAAGTGAGACCTTTCCTAGAAATAAGACAAGCCAGTGCAACTACCACGTTAACAGATGGACAACCATGTTCAATTTTTTGGATCTTCTCCTTCCAATTTAGTAATGGGGGAGATGGCCATCTATGCTAACAATCCATATGGCTTCTCAATTTTTTTATTTTTTATTTTTACATTTTTGATTTTACAAGTTATTTATTTTACAAATTTTTGATTTTCAATTTCTTCCATTTTGGCCATTTTTCGTTTTACACCATTGTTAGTATATTTCAACCTTTCTTGATTATTTTATATTTTTTAATATATTTTACCTTATTTTGTTTTGTTTGAGTGGGACTTTTCATCATTTTTTCTAATAAAAGTATTTTATTACCGCAAGACACAATGCCACTATTGCTGTTTACTAATGATGGCTTGTGCTTAATGTTGTGATTATCAATGTTGGGTTTCTATTCTTGAATTATAATGTCTAATGACTATGACATGGTTTATTTTTCATGGAATAACCAGTGATTCCACATCATCCACCTATCCAATAAACTCTATGGTTTTTCTTGTTCTAGGAGTTTGAGGTCCCTTCCATTAAAATGAAACCTTTAATCAATTGGTGATCTTGGTAGTTCTAGAATTGGGAAAGACCCAAAGGTTTGTAGAGGGTGTGACTTCAAGGGGACTCAATACTCTTTGTACTCGTCTACTTGAGTGCTTAGGTGTTTTTCATGAGTTGCTTACCATTCCATTTCAACGACTACTAGGAAGTCAAATAAAACCTTTGCATGGTATGGTTTCCATCCAAAATTCAAAAATAAAAATAAAAATTTAAATTCGAAAAAAAACATGATGAAAATTCAAAGCACATTCCTTAGACAAATAAATGGGCTACAAGCACTAGTTATGGAATTAGAAATACATGCACCCATGCCTAAAGGTCCCCTCTAACTAAGGCCCTCTCTCACTTCCTACTTCTCTTTTCTTCTCTATATGAAATGGTGGTTGTTTTGTGGAAGCACTCTCATGTCTTGAGGAGGTGGATTGGTCTTGGAGTGGTGATGCAAAGTCACTGAAGGGGGTTGGTTTTGGTGTGGACTAAGGATGGATCTTCTTAGGTCATTTTAAACACAAATTCCACAAGGGACTTCTTATGACCTCAATTCAGGATTTCATTCCACCTTCTCTGTCATCCATCCATATTGCCACACCTTGCCTCACTACTAGGTTCTATGTTATGCTCTATGTATTAGTCTGATGTGTTTGAATTCTTGGATAAATTCTTTTTGGTTGATCCTTAACTTTTCATGACCATTAATCAATTGTGGGGCCCATGGACTCCTTAGTTAAGGTTATGCAAGGGCAACAAAGGCATGAGCCTACTATGGTAAGGACCCACTTACATATCTCTTGGTTTGGTTAGTTAAGTTCCTTATCTTGGACATTACTACAATCCTGTCTTTCACATATTCCATTGTGCAAACCATTATGTGCTCCTTGATCTCTCATTTTTCATCTTCTTTCTTCATGTTTCTTAATTTTCTTAATTTTCATGACTTTAACACCCTCTTCTCATATTTTCATCATATTTTTGGTTTTTTGGGCTTCTAGTTGACCCTAATTTCATTCAAAATTTCTTTGTAATTTTCAAGTTTTGACCAAGTCAACTAAAGTCAACAGTGGTCAATAGTTGTGTCGACAGGCCTTGTTGATGAGTCCCCATCGATGCATCACAAAAACTCTATATATACCACCAGAAACATTAAAATTCTTATGATTTGCTTCATAACACCAAGGGAGTTTTTGCCATTTTTTAGAGTCCAAAACCTTCCATAGCCCATAACTTCCCAACCATTTGCCTAAATCACTTTGTTTTTTGATCCCATAGGTACTAGAGGTAAAATCTTTATCATGGGGGCTACAAAACCTTAAGGTTTTTGATGAAAATTTTTGAAAAGTTTTCTAAATTTCCCAAAGGGTTAATAAATTTAACAATATACAAACATCAGTTGTTTTGAGAGTTAATCATTCCAACATCCTTTGGGATGATTTATTAATAATAACACATAAATAAAATAATGATTGAATTATTTAAATTAGCCATAATCACAACTTAGCCAAGTCTAACCATTCTAAGGAGATAAAGGTATCCCAATTGTTTCATGTTACACAACAAATTGCTAATCCATAGTCTTATTGTGATTACAGATGGCACCAAGATCAAAATGCTCATAGGAAGGAGAACCCTTCCAACTAAGGGAGAAACGACCTAGAGCTGGAAGGGGACAACAAGAACAAGCCTAAGAACTACCAAAGGAAACCCATGCAATGGGACCTATTTGAGAGAAGCCCAAAGTAAAATTTTTTTGATAGATTCTAGAAGAAGAAGTGCCAACAGAGTAATCAAAACAAGGGGAAGCACTAGGACCCATGCCAAGGCTTGAAGTCACTTTAACTCAAGATTGCCTTGACATCATTAGACCCCAAGAGATCCAATGCTCGATTCTCTAAGAATTGAACTTCAGGCCATTTCTGGAGAAAGCTCCAGAAGAAGTCAAAACATAATTGCAAACCTCTCCCATATGGCCAATCATCACCTTCAGTGGGGAGTGGTACATGGGAGAGACATATCTCTTTTGGAACAACAAAAGGCTAGGGTCCATAGTAAAAATCAAGGATATTCAAGTGCTTACTTGGCTGAGGCTATCACACAGGCATTGGGGTTTCATGATATTGGGACATAGTTGGTAGAGCTATCAACACAAGGTGACCTTAAGGCCAAAATGGAGTGGAATTAGTGGTGTTATGGGGTTAATCGTAAGGAATTCAGTGCGCTTACATTGGTAGAGCACATCTACTTCAAGATAGTGTCCTATCACCTTAATTCAATGATGAGGCCTAGCAAGGTGATCGCCTTTTCTACCTAAGCATGTGCCACTCTAAGTGGGAGATTTTCTATAAACCTTGCATAGCTAATTTATTTAGAGATTGAAAAATGCTTCAAGAAAAAAAATGTGGAAGCAAAACCTTGCCCTTTCCATGCCTCATTTGGAAACTTTGTAAAAGGGTAGGAATCATCTACTACACCAATGACACAATCAGACATGATCCTTCGGCTTCATGACCTAAATCATGAAAGATAAGACAACTACCATAGCTAAAGAAGAAGAGCAGTTGCCACCTCCATTGCCTACTCAAGAAATAAAGTGGAAGGCATATGCAGCCATTGAATGCTTGCATAAGATTCAACAGTAGCTTTTGCATGGGTAAGAGTAGCGTGCAAGGATGAGTAGTGCGGGCCCATCTATGTATTGACTAACAATGTGTCAGCTTAATGACATGGCTCAGATAATTAGCTTGATGGAAAGGGGTAGGCCAATATTTTCTACCCAACAAACGAAGTTGCCTGTGAGGTCTAATCTCAATGCTCGAGAGGTAACAATGTCATTATTACAACACCATTTATTCCCAAAAATCTTTGGGAATGCTGCCTTCTTCTCAGTGCATTTGGAGAAAGGTGAAGGGGCCACTGTATTGGTGATGCAGGACCAAAGGTAAGAGAGTACGACTGAAGTAGTTGCTGACCACATCACTGAAGCACTTAATGCACCTGCAACATTTGTACCAGACATATTTACACTTCGAGTTGTGTAGACATTCGTAGGCATGGTCAACGAAATATTGCATGTAGCCCAGCATGAAGAATTTCTAGATTACTTGGTGAGGACCAAGCAACCGATTCTAGATATCTTTGATCTTCTAGATAACATCACTGTAACTCAGTAAAAGTTGCTAGAAGTAAGAGGTAAATGTATCATCTTGGAGGGGCAACTTGAAATGGCTCAAGCATAGAATCAATGCTTGGCCATGAAGGTTGCCAAATTACGTGCCCATCTTGTTGACCTTGTGCTTCTCAGCCTTGCAATAACCAGAGATGAAGCTTTTCAATAGCTTCAAGAACAATTTAAGAAGGCTGAGGAGGAAGTAGTCATGGCCATCTTCAACCAGTGTGTAGTAGAAGTAAAGACATATTTAGTTCAGAAGGGCTTGGTTTAGATGTGCTAGGAGAACGAAGCACTGACTACAGAAAATCATTGCCTATGCAATGTTGATGCCCAAAAAGAACAAATGTAAGAATTCATTCAATAGTAGGAGTAGCTAGCTAGGGTGAATATTGAATTGAGAAAATTGGCCACAAAAAATTGCAATTTGTCTATGGGGGAAGTTTGTGCCTTATGCTAGAAATTTGCCATTGAGATCACTACCCAGAAAAATGAAGCTTTGATGTTTGAAAAATTTTAAATCACTATAGAGACTAGGTTGGCTTGCAAAAGGAAGAAAATTTGAAGCACATCCAGATGGCAAAGGCAAAAGTAAATGAGGCCCTCCAGCAACTTCAACAAGAAAGAGAAGTATAATGGCCCATCATTGATGGGATTGATGCTTATAATAGAGTGGAGATCTACCTAAGGGAGTTGTAGATTGAAGAGATGACATAATACATGAAGTTGGCCAATCTCTGCTATGTGAACTTGGTAATGTTGACTACTAGACAGTTGTAGTCAAAGTTGGAAAAATAAGTGGCTAGCTTGTACTTGCTATACGAGGTAGTGTTCAAACACCATGAAGACACCAAGTAGAAGCTTGAGACTATAAATGTTGAACTCAAAGTTCTCAGAGCATGATTCATGGATCAACGATCAACTACTGAGAACTTGGACAAAATAATGAATGATTACCAAGAGCTGAAGGATGCAGTTAGAGCATTTGACATTGAATAGAAATAATTCGCTGCCTAATTTATCAATGTAAAGGAGCTCATTCCAACAATTCCATGTCCTTGGGATGTGCCCATTCCAACCCACATTGGTGAAGCTCCATGGATGATACACGATCCTAGAAGTAAGAAGGAGAAAATGAAAGCATTACAAGATGCTTTCCACCTTTCACTAGAAGTTATAGCAGCAGTGGGATAACCACAACTACCTCGATTATTGCATGTTCTTGAAGCTAGTGAAGGTCCCTCAGAACCTTAGGAGCCACCACCTCCTAAGACTATCTAACCTTCTCCATCAACTTCACACCATTGGAGGGCATGTTGTCCAAGTTTGAAGAGTCACATCATGGTGTTCAATTTTGTGTCATGAACACCATAATTTTTGTAATGTGTTGATCTGTACACTAAGGTACTCAGTTTTGTCAAGTCAGTTATTTTGTTTTGTTTTGTTAAGACTTAATCAATAACCCCATACTTTCCAATTTTATAAAGGAACTAGAGGATGGGTTTTCATTCAGTCGTGAGGGTATGATGAGTCATCAACATGGCCTCATCGACTAGATGTCATTGACAAGGTCCCATTGATGTATGCAATGATGCGTCAACAAGGCCCCATCGATGTAGGGTCCACTTTTCAGCTATAAATATGTGCATACCATCTGCATTTATGGCAACGAGATTTGAGTAGTAGCCAAACTATTGCAATGTTTACATTTTAAAGTTAAAATATTTCTTTGGAGTGCCTACAAAAGGAGCCATTGAATGTACAAAACTTTATTCGAGCATTATTGTACCTAAGCATGATAGTGTGTGTAAGAATAAAGATGAGCTTTCTGATAAACCTTGTAGCATTTTGGATAGATTAAATATTTCATTATGCATTTAATGTTTTTAATGAGTTATTTGATATTTTCCAATAATTAAACTAATTGAGATAATTAAGCAATATCAGCTAGATAGATTAAATACATAAGTACGATCGCTTTATGCGTAACATGTATTCACTTGGTAATCCCAGTAGTGTTAGTGCTTGATGCACCTAGTAGTATAGCTCTTGGTAACCTAGTAGTCGATATGTGGGTTCAGGACATGTGCAGAAAGTGGAAATGGATGCTTATGTTAGGATTAGTTAGAAACTAGCTAGTTAGTTAATTTAGATTAGTCATTAAATTGCTCTATCTCTCTCTCTTCAAGCACCCAAAAACATAAAACATAAAATGATAAAAATGATATGCCTCAATTAGTATTAACCATACCATTATGCTTTACAAGTGTGATTAGGAAGACAATGAATGACCTTAGGGCAGGGTTCACTTCCTAAAAGATTAGTGTACTAGAAACTGTAAAGTCCACGGAATTCAACTGGATCGTGCGTGCACGCTTTATGATTCATATGGTTGGGTGTAGGGGTACCTCACTGCTCATCACCAAGGTAGCGCATGTCACATGAAAACAAAACATAACTTTACTTCTAAATTTTTTATTATTATTTTTAAATGAAATATTTTCATAAGCTATATTTATTTATTTTCCTCTGTAACTAATGTTGTGAACTTTAATCATGCGTAACAAACACAACAAGAATCCAAATCAAATTTTTTTTGAACCTACAAGATCCTTATCAAATGCTCTACACATTCACATGCCAAAATCACACTCAAACATCATGCAACATAACACTATCATGCAAATGCATAAATACCAAAATCACACATAAAGCATAAAGACATACTGGATAGGTGCTCTTGTACCCCAATCCAACACCCCTGCCAACAACCTCACCTGTCTAACACATCACATAGGGCTAGTGTACATAATAATGTTAGTTAAGCATTTGAAGACATCATAATCGTAACATAAAGATGAAGCCTCATAACATATAACATACATTTATATTACATTAACTTGTCTCTAACAACCCACACGTAATGTATAGATCGTAAGCATATGACCATACATAATGTCTTTGGATGGGATATAACACTCTTCCTCCTTGAGAATCTTCCTCTCGGTAGATCTTAGGATGAGTTGTGCACATCTGAATCTCCACCTCCCAAGTAGCCTTTGAAGCTCCATGTCTACTCCATAAAATCTTGACCATAGGTATAACTTTACATATAACCAATGATATCTAACATCTATGTGCTTTGTGCAAGAATGATATATATTAAGTTTGCTTAAATCAATTATAGTTTGATTATCACAATACACTACACACTTTGCTTACTCTACCTTGATGGTAGAAAGTGCAAACACATTTTGTAGTTTAGAAAACCAAGAGAGAACTCCTTGTGTAAACAAATATTAAGAAGTAGACTTCTTTCCATCGAGATCTCCATCCAAAAGCTTCTGAGATTAGTGTAGATCCTCCCAAGCATAAGCATATATTTGAAATTCTCCTTAGGTATCGAAGCATCCATTTTATCACTTTCTAATGTTAAGAGCATTAAGAAACCTACTTACAATGCCAACTGCATAAGCAATGTCTAGTTAGGTGTAAACCATGGCATATGTTAAACTTTACCAACTACTAAAGAATAAGGAATAGATACCATCTCTTCTTTCTCTTCTTTGTAGAAATCATGCTTTCTTGCTCACCTTGAAATAACTAACGAGTGGTGTACTAATTGGATTAACATTCTTTATGTTGAACCTTTCTAGCTTTGATTGTTATATTTCTCTTGTGACAACCATAGCTTCTTAGTTTTTCTATCATGAATAATTATCATACTCAAGATTTTCTATGCTAATTCTAAGTCCTTCATGTCAAAGGACTTAAATAGCTATTCTTTCAACCCACTAATTAGGTGAGCATCTTATCCCATTGTAGCATATCATCTACATATAATCATAGGACTATGAACTTCTCACTAGGGAAATATTTAAAGTAAACACATCAATTATAACATGTTCTTAAGTATCATGACTCATTATAAATGAGATAAACCATTTTTAACAATGCATGGGTGCTTGCTTCAACCCATACACACTCTTCTTTAACTTGCAAACCATGTGTTCCTTTTCCTTAACTTTAAAATATTTTGGCTATTTCATATAAATCTTTTCATCCAAATCATCATGTAGAAAAGTGGTTTTCACATCTAGTTGTTTACGTTCAAGGTTCATGTTGGTTGTTAAACTAAGAATTGTTTGAATTCAAGCCATTTTAACAACTAGAGAAAAGATATCATCAAAATCAATACCTTTTTTTATCCAAAACGTTTCACTACCAAACAAGACTTGTGTTTGACCAACTTGCAATTTTCATCTTTCTTGAGCTTAAAAACCCATTTACTTTCGAGTGAATTTTTATGCTTAGGAAGCTCAACCAACTCATATGTGAAGCTTTTCTACAATGAGCTTATCTCTTTTTTCATAGCTTGTAACCAACATGTTCTATCATTGTGAGTTAATACTTTTTTGAAAATTATGTAGCTTTTCCTCATTAGTAAGAAGGCTATACTCAAAAGTAGGGTATCTAGATGATGGCTATTGTTCTCTTACAACATCCTAACTTGAGGTGGTATATAGTCTCTAGCTAGGATGCTTGATTTCCTTGTTCAATTGCATTATCACTAATAAATTTTGGATGGTCATTACTAACATCTTCTTTTACCTCTTTAGTATATGATGAACGAGAAAGGGATGTTTTATCAAGAATCGCCTCAATCGCATACCTAGTATTTTCACCTTTCTTACTATTTGTAATGGTTTCATTCTTGCAAAAGACTACATCTCTTTTTCTTTTTGGATCTCATAGTCTACATTTAAACTCTTCATCCTCATATCCATCAAATATGCATGACAATGTTTTAACATCAAGCTTGACTCTCTATTATTTGGGCATACGTGCAAAAGCCTTGCATCCAAACACCTTCAAGTGAGAGTAAGTAGCATCTTTCCTTGTCTAAACTCTTTTTAGAATTTCAAAATCCAAAGGGATTACCCATTGATTATTGTGATATCCCATTTCTAAATATCATGGAAAACCTTAGATATACATTATATTGAATATTATGTGTATTAAACATGACAGGAATAATGTAGAATAAAATGAAAAGGAACTTTATTAATAAGGAAATTAGATTTGAATAATGTGTATTTGGGCTATGCTCGAAAGGTTCTTGGGGTTGTCTTTCTTTGGCATTTATCCCTTAGAGGCAATCTAGCATTGCCACCATAGTTAGGCCTAGACCTAGCTAGAAGGGGTGATTAATCCATTCTTTGTGTCACTTTACATGATTCTTGTTACTTGCCATCCTAGCTTTGCAACTCCATGTTGATACAACCTCTAGGTTATTAATATAAATATCTTAGTTCAGACTCTTAAAGGTTCCCTCAAGAGACATGTTCTTAACTACAATATGTCCTTTCATGTCTTATAACAATAATTACAACTCCATGTTACAAAATGATATCATTTAGAAATGAGGATGTAATAATCTACCCCCCTTAGCTTTTATTCATCCTTGAACAAATATGTTTTTTCTTCATATTCGAATTCTTTAATTTTTTTAAAACAAGGTTTGATATTATCACTTAATCTATAATGAAAATATAAGAAAGAAAGATATCTAAAGAAAATAAATCTATCATATCAATAACTTACATTAATTTTCTTGGAAATAACAAATAGTAAATTAAATGTTTACTAACTACCAATCACAAGTCCCAATGAGAGTTACACTATGCATATCTTGTGTTATTTGGTTAACCAAATTAAAATAGGGCAAATTTTTATTTCTAGCTTGTATTACTTGAGACTATTTACTTACCTAATTTTCAAGAGTATAAGTTAAATAAAGAAATAAAATTAAGAAAAAAATAAGAAATAGAAAAAGAGTTAAGATCACTTAATTTAGAATGAAAATATAAGAAAGAAAGATATATGAAGAAAATAAATCTATCATATCAGTAACTTACATTAATTCTCTTGGAAATAACAAATAGTGAATTAAAGGTTTACTAACTACTAATCATAAGTGCCAATGAGAGTTACACTATCCATATCTTGTGTTATTTGGTTAACCAAATGAAAATAGGACAAATTTTTATTCACAACTTGTATTACTTGAGACTATTTACTTACCTAATTTTCAAGAGTATAACTTAAATAAAGAAAGAAAAAAAGAAAAAAAAAAAGAAATAGAAATAAGAGTTAAGAAGCTCCCTATTTTTCATCTCTCTTTGGGAATCAAGAAATGTAGTTAAATTTTAGTCATAAGGAAAATATGGTTGGATGAGCATATTCCTAATGGTAAAGTTTAATCTTACTTCTTAACTTCTTTTCTAGAAATTAACACTAGTAACTTGGTAACTTAGAAGAATTAAGTATCATAGCAAATATAATCTAAGGTCTCAACAAAGGATGATGTTAACTCATTTTCGATAATCATGGAAACATACTTAGTAAACTAGAGTCCGAATGATAACTATCTATGATCATCATTTATTTCTAGGTTTGGAAATTTGACTTGTCTACTACTAACCCAAAATAGTTGAAATATACATTAGTTAATTAGATGGTGTGATGAATTAATGAAAACATTTTCTTTGAATTTGGCTCCCTTTCTAAATGATCTTTCACACATCTAGAGTTCAAGAATTAATAAATACCACTCCTTTTCTAATGGCCATGTTTTTAGTACTAATGTTAAGGTAATCTGACTTCTTTGGAACCTTGATTGTGTAATAGTATGAGCCAAAATTGACTTGAGACTATCCTTTACTAATTAAAAAGTCTCAATTGATTGTGAGAAATGATTTCAATAATGTATTTAAAAGGTCTTAGGTCCTTGTGAGCAATGACCAAGTTTACTAAACTTGTGATCATGAGGGCTCAGGTATATAGGTGTATTAGAGTTGGTTTTGAATTTGACATGAGCACATATCACTGACAAATTTCCATGGATGAGGATAGTTAAGGTCAATTAGGAAAGTTTGATGGTAGCCATATGAGAGTAGCTGATGTCAACAAGGAAAGCTTAGTAATGTGCTATTGTTGTATTCTAGAGTGAGATGTCTAGGTGTGTTACTATTGTATTGTAGATTAAGGTGTCTAGGTGGGTTATTGCTATGTTGTAAATCAAGGCATATAGGTGGGCTACTGCTATTTTGTAGAGTAAGGCATTTTTGTATCATCATTTTTGCTTTTTCTAATGAGAATCCTCCATTATCATGGACATAAGTGCCTCACTAAACCATGAAAAATCTTGTCTCTAATTTTTTCTATCTTTTGTTTCTTTAGTGTTTCATTATTTTTCTTGATATTTTATTACATGGTTCTACTATTTGGTTTTAGATTTTTTCCAGCATAATATTTTGTAACAATTGGTATTAGAATAGGTAGTAGGATATAGTTACAAAAGAATGGCCTCCAGGATTTCAAATAGAAATTTCAAGGTGGATAAATTTAATGGCATGAACAACTTTTGGCTATGAAAAATCAAGGTTAAAGATCTAGTTATTTAGAAAGGTCAGCATAAAGTGTTGCATGGGAAAGCAAAGAAACAAGCATTGTTGCAGTGGTGGCAATGACAATAGAGGCACGCAAAGGATGTAGTTTTTTAAAGTTTACATTTCCTTGTATTTGTAATATAACATTGGTGTCTCAGGATCCTTTTAGGGAGATTCACTTTTCATAACTTATAGTAATATCAATATCATGTCAATATAAGATTGTAGCTCTCTTTGTAACGGTGACTTTTCTTTTTAATTCTTAATAGTTTTGAGTAGCATAAGTCTTATTGATTTGGTTGCTTACAAATCCTCTTATGATGAATAGAGTTACATTGTACTAATTTGATCATTTGATATTCATTTCTTAGTTTGGTAATTCACAACATCATCTTTGGGCTTGTTGTATCTCTAAGTTCTTCCTTGCTAAGAACTTCTTGTGTTTTGGTGATGTTGTTATTTTTGGCAGTGCATCCTCTTTTGGTTCATATTCACTTCTCTATCATAAGATATAGTATACTTATGATTGTAGTTTATAACTCAATATATTATGAAATCTTGTACCTGGACTTGGTTCATTGTACTTTGTTTAAGTTTCTCCTGAAACTTAACTTCACAAAATTCTATCATACTTCATTAAGTCATTATGAACTTAACTTCACTGGTCTTACAAAATACTTCTTCATAATACCTTTCTCTTGGCTACATCCTTACGATGCCTACCTTTACCTATTACTCATGACAAGACTCTTAGGAATTTTCCTAGTTGGTCAATCTTACATGACCTAGGCCTTCTTGGGCTTCTTCAATTATTCATAGCTTGACCTATTATGGAATACTACCTCAATCATAGCCTATCATTTTTCATAGTTATCTTCTTCATTCCATCATAATCTTCCAGATGGTATTCTCTTCCTCTTTATGAAGCTAGACTAGATTATATATGACTTACCTTGGATCTTGTCTTGTCCTATTTAGGAAGCTATATTTAATCTTCACTTATTTTAATTTAATTCACTTCTTTCACCTTGTGGTTCTAGAGCTTAGGTTCTCATTACAACTCTTGTGCTTCATAGCATCTTCCATCATGGTAGCATACTCCTATTCGATCTTTCATAATTTTACGAATTGTTGTGGTTCATAAACACTTTTGTATTATGAACATTATTTTTTATATTATTGTTTCACCACTATTATTCCTCATTGTTACATATTTCATGATGTTCCTTATTATTCCATATTAATTTACTTTATTCCACTTGATCTTCTTATCTTATTCTTATTTCTCCACTTCTTCTTCATATAGTATGAAGTGAGAACTTAGGGTCTTTTATTCTTCATAAAGAGTTGTGATTCTTTACTGAACCATCAAAATCATTTGTAATTATTGATAGATTAAGTAAAATAACTAATGATTGCATCTGAACTTAGGAGTATACTCTAACATAGTTGGCAATTATGGTATTGTGAGGACCAAGTAAGTTGGTAGTGCTAGTGACATAGATGATGAAGAAGTTGAAGCATTTATGTGTGATGGCCATTTCAAGGTTGCTACATTCATAGGGTCAAATGAGGTATCCAATGTTGTAGTGTACCATGATGATGCAATTAGAGCACCATGGACACTCAATGAGGTTACTATGGTAGGTAGCATCCACATTGGTATTTGCGAGGGCATTGGTGGTGGCCATGATACGACATCAATCGACAAGTATCTAGATGCTAGTGTAGAGATCCAATGTAGACATGAAGCACAAGACATTAAGGAAAAATGTGCTAATGATGGAGGCCTAACTAAGGTAGTGGTGCAAGGCATGGTGGAGACCTGTAGTGAATTCAACCATGTAGTTCGCAATGACGATGATGTTGAGTAACTTGAAGCATAAGGATGTTCGTAGCTACTTAAGGATGCTAACACTGAGCAATGTCTAGTAGCAATGTTTTAGGGTGATGGTGTCAGTGAGGAAGTGCCTATTGAGGATAGATGTGTTTATTTGCAAATGATTCACTTAGTGGTGCTTGAACTTCTTAAAGCTTTGTTAAAGGTAGCTAAGTAAGTAATTTGGAGGATTTAATGAAAAAGATATAAGAATCAATTTTGGCTCAAGGTGAAGTATCTAATAGTGTGAGCTAAAATTAGCATTAGACTATCCTTCACTAATTAAAAATTTTGAGGTCATTATAAGAATTGATCTCATTACTATATTTAAAATATCTTAGGTCATTGATGAGCGACAGGTACCCCCTACACCCAACCATATGAATCACAAGTGTTCACACACAATCTAGTTGAATTTTGTGGATGGGACTAGCTGTGCATCTAGATTGTTAAGCATTGATAATAATTTGCTGTCTTTCCACTTTGACTAGTGGTAGTTTTGTCACATATGGTTTAGTCTAAAGTGAGACATATGATTGTTGATGTTGTTTTGGCCTTATGCTGCTCCTAATGATAATAGAGAAATTATTTATTTAATCTAATTTATTATGTAAAGGAAAGTCTAAATTAGCCTATGGATGATGAGTGTTCATTCCCAATTTATCGTAGATGTTTTGAACTCAAATATCCACTATTGAAATTATCAAGCATTATGCTACTATGCAAACCAAGCAATGAAACTACTAAGGTTATCAAGTGAATACGTGTTTACACTTGAAATTGGTCATGCTTATTCCAACAATTCATTAATATGCATGGAAATGTAAATATTAACTAAATACATGGAAAGTAAATTACATTGAAAAGAAATCTATTCTAAGTCAAAGTGCTAAAATGAATAGGAATCAATCTCAATCTTATTGCTGTTCATGGATTGTGTCTACGTACAATGCCACTTGAATAAGATGCTGCACAACTAACTTAGATACACACTGTGTGCACTTACTGACTATTTTTTAAGACTACGAAACTCTATTGATAAAAGATTCCAAATACAAAATGGGTGCACATGTATTTATAGGTGAAAATAGACACTGCATTGATGGGTACTAGTGGATGTAGCAAACCTTATGTTAATAGGATCACATTGATAGGTACATGTTGACGTGGCTACATTGATGTAGCTACGTCAACATAGTCTTTATGCAACCAACTGATGCTTCATCATACCCCCATGACTGAGTAAAAAATCATCCTCAAATTAATAGGATATGATCGAGCTTTTTGTAAAAAAAATTGGAAATGATGGGATTATTGACTGATGCTAACTATTGACTAACTCTAAATGCCACTTTACAAAATTTTATTCGAGTGGATGCATACAAAATGACATTGAAGATTACAAAATGTGCAAAGGTCTTCAAAAATCCACTGAAGATGATTCTTCTTGTTACTGTTAGTGGTGGTAGGCTTTCAACCTTGATTATTATGTTGATGCTTCTCTAGTTATGTATAACATTCTTGAAGGATGATCTAAAATTTCTTTTCATCATCCCATGGATCTAGTAAACATGCGATGTTTGAGCTATAATCTTATATGTGCTATGATTTATCCATGGGCATATCCTTCATTGTCCTTCTCTTGGCTTAATTTTTGTGCTTGGTAAAATACCTTTTTCCTTAGTGATGAGTTGTTGTTGGTTGGCTGTGTTGACGAGGCCTCGTCAATGCAACCAACTGTGTCAATGAGGCCTTGTCCATGAGGCTCCATCGATGCGTTTTGACCTACATCGATGATGCCTCATCGATGTGGTGTCTGTCCATCACCTATAAATACGTGCCTACCCGCTACATTTATGGGAGTCTAGATTTCAATTGTAGTGAAGCTCTTGCATTTTTTCCATTTGAAGGTTAGAAGTTTTTCCCTAAGTGCCTGCAGCAAGAGTCATTAAGCGTACAGATATTTATTCAAGCATTATTGTACCTAGGCACGATAGTGTGTATGGAAATAAAGATGAGCTTTCTGATAAACCTTGCAACACTTTGGATAGATTAGCTCTTTTATTTATGCATTCAATGTTTTCAATTATTTGTTAATTATTCTTAGTTATTTTGCAATTATTTTGTAGTAATTGAATTAATGGGATTATTAAGTTAGATAGATTAAATACATAAGTACGACAACTTCGAGCATAACATGTATTTACTTGGTAATCCCAGCAACGTTATTGCTTGGTATGCCTAGTAGTGTAGCATTTGGTCACCTAGCAGTGGATACGTGGGTTCAGGATGTGTATGGAATGTGGGAATGGACACTTATGTTAGGATTAGTTAAATGACTAGCTGATTAGATATTTAGATTGGTTAATTAAACTCCTTTTTATCTACATTTTAAGCACCCAAGATATAAAATACAAAATGATAAAAATTGGATGCCTCAGTTACACTTAACCATACCAACATTCATCACAAGTGTAATTGGGAGGACAACGATTAACCTTAAGGCTAGATTCACTCCTAAAGAGCTAGTGCATTGGAAATGATAAAGTTCACAGAATTCAACCAAGTCACGCATGAACGCTTTGTGATTCGTATGGTTGGGCTTAGGGGTACCTCACTACTTATCATTGGCGTTGTTGTTGGGGACTTTGTTTATGGGATGTGCACTATTTAGGTCTAAGTAAATACCATTAATATCATTGTACGAACCTAAAAGTCCATATCAGTTCCACTATACATAAACTATAAAAACACATTAACAATTTCATTTTGTTTTAGAAAATGTCTTCTTATTCTCATAAGCATGATGATACTAAACCACTAGTCCCATAGGAATACAAGGTGGTATACACTCATCTAGATGATTTTGTACCAAAGTTCACCTTCATCCTACACCAGGATGAACAAATGCAATGATGTGATATGAAGGGCAATGTTGTTTTGCCCCTTGATAGATCTATGCTAGGAATGCTAATTAAAATCCTTAAGAAGTTGGGCATAGCAGATCTTCACGAAGAGTATGTTGTGGATGGATATGACACTTGGAACTATCATCCCATTGAAACACAACATAAGAGAGACAAACATCAAGAGAGACTCCATGAAGCCACAAAGGGAAAACATTATACTAACCCCTTGTTCCTACTAGATCATGAAGACAATGAGGATCCTCCTTTGGACAGTTCTCAACATGAAGATTCTCCACCCCTTGCTAATGATGGTGAGGGTGTGAACTTGACCCTGCGATCGACTATTCATGAACTGGGTTTAAGAAGGAGTGATAGCCAAGGTAGGGACTCAGGTGAACATCATAATAACAAGGGATCTAATGATGGAGATCGTAAAAAGAATAAGAATGGTGGTAGACATCATGGTGGCAATGGCAGTCCACCTTCCTCTTCATCCTCTTCATCTGATTCTAAACATTCCTCTTCATTTGACGATTCTCATAGAAGCCACCATCGAAACAACCATGAAGAAGGTGATTGATGAAATCATAATGGCTGTGAATGTCACCAAAACTGAAGGGATGGTCGAAACCATCATCGACATCATCAACGCAACGATGATGATGGACCTTTACTAGCAACTTGAAGTATGCGTAAAATTACAGAGGTAGTAAGAATCCTAACTAGGCATATGAAGGATAGTTGGATCTACCACCTAGATATTAACAATATCCCAAGATTTGAGGGGGGATACAACTCTAATTTGTAGACACATCTAGAAGCTTTTCAAGATGCATGTGCCTTACAAAACATCGAGAACAAGTGGTAAAAACTCAAGCTTTTCCCAAGGACACTCATTAAGGAAGTTGAAAGTTGGTACTGGTCCTTAAAACTAGAATCTATCTAAATTTGGAGTACCATGTTAGAACTATTCAATGACAAACATCAAATATACTCTAGAGTGTCTAATCTGAGAAGGCAAATCCAAGGCTAGAAACCAAGAACACATGGATCCTTGGAAGCTATAATGGGTTGATATTATTCACTCCTACATAGATGTCTTGGCCATGGTTACTTTCATAGGGAACAACTTCACCACATCATAGATGGGCTCAAGGCAAAAACAAGAATAACCCTCAGGGTGTATGCCCAAGGGAGGTTGTCTAAAATGAGAGCTCATCACATACAAAGGCTAATTGAGTAGGTAGCAAAAGAAGAAGAAGAGCTATGAAAAAGGGAGAGTGCTAAAGAGTATAATAGGGATTCATCCATCTAAAAATGAGAGGTCTGATTTTGTAATGAGGAGGATTTACTACTTGATGAAGTGGTGAACAGAAAGATCTTGCCTATCCAAAAATCTAATTCTAACATTTCAACGAAGGTTGACAAGTTACGGAACTCTTTAGGTGAAAAGTTTCAAACCACTTTAAAATTGTTGAAGAATCGAAAGAGCAAAATAGTGATCATAATCGTAGATGGTGAAAAGAAGCTGAACATGCCTACTAAAGAGGTAAGTGCAAAGCTGTTGTAGTAGAGGAAGTTATGGAGTCTGACTTTGATGAAACTGGATGTGACATTAGTTAATATGAACATACAAAGGAATTTTTCCCTATGGTGTCATACTTACAGGAGTCTGTAGTGTATGCATTGAACCCCCGCCTAGCATGTAGGCAAGCTCCAAGATAATTGCCTTACCCTCAAGGCAATCCAAGATAGTTCCACTAGCAACAACAAGCTTACTACCCAAGTGAAACTTCTCCAAAACCTTATGAATAGTACCAATAGTGGTACCAACCACGATCATGGGGAATGAAACTGCCATGGTAGAAATATCCTTAGAGGCAACCAGATTCATACGGGTACTATGTTTAGCAACTCGTCTCCCCTAGAACTTCAACAAGTCATGCATTATTCCAGCATCACTATTACCCTCTAGAGTACTACTGAACACATTCGCCATCTACTCAAGTGGAAAACCCATATCAGTATCCTTATCATCCTTCACATCGCTCTGCACCTACACCTCCACCTTCAACTCAACTACCTCCTACTCCATCCCTGCAAGGTGAAATTCCTCCATAGCCACAACAATGAAATGCTACAAGGGCTATACACTCATAACCAGTTTTTCAACCAAGTGGTCTAAATAGTCAATCAAGGAAATGTCCTTTCTTCTAGCCCACTAGTCCTCTATAGCCCTCACAGTCTACTTTAGTTGATCCCTCTACCTCTTGAGTACCCTCATCCTCTATATCAAATACCTTCGAACATCCTTTAGACCAAGTGATGCCTATCATCCACACTATGATGGTAGCTCATGATGTTTTTAACTAGATCAAGGCTAGCAACCTTCCTACAATAAGATTTGATCCAGGAAGTTCACTCATCTTTTTACAGATTGTTAGACAAGATCCATGCAAGGGTCTTCTTGACTCTTGTCTTTGAAGTTAACCTCATCTCCCATGACATGTATAAAGCCTGAAACCTACCACCTCTTAAGAAGAGAAAAATTTGTTTAGAATTAGTAGATCAGTTGATTATGGTCCCTTTGGGATTAGTAGAGGACATTGTGACCATAGTTTTTGGGTTGTCCTATCTTGTTGATTTTTTAGTAATCAAGGTGGACAACTACAAAAGTGTCTTTTCCATCATCATGGGAAGGGCTTGGTTAAGTACGGTTGATGTGCGAATGAGTATAAGGGACCTATCTCTCAAAAATATAAGGATAATGAATTAGGAAAAATTGAGAAGAAGTGTATTCCATGCATCACGTATAGCAACAATAGGTGCAATTGTGTGCAAAAGATTTGGTCCATCAAAAGCATATACATTAAGGCATGAAATCAGTGTGCATAAGAAGTTAATATTTAATGCTATCTGTACATAATAGCCACAAAGTAGGAGGGCACCCAGTGGTTGATAGTTGATTCAGATAGTAGCACAATATGCATGGAACTAACTGAGAGTTTAACTTGTGCATATGTAAAAAGCATGGGAAAAATTGAACAAGTCCATTTCCAACTCTCTAATGAAGATGATGATAATTGTTGGGGAGAGTTGGAGATCCCTTATCACTTCAAGAAAGAGCCCTTAGAACTAAAAACACTACTAGTCGGAATGGAATATGCATTTTTAAAGAATGGTAAACTGGTCATCATTAATGCCAAACTTGCTCTTGAACAAAAAGAAAAGTTGTTAAAAGTAGTGAATAAATGGTCAACAACCTTTTCTTGGTCATATCTAGAACTAANAAATAAATGGTCAACAACCTTTTCTTGGTCATATCTAGAACTAATAGGGATTGATCCAAGGATATGCTAGCACCACATTTACACTGACCCAACCATGAATCCTAGAAGGCAACCATAGAGGCAGCTAAATTGCAAATTGAAGCAAATTGTTAAGGAGGAAATAGAGCAAGCCCTCAAGGTGGTGTTTATCTATCTAATTATGGATAGTGAGTGGGTTATCCCACTTGTAATTGTACCAAAGAAGGATAGTAAATTGTGGGTTTGCATTGACTTTAGGTTGTTAAACATGGCAACATTTAAGGATCACTTTCCTTTGCCATTTGTGGATCAAGTATTAGACACCATATCCGAGCATTGTTATTATAGTTTCTTGGATGGTTATAGTGGCTATAACCAAATCCAAATTACACTCAAAGACCAATCTAAGACAACATTCATGAGTCCTTAGGGGACTTTTGCATATTGTAAGATGCCATTTGATCTATGTAATGCCCCTACAACATTTCAACGCTTGGTCCTTAGTATCTTTCAACAAAAAATTGGTAGTGGTGTTGAAGTTTTCATGGACAACTTCTTCACCTATGGAGCTACCTTTGAGCAAGCCTTGGATTAACTTAAGCAAGTACTAAAAAGATGTGTTGAGATAAATCTATGGCTTAACTAGCAAAAAAGCCATCTCATGGTCTAAGAAGGCATCATGTTAGGGCACTGAATTTTGTAGAATGGGATTGAGCAGACCTAGAAAAGATAAGGGTCATCCAAGGAATAACACACGAACCAGAGATCATCAAAGATGTTCGGTCATTCCTGAGACACATTGGTTACTACTAGTGCTTTATTGAGAATTTCTCTAGGATTGCTAAACCATTGGTAGAACTTACCAAGAAAGATGCACCTTTCATATGGACCAAGGAATGTGAAAATACCTTTCAATAATTAAAAGAGAAACTTGTAGAAACACCAATCCTACAAGCACCTGATTGGTCCAAACCATTCCATATCATGACAGATGCATCTAACTATTCTTTGGGAGTCGTGCTCATGCAGATGGATGATACTATGTAAGTCAAAGAATTGTGGGGGCACAATTACATTACACCACCATGGAAAAAGAATTAATGGCAGTGGTGTATGCACTAGAAAAGTTTAGAAATATGTGCTAGGTTATAAAGTATTTGTACATACAGATCATAGTGTAATTCACTTTGTTATGAATACGCTGACGGTAAGCCCTCATGTTATATGGTGGCTTGTGATCTTGCAAGAAATCAATATTACTATGGTAGATCAAAAAGGAACTGAGAATGTGATTACTGACCAGCTTTCTCACTTAAGATGGGATAACAACGAGGAGGAGAGCTTTCTCTCTGATCAATTAAGTAAGAAAGGAATTAATAATAATTAAATGATTAAACTAAGTGAATGTTGCAATGATGAAGTAATCTTGATCTTTATTTTCAATCATGTGCATGTCCAAGTACATCACACTCGAATAAATTTGCTGTAAAATTACAATCATCACATTGCGGGCATGCACTAGGGAAAGGGTTGAGAGGAAAAATTGACAAAAAAGATCCTACTCTAACTCTAACTTCCTAGTACTTTCCCGTACGCCCCATTGTGTATTTATAGGCTCACACAATAACCACGATATTGTGTATTCGATATCACTTGTCAGACCGTGATATCATGTACTTGATATCAAGGGTCCAATATCGAGACTCATCAGACCTGATATCTTGTATCCAATATCAGGGGTCCGATAAGAAGGGTCCAATAACAAGGGTATGATATTAGCACTTGAAAAACCATGATTTATCATACCCCCACAACTAAATAAAAACTCATCCTCGTGTGAAAGAAAGTGAGGAACTAGTTCAATTGATTACATAGTGGATAGATATGGGATTATTGACTAGCTAGAAATTTATTCATGCCACAGTGGAGAGTTGAATACAAAAAAATTGGGACACAAACAAAAAATTACAAAATTTATTGGAACTCATGTGGTTCCTGGTGGCAGTGGCTCCTCCATGGGTCTCTTCCCCTTGTCTTTTGCTTTAGGCTTTGAGATTGATACCATTGAAGAAGTGCCTAACATTTCTCCTCTTCTATCCAAGGATTATGAGCCATCCATGCTAATGTTCCAATGTTTGATGGAGTCGACACTTTCCATGGACACGGAAGTTGCAGGAACACTTTATTGGCCTTGACATGCCATGTTGCAAATAGCCATCATTTCTCTTCATAGGCTTGGGCCCTAACCTCTCCACATTTTTCTTGGCCAGATTGTGCAGTAATAGGAGGTCCCTGATGGATGCTAAATGATTATGCCTCCTACTTTGCATGTTCTGCATGAGGTCCTTGGTCTCTACCTCCCCTTGGACGTTTAGTTGCACCTTGATAAGGTCCTCCTTATTGTCCTCTTTTAGGGGCCATCGATAATCACACAAAGTTTAATTTTTAGTAAGGTTATTAAAAGAAGTTCAATTATTTTATACCTTACTTATTGCCTTTAATAAATGTTGAATTCTTTGCTTAGTGTGATTTTAGAGCTAGAAATTTTTTTCAAGGAAGTTTCCCTAAAAGTTTTATGTTTAACTTGATTTGTTTAGGTGACATATAAAAGGACATGTAATGGTTTTGAGGAACGTTTGATAAAATGATGACAAAGGAAAGAATAGATTTGGCAAGGAAGTACTCAGAGGATATAAAATGATGTGGTGGTGTGCAACAAGTACAAATTACAAAAGTCACGCAAGTGGGTCCTTCCCAAAGTAGGTTCCAACCTATAATGCCCTTGTGTAACCACACCTTAAAATGTCTGTAGACACTAGAAGGGTTAAATGTAATCTACACTGATGCAAAAAAACACACACATGTTGATACTACTATGATGAGGTATGCATTCAATGCTACACAAAACATGAGTCACAAATACATGAACAAAGAGATGAGATGAATTATAGAAGGGATTGCAGAGATTAGGACATGAGGTAGCTGACCTGGGGCACAATGAATCCTGAGTGTAGGGCATGATTAATGTGTCATTAGCCCATTGCTCCAAAATCAAGACCAAGTCCATTCCTTCAATTAGTGACATTGCATTGTTTCATCCCTTGGTGGACATTCATAAGAGGGTCATGATAGCAAGGTGTACGATCACTTGGAATTTTGTGCAAGGGAGGAGTGATTGGGAATTTGAGGCACACTTGTCTTCATTTTTTTGTCACTTTCTGCTTGGCTACTTTGGCACATTTTTTTCTTCTCTCTCTTTTTTTCTGATTTTTTTGAATGCTTAATCCAAAGAAGTGCATATCTTTCCAGTGGAACCCCCTAGAAGAGCATGGGGTTTCTTTTATTAAGTGCCTTTATTACTCTTACTTCCATTTTTCGTTAGATCTACAAAGATCTTAGCACAACCAAGCTGCATGATAACTCATACAGATTTCATCAAAGAGAATCCACAAGTCCCCTTGATGTCACACCCTGGCCATTCCCTCTTGGTCCATCCTTCTTCGCTTTGGGTATAATGAGCACAAAATTACTTTAAGTTTTAATGTTGTCAAGAATATCATTGTATGCAGAGTAGAACCTCTAATTAATAGAATGGTTGGGTGGATGTGATGGGCTTGCTGTCCAAGTAATTAGTCACTTAAGACTTGATAGCATAGAACAACACCTCAACCAACAAGTCACATGAGTGTTTTATTCATAGATGAGATTACTCATAAAAAGATAAAAAGACAAAACAATAAATAAAAAGATAATACAACAA
>MNCI01033465.1:573034-606904 GCA_015680685.1 Gnetum montanum
ATTAGTCTCTCACCCTTAAACTCCTAGAAGCGGAATGAGTACGACTTGATTACGAGCATTTAAGTGTGACTGCTTGGTAGCCCAGTGGCGTATCCAGGATCTACGCTTGGTAACCCAGTGGCGTATTTGGGATCTACACTTGGTAATCCTAGTGGCGTACCTAGGAGCTACGCTTGGTAGTCCCAGTGGTAGTCGTGCATGAGGTCCAAAATATGTACGGTTGATTAAGGAATCGGTTGCTCGTCGCACTTAGGCTAGATTAGATTTTCTTACCCTTTTCCTCCTAGCTTAGCTTAGTTAATATTCTTTTCCATTACCTTTAGGAGTAGCATAGATTAGGAAACACATCATACACCTCATCTAGACCAAACCATACGTGACATATGCAATACTAGTCTAGGTGGGAAGACAGTGAACTGCGACCTAAGGCTAACTATCTAGGTGCCACAACTAGTCCATCTGCGGAGTTCGACAGGATCATGCGTGCGACGCTCGTTTCGTATGGTTGAGTGTAGGGGTACCTCGCCACTCATCAATAAGGTAACACAAGGCATTGGGTTTGAGGAAAAAGAAGCACCAAAATGTTGAACTTGTGCTTGGTTTGAGGGTGTAGTTGTTTCAGAGCCATGTCGTCTCTTTCTTTGCTCATGCCTAAAGAAAGGATGCTTTTGACGTTGTGGAGGACCTCCACTGCTGTTGATCATAGTAGCACAAGTAACGTTGCTGGGTTGGTGCTGTGGTGCAAAACCTTCTGGTAGAATATTTGGCAATGTAGAAGGAGGTGAAGGATAAGAATATTGAGGATGAGGAGAAGTGTAAGGCACATGAGGTGGTGATCATGTTGGATAGGATATGGGTTGATAGTATTAAGGAGAATGATAATAATGTGGTGAGATAGAGGATGTTGACTTGGTTGGGGAAATAGGATGTTAGACTTGATAAGCACTTGGGTTCAGATGATAGGAAGGGTGTAACTAGTTTGGGGGTGGCTTCCCCCATGACTGGGATTTTTGCCACTGTGATTGAACATAGTATTTTTGTACGAACTCTTCATATAACATTCTTCCTCAATGTTCATGTAAATGTGACAAAATTAGGCATTGACCTTTGGGGTGATCATATAGGCAAACATTACATTGATACATATGATTAGCAGTTGAGTTCTTATCCCTATTCTCTTCAACCCTTCTTTTCGATTGTCTACTGGTGTTCTATCCTATTTCTTGGTTCATCATGATTCTACCTCTAATAGTGTTGGTATATTCTTCATATTTTTCATGCATCCATTCCATCATCTTATTGATCTTTACCTCAGTTTCATCTAGTTATTGTAGTATTGGCAAAGATGATTCCACCTCCTTGAGGTGAGTTGATTTCTCCTCTTCATGATTATGGACCTTTCCTAATTAAATATTTTGGTCCTGTTGAGAGCTTTCAGATTCTCCCATTTAACCATTTCCCATTCTTCTTTTGCTACCCGCTTGATAAGCTCTTGAAATTAGTGGGTTTGTAGCTCGTATAGTTGACCTGGGGTATACATCCCTAGGGTCTCCCTTGTTTCATTACGGAGCCCATCCATGATGTGGTACATTAGCCTTTTCTTAGAAAATCCATGGCCTGGGTAGTTGTTTAACAATGGATAATATCTTTCTAAGGCCATTTTGAAGGGTTCATGTTAAGCTTGTTTCCACTCTTGGATTTGTTTCCTCAAGGCTGACACTCTTACATAGGCTTGATATCTTTCATTGAAGAGTTCTACCATTATCGGCCAACATCAAATTGATTTTGGTCTTAAGGACCTGTACCATACTTTTGCTTAGCCAATGAGTGTTGTAAGAAAGAGCTTAATTTTTTACCACCCATTATCAATATTGTTCCATACATAGGTATCATGGAAGGCATGTAGATGATGTTGTGGATCTAAATCATAGCCTCCTGAAAATTTGGGAAAGTTATTGAAATCAAGCCTAGGTAGATAGCTTTCCTTACAATGCTTGAGGGATATTTGAATAGCCTCTTGTATATGCATTAGGCTCTTAGTGGCCAGTAGGGGCTCATCATTACTAGGTAGGTTATGAGTTTGAGAGTTGGGATGATGTTGTCTTTGTTCATGTTGGCATTTTTGACTTTGCCTATGGGCTTGATTTTTATTTCTACACCAACCCCTTAAAAGATGGTCATCTGTGTCATGACCTAACATTGAAGGAGTAGAGGAAGAGGAAGAACTAGAAGGCTCATCATGACTTTTGTAGGTCTTCCAATCATCCCTGGATAAATCCTTGTTAACTATTGAGAAGGTCCTAGGCCTTATGGGCTCCCTTGTTCCATGGGATGTCCCATCTTCACTAGGGGTTTCTGAGTTAGATGAAAAAAGTCCTTGAGTATCGTTGGGGTTTCTATTAACATATAAAACTCCTGCATAAGATTGAGTACTCCAAACTTCTTCATTGGTTCCCTAATGAATTGCCTCACTAGATGTTGCGTTATCACTGTCTTGTGAAAGAGACATTGTTGTGAAATTGTGTGTGACTTATTTGCAATTATTTCCTTCTAAAATATATATCATTAATACTTTGTTGTAGCGATATTGTATATGTAACTAATCTAAATAATTAGCACCATCCTTGGTAATGGCGCCAATGATGAGTGGTAAGGTACCCCTACACTTAACCATACGAATACAAGCGTTTCATGCATGATTCGGTTGAACTCCACAGATGAACTAGTTGTGGTATATAGATGGTTACTCATTGATCGCAGTTCGCTATCTTCCCACCTAGACTAGTATTTTCTTTGTCACGTATGGTTTAGTCCAAAGTGAGGTGTATAATGCAGTCCTAAAGTAGTGATACTTCTAGAGGCAATAGAAAATAACTTTAATTAAGCTTGGAGAAAAAGGGAGAGAGAGTTAAGCTAATAGGACATAGGGGGAGAGAATCTAAACTAGCCTAAGTGTGATGAGCATCTGTTCCTTTATCATCCGTACACATTTTGGACCTCGTGTACGAATATTACTAGGATTACCAAGTGCATATGCTAGGTACGCTACGTACCAAGTAGTCACACTTAAATGCTCATGATTAAGTCATATTCATTCTGTGTTTAATAATAGAAATAGGAGTTGAGGGTAAAGAAGTATTAAGTAAGAAAGCAATGAATAACAATTAAATAGTTAAACTAAGTGAATGCTGCAATGATGAAGTAATCTCAATCTTTATTTTTGATCATGTTCATGTCCAAGTGCATCACACTCGAATAAAGGTGCCGTACAATTACAATCATCACACTATGGACATGTACTGGGGAAAGGGTTGAGAGTAAAAACTGATAAAAAGATCATACTCTATCTCTAACTTCCTATTACTTTCCTGTGTGTCCCATTGTGTATTTATAGGTTCACATAGGAACCATGATATCGCATATCCGATATCACTTGTCAGGTTGCAATATCACATACCTGATATTGGGGGTTCAATATCGGGTCTCATCAGACCTGATATCTTGTACGCGATAATAGGGGTCTGATATCAGCACTTGATAAACCATGATTCATCAGATGGGGGGATGACCACTCGGATGGAAGGTCCACAACAATGGATTTAGTTATTAGAACCTTCAACATATCAGACATTGACTTTATGGTTTCCATCACATCCATGTCTAGCGGGAAAGCATATATTATAGTAGTAGTTGACTATTGCACAAAATGGGTTGAAGCAGTAGCCATTACAGACTACACATCATCCACCACTACTAGATTTATCCAAAAACATATCATCAATAGGTTTGGGGTGCCATGTTCACTAATTTCTAATAATGGGACTCATTTCACAGCTGCCACATTTAGAAAATTAATGCAATGCTTGGGGGTAGAACATAAATTAACAACACCTTACCACCCCCAAGCTAATGGTCAAGCAGAGGTAATCAACCGAGAGATTACTAAAATATTAACGTGAATAATTAGCAAACATAGGAATGATTGGAGCACAAAGCTCATTGATGCTCTCTTGGCTTATCGATCAACTTGGAAACTTCCTATTGGATATACTCCCTATGAGTTAGTGTATGGAAAACTTCCAACACTCCCAATTCAATTTGAGCTCTGTACACTCTCAATGGCCTACGATTTAAACCTTGATCTAAGTTTAGTACAAAAGGAAAGATTGATCAATTTGAACATGCTAGATGAGAATCACTTAGTGGCCCTATCTTTGAATGAGATGAACAAAGCATTTAGCTAGTGATGCCATGACCTTAGAATTAGGAAAGTAAAGTTTCAACCAGAGATAAGGTCTTCTATTGGAAACCCACACATGTACCTGAAAAAGAAAAATTTCAAACATTGTGGGAGGGACCTTATATAATTGATCAAACTTTTCCCTCTGGGGCCATGATAATTTACAAACTTGATAGCCCAAGTAAAAAGTAGCTAGTCAACATCCAACAAGTCAAGCCTTTCCTAGAACCAAGACTGGCCAACGTAAATACCACCTCACCTGATGGACACCCATGTTCTATTTTTTAGATCTCCTCCTTCCAACTCAGTTATGGGGGAGATGGCCATCCATGCTAACCTTTACCATGGCCTCTCAGTTTTTCTACCCTTTTTTGTTTTTCACATTTTTGATTTTACAAATTTTTGATTTTCAAATTTTTCTAAGTTTATGCCATTTTTAGTACATTTAAATTTTCTTGATTATTCTACACTTTCTTATATATTTTACTTTATTTTGTCTCTGGTGTTTCTTTTGATTAACTGTGATATTTTTTCATTCTTGCTAATAAATCTGCTTTATTGTTGCAAGACACAATGCTGGTATTGTTGTTTACTAATAATGGTTTGTGCTTAATGTGTGATTGTTGGTGTCTGGTTTCTATTTTTGAATTCTGATGTCTAATGACTTTGACATGGTTTATTTCTCATGAGACAGGTAGTGAGTTCACGTCATCCACCCATCCAAAGAACTCTATGGTTTTCCTTGTTTTGGGAATTTGAGGTCCCTTTTTCATTAAAGAAAATTTTAGTTAATCGGTGACCTTAGTAGTTTCGAAATTAGGATGGATCCAAGGGTTTGTAAAGGGTGTGACTTTAAGGGGACTCAATAGTCTTTGTAATCTTCTTCTTACTTGAGTGCTTGAGTGTTTTTTATGGACTTCTTACCATTTTGTACCATCCAATGATAGGAAACCAAATAACATTGTTTCATGGTGTGGTTCCCATTTCAAAAAAAAAAAAAAAAAATGGGAATAAAAAGTGCATCCCTTGGACAAATAAAAGGACTACAAGCACTGGTTATGGGACTCGAACAACATACACTTATGCTTGAGGGTCCCCTCTAACTAAGGCTCTCTCTCTCACTTTCTACCTCTCTCTCCTTTGGTGGAACGGTGTTTGTCTTGTGGTGGCACTTTTGTGTCTCGAGTGGGTGGATCAATCTTAGGGTGGTAATGCAAAGTCACTAAAAGTAGATGGTTTTGGTTTGGATTGAGGATGGAACTTCTTGGGTCATTTTAAGGTGACCTTGAGGTGAAAAGGGAGTGGACCCAACAATGTTACAGTGAACCATAAGGAGTATGGGGCACTCACATTGGTGGAGCGAATTTATTTCAAGATTATGGCATATCCCCTAAATCCAATGGTGAGGCTAAGTAAGGTGACTGCCTTCTCCTCTTGTGCATGCACCACTTTAAGTAGGAAATTTCCCATTAACCTTCCATAGCTAATCTATTTGAAGATTGAGAAGTGTTTTAAGGAGAATGAATGTGGAAGGAGGACCCTGCCTTTTCCATGCTTGATAAGAAAAATTTGTAAAAGAGTAGGTATTGTTCACTATTCCAATGATGCTCTTAGGCATACTCCCTTGGCCTCATGGGTAGAAATAATGAAGGAAAAAACACTAGTAGCCATCCAAGAAGAGTAGCTGCCACCACCACCCACTCAGGAGACAACACCAAAGGCCTACACAATCCTCTAGTGTCTATGATAAGTCCAAGAGTAGCTCTTGAGTGAAAAAGAGCAGTAGGTAGGAACTAGTGGGGTGGATCCATCTCTGTATTAGCTAGCAATGAGTCACCTTAATGAGGTGGCTTGAACAATTAGCTAGATGGAGAGGGGTGGTTCCATTTTCTCTGCTTGAAGAACGTAGCTACCTTTGAGGTTGGATCCCAACACCCGAGATGTTATGGTGTCACTAGCAACACATCATTTATTCTTAGAAATCTCTGGGAATGCCGCTACTTTCTCGATGAGGTTGGAGGAAGGTGAAGAGGCAACAGTATTGGTGATGTAGCACCAAGGGTAGGAAATAGTGGTAGAAGTGATAGCTAACTATGTAGCTAAGGGACTAAATGAAATAATGGTGTTTGTATCAAATGTATCTACAATCCAAGATGTGCAAAAATTCATAGGCATGGTTAGTGGGAAAATTACCATAGCTCAGCATGAACAACTACTAGAATGACTAGTGGAAATCGACAAACCGACTCCAGATATCTTTGATCTTTTGGAGAACATTATTACAACCTAGTTGGAGCTACTGAATGCAAGGGGAAAATGCATGATTTTGGAAGGGCAATTAGAAATTACCCAAGAGCAAAATCAACACTTGGATGTGGAGGTTGCTAAGCTTCGTGGCCAACTTGTTGAGTAAATAATCCTTAGCCCGACAATGACGAGAGATGAAGCTATCAAACAGCTTCAAGAAAAACTTCAAAAGGCTGAGGAGGAAGCAACAATGGACATCTTCAAATAGTCCATGGTAGAAGTTAAAACACATTCAATTAAGAAGGATTGAAATTAGATGCACCAAAAAAATGAGACACTGACCACACAAAATCATTACTTGCAAAATGTTGATGCTCAAAGAGATCAAATGCAGGAATTCATTCATCAATAGAAGGAGCAACTTGCTAGAATCAACATTAAATTGAGAAAATTGACCACAAAGAATTGAGATGTATTAATGGAGGAGGTGTGCACATTATGATAAAAGTTTACCATCAAAATTGCTGCTTGGAAGAACAAAGCTCTCAAGCTTGAAAGGGTGAAAAACCACTACAGGCACCAAGATAGCTTACAAAAAGAAATTAATGGAAAAGAAATTCAGATGGTAAAGGCTAAAGTTAACAAATCCCTCTAGAAATTCTAGTAAGGAAGAGAGATGTGGCACCCCATCCTTGATGGGATTAATGCCTACAACAAAGCGGTGATATGCTTGAAGAAGTTGTAGATCAAAGAAATGACAAAATATATGGAGTTGGCCAATCTTCATTATGCAAACCTGGTAAGGCTGACAGCTAGATGGTCATGATCAGAGTTGGAGAATTAAGTGGCTAGCTCATATTTGCTATATGAGGTTGATTTCAAACATCACAAAGATACCAAGCAAAAGCTTGAGATTGCTAATGCTGAACTTGAAGTCCTCAAAGGGAAATTCATAGATGAATGATCCATCATCGAGGACCTAGCCAGATGGATGAACAACTAATAGGAGCTTAAGAACATAGTGTGAGTGTTTAACATTGAATTCAAATAGTTCTGTACCTAAGTTATCAACGTCAAGGAGTTATTTCCAACAATCCCGTATCCCTAGGATGTGCCCATTTCAACCCACATTAGGGAAATTGCATGGATGGTGCATGATCCTAGGAGTAAGGAGGAAAAATGAAAGCACTGCTAGATGATTTTTTCCTTCCACTTGAAGTAGCAGTGATAGTAGGACAACCATAGCCTCAACCATTGCCAGTACCTGAAGCCGGTGAAGGTCCCTTAGAGCCTAAGAAACCACCGCCACCTAGGATTATTTGATCTTCTCCAACAAGCTTCACATCATCAAGGAATGTGTTTAACTGTTTGATGAGTTGTGTGATGGTGTTCAATTTTGTGGCCTAAACACCACCATTTTTATAATGTATTGATCCATACACCTAGGCACTCCATTTTTTGCTAAGTCAGTCAAGTTTGTTTTGTTGAAAGAAAAGTCATGGGGGTATGATGAGTTGTTGTTGGTTGGCTGCATTGACAAGGCCTCATTAATGCAGCTAACTATGTCAATGAGGCCTCATCCACAAGGCCTCATTGATGCATTTTGACCTGCATCAATGATGCCTTGTTGATGCAATGTTTGTCTATTGCCTATAAATATGTGCCTATCCATCACATTTATGGAAGTCTAGATTTCAATTGTAGCAAAGCTCTTGCATTTTTTTCTATTTGAAAGTTAGAAGTTTTTTCCTTAAGTACCCACAATAGAAGCCACTGAGTGTATGGATCTTTATTCAAGCATTGTTGTACTTGAGTATGATAGTATGTGCGGCAATAAAGACAAGCTTTCTAATAAACCTTGCAGCACTTTGGATAGATTAGCTCTTTTATTTATGCATTTAGTGTTTTCAATTATTTGTTAATTATTCTCAATTATTTTTCATCAATTAAGTTAATGAGATTATTAATCTAGATAGATTAAATACATAAGTATGACTACTTCAAGTATAACACGTAGCCACTTGGTAATCCTAGCAACCTTATCACTTGGTATGCCTAGTAGAGTAGCGTTTGGTTGCCCAGCAATGGATATGTGGGTTTAGGACGTGTATGGAAAGTGGGAATAGATACTTATGTTGAGATTAGTTAAATTATTAGTGAATTAGATATTTAGATTAGTTAATTAAACTTCTTTTTATCTACATTTTGAGCACCCAGGATATAAAATACAAAATGATAAAAATTGGATGCCTTAGTTACACTTAACCATATCAATGTGCATCACAAGTGTAATTGGGAGGACAATGATTAACCTTAAGGCTAGATTCACTTCTTAAAGAGCTAGTGCATTGGAAATGATAAAGTTTGCAGAATTCAACTGAGTCGTGCATGAAAACTTCGTGATTCATATGGTTGGGTGTCAGGGTACCTCACCGCTCGTCAAGTAGGTGTTTCTTTTAGCATCACTTGTAGTCACTAAAGGATCAACATTGATTTTGTTAATTTTTCCTTAATAATTAACCCTTTTCAGATTCCCTAGTTTGCATTTAAGTATAAGGTGATGTCAGCGTATTATGCCTAAGGCTATGAGGTAACTAAAATCATCAAGCTATTCACATTATTTTGATTAATTACTATTAGTTACCATGATGTTCAAAAATAGGATGTTAGAAAAAAATTTCACAAATTTCAAAGTGAGCATCCCTAGCCCCCATGAATAATAAGTGTAACTTTGGAAGTTCACAAGTTTTTAAACAACTAAAACCAAAGGTTCAATGCAGAAGATGACCAAGAAATTTTTTGGAAGTTGAAGGATATTAAGATAGAAAAGTAGGAAAAATTAAATTAATTAAAATTAATGAGAAGTAGTCCCAAACTTATGCATAAATTTAGAGAAACCATCATTGATGTTCTGGAAGATGTAAAGGTTAGTTCAAAGCCATGATCAATAAGAGTTATGTAAGTGGGTCCTTCCCAAAGTAGGCTCCTACCATAATGCCCTTGTATAACCACTTCAATAGATGTTTGTGAACACCGAAGAAGTGAAATGTAGATCATGCCTATGTTTCAAATAAGACATAGCTTCCTTGGTTGGGATTTCGCTCTATACTATACAAAATCATTAGACTCAAAATCATATGCAACAATGAGGTGAATGAATGGAATGAGAAAGGGCTGTAGAGATTAGGATGTAAGGTTTTTTACCATGTTTGCAATAGGTTCTTATGTTAAATGTGATTAAACTAATTAGCATACTTGTCCATCCAAGTTTGGATAAAGTTCATATCATTAACAATAACATCGAATTGATGTGTTATCTCTAACCTACCACCATGAGTTCAAAACTAGCTCAAAGAACAATCATCACTCTAAAGGAGAAGAAAAGAGAAAAAGGAAGAAAGGGCCTTGGTTAGAGGGTCATCTTTAGACATAGGAAACATGTCTTTCCAACCCTATAATGAGTGCTTGTAGTCCATTATTGTGTCTAAGAGGTGTGCTTTGAATTCCCATTATTTGTTTTCTTTTTGGATTTTAAACTTTTGTTGAAATGGGAACTATACCATGCAAAGACATAGCTTTCTATTTATTGGTCAACAAAGAAGTGATGATGCATTTCAAGAGGAGTCATAAATCACCCAAAGGAAGTTAAGAAGAGAACTCAAAAAGTTCCCTTGAGGTCACACTCTTTGCCATTCCCACTTGGTTGTTTCTTCTTTCTTTAAGATACAATGATCATTCATTAATTTTAGTTTTATGAAGGAAGAACCAAATTGCTTTCATGAAAAAGAACTTTTTATTTAGAGAATTGGAAGGATAGATGAGAAGGTCTCATTACTTTACACAATTACTTACCCAATCATCTTGATAGCATAGAACAAAAACCCAACACATATCATTAACTTCTGCATCATGACTTGGCAATATTATTGAGAAAAGCATAAAAGACACTCATAAAATATAAAGATAATGATCTAAGAAGAGAGAAAAATATAAAGAAAAGAAAATGAGAAAATTTTGGAAGAAATAGGAAAATGATAAAAAAATATAAAACAAAAAAGTAAAAAGCACTTATTAGTTCTTGATTTAGGATGGGACATCTTCCACACAACTAAGCATAAAGGTCAAACAAGAGCTAATAAGTGGATTGGTTGGTTTCATGCATATTTTAAATGATTTTAAACTCTTATTTCCAAGCCACTGTGTGTCTTTTGGTTTAGTGGCTACTGCTTAGATTGGTTTTTGCTCACACACTTTTTTTTGAACTTTATGGTGGGTTGGTCTAGGGGTTGTGTTAATATTTTGAACTTCCAGCTCATAATTGCATCCTTTATCATTATTAGTGATACATGGAGGTTTCTTTCTCTTCATAATGATAGGTTCATCATTTTCATCTTGTGTTGGAGTGGTGATGGTTGTTGGCTTTTATGTATGATCAGGAGACATAATTTTTGTGAGGAAGGGTGTTGCACTAGATTGGCCTTATGTAGGCGTTGATGCACCAGTAGGTATATGATTTTTGTGCTTATGTGAAGAAACTATCCTAAAGAAAGGACATTTCCAAGGTTGTGGTTGAGATTTACCAACATTATCATTTCCATGTATGTTCATTGCAGAAGTGGCATTCTTTGGTTGATGTTGTGGTACCAAACCTTCATGTATTATTGGTAGTGGCATATGGTGGAGGGAAGTATGAGAATATTAAGGATATGATGGAGAATGAGAGGTGTGAGGTGGTGATCCTTCAGAAGATGTTGCGGGTTGATGATATATGGGAGAGTGGTAGTAGTGATTTGTAGTAGAGGAAGTAGCACTAGTTGGGGAAATAGGTTGTTGAAAGTAATATTCATATATGTTTGGTTGTTAGTAAGGGTAGTGCTAGTTTGATGATGGGCTCTCCCACAACTATGGTTTTTGCCATTGTGGATGTTGCTATTTTAAAGAGAAATCATGGCTAGGACATATGTAGTAGTGAATAGTATCTATCCAAGGCCACATCCAAGGACTCATATTGTTCTTGCTTCCATCCTTGAATTTAATTTCTTAGGCTGAAGACTTTTGCATAGGTTTTGTATTTTTTTGTTGAAGAGCTCCAATGTTGTAGACCACTAGTGGATGGAATTTGGTTCCAACGATCTATACCAGCTTTTGACGTTGTCTATTAGTGTCCTAGGGAAGAGCTTAAGCTTTTTTCACTTACATTCAATCTTTTTGCAAGGTGCAAGCATCATGGAATGCTTGTAAGTGATGTTCTAGATCAAAATTATAGCCTCCCTTAAATTTAGGAATGTTGTCCATATCAAGCTGTTTGATGAGACTATCCCGTCGATGCCTTTAGGGTATTTGAATTGCTTCCCTAATCTATGTTAGGCCCTTAGTAGCCAATAGGGATTTATCTTCATTAGACATGTCATGGTGAGAATCTATATTGCTATTTATTTGATATTGATGATCTTGCCTATGCTCAATTTTATGTCTTTGATCTTACCCTTGGGTTCTATTTCTATCATCATCTTGACCCCTTAGTGGAGGTGTATCTTTATACCTACATTCATCTTCATTAGAACTAGACATTGAAGAGGAAGAGGAAGATGAGGAACTAGGAGAATCACTATGGCTTCTATATCTCCCTCCATGGTCCCTTGATCTATCTTTTCTAGGTTTGGAGGAGGTCCTTGGCCTTGAGGCCTTCCTTGTTCTAGGACTTCCTCTATATCTTCTAGGATTATACGTACTAGTTGAATGTAGTCCTTACATGTAGTAAGGGTGGAAATGAGCATATGAAACCTCTTCTTGAGGTTGTTCANACATCATCCTCAGCAACGACGCTAATGATGAGTGATGGGTACCCCATACACCTAACCATACGAATCACAAGTGTTTACACATGATTCAATTGAATTTTGTGGATGGGACTTGTTGTACATCTAGAGCATTAAGCATTGATTAAAGTTCACTATCTTTTGACTTTGATTAGTGGTAGTTTTTTCATGTATGGTTTAGTCCAAAGTGAGACATATGATTGCTGATGTTGTTCTGGTCTTATGCTACTCCTAATGATAATAGAGAAATTAATTATTTAATCTAATTAACAATGGAAAGTAAAGTCTAAATTAGCTTATGAGAAATGAGTGCTCATTCCTAACTTGCCATACACATCTTGAACTCATGTATCCACTAGTGGGATTACCAAGCATTATGCTATTGGGCAAACCAAGGAATGATGTCGTTGGGGTTACTAAGCAAATATGTGTCATGTTTAAAATTGGTTGCGCTCATTCTGCCAATTCATTAATATGCATAGACATGTAAATATTAACTAAGTATAAGGAAAATAAATTGCATTGAAAGGAAATATATTCTAAGTCAAAGTGTTGCAATGAATAGGAATCAATCGCAATATTATTGTCATTCATGGATTGTGTCCAAGTACAATGCCACTCGAATTAGACACCACATAATTGACTTAGATCCACGCTACGAGCACTCACTAACTATTCTCTAAGACTATGGAATAAAACTGTAAGAGTTCGGCTACTCTATTAACAAAAGATGTCAAATACATAAGGGGCACATATGTTTTTAGAGGTGAAAATAGACATTGCATCGATGGGTACCCATTGACATAGCAAATGTTACGTTGATGGGATTCCATTGATGGGTATGCATTGAGTGGTTACGTTGAGGTTGTTGCATTGATGAAATTCCATCAATGTAGCCAATTGATGCTTCCTCAGTGATTATGGGTAATGACCAAGTTTAATCAACCTATGATTATAAGGGCTCATGTATACATGTGTATTAGAGTTGGTTTTGAATCCGGCATGAGTGTATCTTTGGGATAAATGATCATGGATGAGGAAATTTAAGGCTAGCTAGGTAGGTTAAGAAGTAGTTATATAAGGATAGTTGATGCCTATAATGAAAGTTCGGTAGTGTGCTATTGATATATTCTAGAGTAAGATATCTAGGTGCATTGTTGTTGTATTATAAATTAAGATGTTTTGGTGGGCTATTAGTGTATTGTAGATTAATACATCTAGGAGGGGGTGGGTTTGTTGCTATATTGCAAAGAAAGGTGTTTTTGTATCATTCCTTCTAACTTTTATTAGTGAGAATCCTTCATTACCATGAACATAGGTGCTTTGTTGGACCATGAAAAATCTCAATGTTTGATTTTTTTATCATTCTGTTCTCAACATTTTCCTGTGTCATTTCACTATTCAATCTAGACATTTTTCCTACATAATATGTTGTAACACATTATTCTTTCTTCTTCATGATTTAAAATTTTATAATTTTGAAAATTATATCTTCTAATTTCCATTCAAACTTTTGTACTAACTCAAACATGGTTTCTTTGTAAAAGATTACATAGCCATCCATGTTGTAGTTCTTTTAGTAGACTTGTCTATATGATTTGAAGGAGGGATCATCACAAGAATCTTTTTTCTTATAAGTGCCTTCATAGTTCAAATTTTTTAAATTAGTCAAAATTAGTAGAGAAATTGCCTTAGTAAGACTTCTTCGAGAAAAGAACTTTGACATTTAAGGTTTGCAATTTTTCAAGGATACATGAGTATTGGTACTTGTATAACTTCAAGCCCCAAGGTGGACTTGTAAGATGTTATCTTTTACTATCTAGGGTCCTTAAAAGCACATTGTATGTTACTACTTTTATATATAATCCTGAGTTCTTTCTTGACTTGTTATTTCTTCTGGGTACCATTCACCTTGTTAGGCCAAGGTTTTGATTCTTCATGATAGCCAAATATTTGTTAAATAGTCTTGTTGATTGTTGAGTTTGATGTGACCCTTTATCCTTCTATTAGTTTAGTAACTAATGTTTCAACTGCTTGATTTCTTGGATAAGGTCTAGCTTTGTTCCTTGGACTCTTAATGATATTTCTAATCCCTTTAGAATACTAAATTTGATGAGTGGCAAGATACCCCTACACTCAACCATATGAATACGAGCATTTACACATGATCTGGTCAAACTTCGCAGATGGACTAGTTGTGGTATCCAGATAGTTACACGTTGATCGTAGTTCGCTGTCTTCCCACCTAGACAAGTATTTGCTTTGTCACCTATGGTTTAGTCCAAAGTTAGATGAATGATGGGATCCTAACTAATGCTACTCCTAGAGGCGATGGAAAATAATCTTGACTTAAGCTAATAGACAATAAAAAGTGAAATCTAAACTAGCATAAGTACGATGAGCATCCATCCTTAATCATCCGTGCACATCTTGGACCTTGTTCACTTCTTTTGGTATTACCAAGCACACATTACTTGAGCACTTATAGATATGCTACTGGGTTACCAAGTAGTTACACTTAAATGTTCCTGATTAACTTGTACTCATTCCACATTTAACAATAGGAATAGTAAATGATGATAAAGGAATATTAACGAAGAAAATGATAAATAACAATTAACAATTGAAGTAATTAAAGGCTAAGTGAATGTTGCAATGATGGAGTAATCTTGATCTTTATTGCCCATCATGTACGTGTCCAAGTACATCACACTCAAATAAAGGTTTCATATAATTACAATTATCACATTGCAGGCATGCACTGTGGAAAGAATAAAAACTAATTCAAAAATGACAAAAAGACTCTATCCTAAGAATTACCAACTTCTCCTTTCCTATGCACCTGAATGTTATATTTATAGGCCTACATAGGAATCACAATATCGTGTATTTGATATCGTTATCTAGGCTACAATATCGCATACCTGATATCAATGATTCGATATCGGGGCTTGGAAAACTACGATTCATCATATCCCCATGACTAAATAACAACTCGTCCTCGAGTTAGACAAAATGAGAACGAATGCAATTGATTACATAGTGGATAGGTATGGGATTATTGACTAACTAGGAATTACTCATGTTGTAGTGTGGGATTGAAAAAAACAAAATTGAAAAAAAATAAAATAAAATATGGGGGATTCCAAATTACTTTCAAATTCTTTAACCAATATCAAAATTTTACATCTTTTATAGATATGAAAATTTCTGTTAAATTCTAGAATGTAGATTTATAGGTTGGCAAGCAAAAATCTGTGACTTCTTCTTCTAGTGAGGATGATACAACTAAGATTCTTTATTTTGTTCTCTTTTATAGTGTATATGAGTTATTGGTAGTTGATATTATATTACAATACATGTTTATTGAAATTTAAGATTACCTACCTTATAATCAAGGTTTTGATTCATAGTAAAATAATATGATGTAAAAGCATGACATTCAATTCAATTAGGCTAGGTATTATTCTTATTTTTTTCTTGTTAAGTTAGATAATGTTTCAATGGTATAGTATGCCCCAAATATAGGGTCTTTTATACATAAGCATGTAGTGTTGATTATTCATAAGTGGACTCTTAATTTTGACGTTTAATCTGAAGAATATTCTAAAGTTCCATGTTTTGTTGAGCTATTTAATATTTTGTTGATTTTTAGAGAGTTGAAAAGTAGTCTTCTTGGTTGCATTAAGTATATGAATTTTAATCCTATACCATTTAATTCTCATAAATGTTTTTTTTTGAAATCAATCCTCCAATTGTAAAAAGGAACTCTCATTGTAAGTAGGTAGAAAGACTTACATTCAACAAATTACATATTTAATCTTCCTAATTCTTGTAATTTTGGTCATTATGAAGGATATATGTTTAATGTTTTTTCTTTTTTACTCAAGAAAATATGTTAAGGAAAATAAAAAATGTGTTAAAGATGAGGATTAAGAAAACTCTAAAGCTGAATAGATGAATAATCAAGATAATGTTAATGATAAGAATGATCACTTTTACTACATGAAGTATTGATCAATATAGATAGATAGTGTAACACCCCTACGAATTATCTATAAATATCTCCTAAATAACTAGGAGAAGTGTTATGGAACCCCTAAGGATCTAGATTTAATCTTGATTTACTAATTTAAAAGGAAGCTATAAATTAAATAAAAATTATTAATTAGAAGCATAAATATAGTAGAATAGCAAAGCATAATAAAATTTCATAATAATCAAATATATAATTAAATAAAATTAATTAAAGAAAAATAAAATTTTACACAATCACAAAAATGTAAATGTCAAAAAATTCAAGTAGTTTCATCATAAAATAGTACACAAAGCAACAATTCCAAGGATACTTGTTTCACTTCAATAAAAAATCTAGAAATAAAGATATTCACATTTGTAGTTTATCAAATTAAATAATAAAATTTAAAATAATAATAAAATAAAATAATAATATATAATAAATAATATTAAATTTTACTAAACATATAGCACGCATTGAAATAATTTTAGGTATGTACATAATGCCTAGCGTAGTTTTGTAAAGCCCAACGTAGTTTTGTAAAGCCCAGTGTAGTTTTGTTGGTACCAATTAATGTCATTTAGTAGATCAATCGTGCTACTAATAGACCTTGCATACATGGTCTCTAGCCAAGATGCATAAGGTAAAACTTGATATTGTCATACCACTCCTTTTGAGGAGTGGTATGGACAGAGGCTACGAAGTTTTCCTCAGTGTTTTGTGTGATGGAAATAGCATAGTTCACAATTAATGAAGGAAACTTTCTAAACATGTCAGGTGTCACATTGAGGGATAAGGTTGCGATGGTATTAGCTAATGTGTTCTTAGTCTAGGGTCCATGTTCGATACCAATGTTTGTAAATTTTTGCATTAGTTTGTTTCTTAGGTCACAATAAGGTTGTAGATGTTTTTCTTTGCATGCATAAACCTTGATTAATTGGTTAACCACAAGTTATAAATCACTTTTAATCATCAGGCATTTAATTCCTAGGTCACGAGCTACCATCATCCCCCTAATTAATCCTTCATACTTTACCATGTTATTGGTACATGGGAATTCAAAATGGTAGGCAAAGAGTTGAACTTCACCAGACGGGAATGTTATGATGACAGTAGCATTGGCCCCATGGGTAGTTGAAGCTCTATCAAAGTGCATAATTACCTCATAGAACTTAGGTATGTCACCAACAATTTTGACATGCTCATAAAGGAATTTAGGATCTATGGCCTTATGATCTTCTACTGGTGAAATAATAAATTGTGCAGCTATCGCTTGGCCTTTCATTGATGCTTGAGAGAAGTAATGGAGGTTTAATTTAGTTGTTATGGCTTTCCAACAGGCAATACAACTACTCTTGTAGATATTGGTTATTATGGCTCTAAGTACATTATCCTTGAAAATGATGTTGACCTAGCTCCTAAAGACGTAGTGTCTCCACTTCTTCAATGAGAAGACTATTGCTAGAAAATACTTCTTCACATTTGTGTATCGAGTCTCATGGGCTATTAATGCATAGCTTAGGTAGTATACAAGTAACTTTGCCCCATCATCTTGTTTGTGATAGAGATAGTAAGGTAGATGTAAAAAGGTTTATCCTTTTGCAATGCATAGACCATGGCTAGTTGTGCCAACTCTTGCTTAAGATTTTCAAAGGCTTCTTTGCATTGAGCCATCCACTCATAGTGAACTCCTTTCTTAAAGAAGTGTTGCGTAGGTTGTAACTTATCTATAAGTTTGACGATGAACCTATGGATAAATTACAATCTTCCTTGTAGCTCCCAAATCTTCTTAAGGTTAGTTGACACTATCAAGTTAGATATGGCCTTAACGTTATTAGGATTGACACGTATTCCTACTTTAGATACTACAAAGCAAAGAATCTTACCAATTTTGATTTGAGGATAGACTTCTTAGGGTTAAGCCTAAGCTCATACTTGAGGCATCATTTATGCACAAGGTCAAGGTCATGTACATGAATGGTTGTTACTTTGGACTTAATGACTATATTATCTATGTAGTCATTCAGTAATCTTAACATATACTTCCTAAAGATATATTTCATTGCTCTTTGATAGGTTGCTTCAACATTGTTCAGGCCAAAGGACATCATGATGTAACAAAAGGTATCCCAAGAGGTCATGTAGATTGCATGTAGAGTTGGTGTTTTGGATTAATCCTAGCTTGGTTTTATCCTAAGAACCCATCCATGAAGGATAATAAGGCATGTTTGGCTATAGTATCGATAATTTGGTTAATACTAGGCAAAGGAAAATCATCCTTGATTGTTGCCCTATTTAGGTCTTGGAAATTGATACAGATGCATATACTCCCATTTTTCTTGGGAAATATCACTATGTTGAACCCCCAGTCCATGTAATCAAAAACCCTAATGACACTAGCATGGTATAGTTTTCTGATTTCATCATGAAATGCTAGGGCTAAGTTTGGTCTAATCTTATGAATTTTTTTCTTAACTAGTCTGATATTAGGATCAAGTATGATGTTATGCTACATTAGGCATGGGTTAAGACCTAGCATATCTTCATATGACTAGGCAAAGACCTAAATGTTATCTTGGAGGACCTTGGTGATTTCTTGAGCCTATTTAGGTTCCAGTGAGGAACTTAGTTTTAGTGTTTTCTCCTCATCACTATGTGTCATAACAAGAACCTTAACTAGGGAGTCTTCGATGATGTTTCTAGCCTCAAGGTCAAGGGTTTTGAGTAGGTTTTTAGGCATTTTAGAGGTTTCTCTATAGAGGCTATGTGTTTGACAAGACTGCTAGGCTTAAGATTTAGGTAATGAAGATTGATAAACCACTCAACATCATTATGGGGTCCAATTGGGCTCAAAGGAAAATTGATTTGCTTTTAGGTGTCCATACTCTAATATTGCATATCAACCATAAGCATAGTAAGTGACACCTAGGTAAAAAAAATGAGTAAATACTGCAAAAATATTGTAAACTACTTTAGTAATAATGCATGGATAAGCTAAAAGATATTACATCGATGGTCAAGCAAGATTTAAATAAGGCCACTAATGTTACAATAGGTAGGTAGAACAAATGGGATGAAGTAAAGGCCAATTAAGGTCAAATAAAGGCCAAATGATGGTAGAATGGAGCAAAATGAAGGCCAAATGATGATCACACTTTATTCAATGATGTTATTTAAGAGAAAAACATGGTCAATAGAGGTCATATAAGGACATTTAAGATGGATAAGGTGCATTGAAGGTTAAAAAGCATGAAATGAGGCTAAACAAGGGCCCAATGATGGTAAACTATGGTCAAGTGAACTAAGTGATGGTTGAGCCCTATGAAATGATGTTGAACAAGGCCAAAGCCTGGTTGACTTTGGTTACAAAAGATAAGGCCAACCAAATAAGGTAAAACAAAGACTAACTAGCATGGAATAAAGGCCAAATGATATCCAAATGATGATCAAGTGGGGTCAAATGAAGCCAAATGATAACTAGATGATGGTCAAACCTTATCAAATGACATAGACCAAGGTCAATCAAGGTTACACTAGGGTGAAACAACATGGATTGATGTGAAATCATGTCAATTAAGGTCAAATTGTGCCAAATGATAGAAACATTTGGTGAAACAGGTCTAAATGATATGAGAATGATGAATGTGGAGCCAAATGACACCAAATGATATAATAATGAAGGTTAATAATGCATAGCAAGGTCAAATTGATCCAAAACATAGTGAAACAAGGCCAAAGAAATTAAGGTAGGAAACATATGATAAAACATGATTAATATTGGTCAATTAGGGTTAGATTTTTCTAGTTTTAGGCCTTAGTGGACCATAGTGGAGGTCTACAATGTTGACAGAAGACTTTAGGCACATGGTGAGGTTGTTTAAAGGAAAAAATGAAATCATCTTTTGTGATTACGTTGGGCCCAGCTGGGACTATGCTAGCCAATGTAGTTGGGACAAACCCCAACATAGTCAGTGTTAATAGAAAACTTTCCAAGTTTTTCATGATCAAATTTAAGTTCCTAATGGTTTGTATGGCTAGTGCAATGGACTGTGTTGGAGATTGGTAAACCTTAGCATCATTTTAACCCTCCAAAAGTTGCAAATTATGTAAAAAACTAGTGAGTACACTGGCCAGCATAGTTGCAGTGTTGATGCTTGGAAAAAGTAGATTTGTGGGGTGTTAGAGTTGAAACTGGTGTTTCATCAGCTTCCTAGCATAGCACATGATCTTGGGAAGGTTGAGCTTATCATTTGGGGGTCAAAACAGGCTACTACAAGTGGAGTCTTGGCATCAACATTCCATGACTATGTTGGCCAACATAGTTGGGGGTGAAATCACCATAGTTGGATCAAAATTTAAGATTTTCATGGTCAAAACAAGGCCAAATTGTAGCTAGCTTTAGGGTTCCAGCATTCTAGGATTCCCAAATCAAGTTTTAGGCCATGTTAAGTGTTGTAGTATTGGTTCAACCATCCTATAGTAAGGACTACGCTAGGACTATGCTAGCCAATGTAGTCTTGGCCTACCTTAGCATAGTTAGGCATGAATCTTTGGGTGTGGTTGTTTTTGGTGGTTAATCGATCAGGTTCTTAGGTTCTTGGGGTTACTAGTGTTCTTGGCTAGGGTTTTGGCTTAGGATGGTTATTCTAGAAGTTATTTGAGTGAAGGTATGACTATACACCCTTGGACTATGCTAGCCAGCGTAGTCCCAGCATAGATGCAAGGTGTATGATGATCTTTAGCCATTTTAAACTTGGCTTACAAGGTTTAGTACTCTATGGAGACTCTGGCAAGGTTGTGGGGTTAGGATGATGTACTGGGAATTTGATTTGACATGTTAGTAACCTATTTTAGAATTTCCATAAGGGGACTATGCTAGCCAACATAGTCCTAGGCTTCCCTAGCATAGTTTGAAGTTCTAGGTTTGTTTCAATTAACTTTTGTTTTACCATTTGATAGTTTGAAGTAATGAGAGATCTTGGGAAGGTATAAAGGCCAAGATACATTGATTTGAATGTTGTTTATGGATTTTTGTGGTCAACCCTCATCCAACTATGCTAGGACTACATTGGCCACCGTAGTTGGGATTATCCCTAGCATAGGTTGAAGATGGGAGTAGGATTTATCTCGATTTTTCATGATTAGTTTGCATTACAATCTTGCCAAAAACTTTGGAGAGGTATGGAGTTCATAGTGTGTAATTCTAAAGGTAATCTTTGCTTTTGGTTTTCATCCCTTACCCAACTATGTTGGGACTACATTGACCAACATAGTTAAGGCCATTTCTAGCATAGTACTAAGATTGGAGTAGGATTTAGCTTGTCTTTGATCAATTGTTTGAAATTTCAAGACCCTAGAAGGCACTAGGAGGATGTAATGATTAAGAAATGTCAATTTGAAGATTACTTTGGGCATGCAGTGGTTGTACTATTGTCAACTACACTTGGACTACGCTGGCCAACATAGTTGAGGATAGGCTTTAGCATAGTTGATGCGAGATGATGATTTTTGGATTTTTTAAACTAATTTTTTGAAGTTATAGGGATGCTAGAGGCTTTGGCTATGGTTTGAGGCAAGGTATGATCATTTTGGGATTGACAGGAATCTTGGTTAGTGGTGGAAGACATCATCCCTCTTGGGACTGTGCTAGCTAGCGTAGTCAAGCTCTTGATTAGCATAGTTACCCAAAATAACTAGTTATAATGTGAATTTTGGTAGACACCTTGGTGTTTGGTATTCTTCCATGTCAACACTTGATTACCAATTTTGGACATAAGGATTTTTGGATTCAAAGATGACATAGATGGATGGCTAAGAGGTAGGTTTTGGTAGTAGTTGGGGTTTATAACCCATTCTAAGGTTTTTAGAGGCTTAAACCCCAATGTAGTTGTCATGGAGAAGCCTAAATCCAAGTGTGTTAGGATTTTTTTTGGCTTGTTAAAGAGGCACCTAGTGGGACTCATCTCAAATTTGAATTGTTAAAGGAGTTGACTTCTTGCTAACCCAGTGTAGTTCCACTTTCTAATTATGATGATAGAGTTATGTGGGACTTGTGGGAGTGTTTTGGGAAACCAGGGTTTTGGTGATTAACACATAAGTTTGGGATTGATTCCCACACTACAATTTTACAAAAATCAAATTCATCACACCAAATTCAACCTTCAATGCATATCACCAAAGCTTTCATCCTGTTCTTGGCTTCAATTACACCTATTTCTACTGTAGCTTAGTCATCCTACACCAAGTAGCAAGCGTGGTTGCTAGAGGACCTCCTAAAGCTTGAATATTTTGGTGTTTCCTACCTTATTTATTCGAAATGTCAAAGAGGAGGGCTTCCATAACTAAGAATCTAGCCTTGGAGAAGGCTGACATAGCTACAAGAAGGCTCTCCAACCTACCATAACCTTTGATTGATGAAGGATCATCCTCAATGGCTCTCAGGTATGTCACTCTTGGCCATTTCATGTGAAATTTTAGTGAAATCCAAGGCATTTTGTTTGTATAGGTTTGTGCATTGAGTAAAATTGCATTATGTAAACTTCCTACATTAGGTCTAGGCCATGTTCATGAGGTTTTGGAATTGATCTATGTCAAATGATAAATTTTTTTATTGTCTTTTCTATGAGTTTTTTATAGCTTCCCATCAAAAGGCAATGCTAGTTTTGTATTTTTTTTGTATGAAAATAGCTTGGGATTTTTAGTTTTTATGATAATAGGATCTTAATATGTAGTTTAATGGTCAAAACTTTGGTTGGACTACTAGATTTTAACTTACGATGATTTTTTTGTGAATTTTTTTGTAAGCTAGTTAACAAGGGGTTTTTTTTTTTAGTTTCTTCTATTTTTTCATGTCACTTTCCCAATTTTTTATGTAAAAATGGCTAAGGATTTTTGTTTTTTTTTTAAAGTTTTGTATTTTTACTTTATTTTTTATTGGTTCAAATGATTGTGGAATCAATAAATTCTGATCTATGGTTAATTTAAAGTGATTTTTTTGGTGGATTGGTGCATAGTAAGATTTTTGGTTTTTATGGCTCTACCCATACGAAAATGGGCAATGTTGACACTTGGAAGAATTTTTCAATCGACATCCCAGGTTCCTAGGGATTCTTGGAGGTGTTAGGAAGGGTTTGAAATTGGTTTTAGCAATTTTAAAAATGTTTCTATATTTTTATCAGTGATTCACTACAACTATTTTCTATAGTTTTAGGTTTTGTGCAATTTTTTGTTAAATTTTGTTATGGTTTTGGGTTGTGGTTAAATTTTTCCTAGGCTTGGGACTATAATGTAGATGTCAAATTTTATTGAAATTTTTGTATACTTGGTCCATATACTTAGAAAAAATCTTTTTAGTTCTAAATTATCATTTTTGTTCTTGTGCAAACTACCTTGTATAGTTGTAGTTTAGATTCTTAAAACTACAAACCTTTGTGGTTGTATAGGCAGTGTTGGTGTGGTTCTTAAATTTTTGTGGCTATGTTCAATGGTTCCTAATGTTATTTATGTGCTATATTTTAGTTTTCAAAAATCACTTGAATTTTTCCAAAATTTCTAACTAACCTCCCTCCTAGAGTTTTTACAACAACTAATTTCATTGTTAACTAGGATTTGTAGTAAAAATCTTAAAAAAAATTCATGTTGGGATGGTGTGACTGTTTTTGTAGGTAGAAGCTAGTTCTCATGGATTAAATGTTTATACATAAACTTTTTATAATTTTTATGCATATTTCAGCATGAAATTGCTATTGGTTGTTGGTTAACTACTTGGTTCATTTTGGTTTTTTATGTGTAAACTAGTCATAATTTTGGTTATCACCTTATTTTGATTTCAAGTGTTGAAAATTATGTTTTTTTATTTGGCTTAAGTGAGAACATTGACACTATGGTTGTAATAATTTTGGTTTAATAGTTTTAAATTTTTTGGTTGTGGTCATTAATGATTTTAATAGTTATTTTTGTTCTGTGTAGGGCCTTTCTGAAACTAATCTTAGTGGTCACTGAGATGGTGGGGCTCCTCTACTGCATCCACAGACTAGGGCACAACACTTCACTTATAGACATGGTCTTGGAGTGTGGCTCCTTATGGTTTTAGCTAGAGGCAAAGGAATTCTTGGCCTACCTACTCCAAAACTTCAGTGTGATGGTGTGGTCACACTTGGCTTTGGAGAAAATGTAAGTAATTGTGAAGACCTTATTGCTACTTTGCACTTATGATCATCAAGTTCATAGTTGGCAATCATCAAACTTTCATTGGGGGTGAAGAATTCAAAGGCATATACAACAGAGGAATACACAAGTTGTCCACAATCTAGGATATGCTTGAATTCATCTAATACAATGCAAACAAGACACTTTTGGTTGGCCATTGTGGCAACACATTTTTTTTTAGAACCCACCTAGCATTGTTTACTATTTGGAGGGGTAAGTGCAAAGTTAATTTGTTTTTGGTTTTCTTTTGGCCTCCTTAGGCTATTTTAGCTAAATGGTTTTTATTTTGGATGACATGCTTGTAGGTACAGGGTGGATGACCATGGGTTGATCAAGAGTGACTAGCTCTAACCTGTAGCCGAAATAGCATTGGGGGTATTTATGAAAGGCCATGTGATGAGGCTCATTGTAATGGAGCAACTCAAGGATGATGTTGGTAGGTACACCACATGCTATGCCAAAGTCTACTACAGGTTCTTGGTAAATGGGACAATCCATAGTTGGTGGGAAATCCTTAATTTTGTTGTACAAACACGTATCCCCCTAAGTATACCCACACTACCTTCATCAATCAAGAAAAGTAAGGATTCTTAATTTTTCTTTTTTATATTTTTAGTATTTTTATGCTATGTCAGTGTTTCCATGGCTACATAGTTGTAGGTTATTTAGGCTTTAATTATTCATATAGTTTTATTAGCATGTTTGTAAACTTGGCTTTAATTGGTTACACTTGTTATTCTTTTGGTTTTATGTGACGTGCCTATGCTTAAACTAATTGGCCTTTTGTGATGTTGTAGGGGCTACCTCCTCCTCTACCATCACCTTTATTACTTTAGGATGCTCCGAGGAGACTCTTATCCTTAAGTTTCGTGAGGTGGATTCGACGTAGGAGTGGTTGGACAGCCAGAGATGGTGGAAATCATTGATGCATGTTTTCTTGATCTTTTCATAGCCCCTAGCCCAACCATCCCTACCCCAAAGATGGTGAACATCAGTAAACCTTTTAATGAAGGAGTCAAGAAATTTTTCACCCACATTCATGGTGTGCCTGTCACCCTAGTCATTAATGAACCCACCTTCAGTGACTTCTTTGGCATTCCTTGTAAGGGCTTGAAGGTTGTTACCAAAGAAGGGAAAGAGGTGGTCCATTGGAAGGAAGTCGAAGAGTGGCTAAACACTCATCATGGTCACAAGAGATTATCTCTAGACTAGTTCCAGGTTGCATAGGCTAGAGAGGCATATCCCTTGTTCCATTCCTAGGCATTTCCTAGGTTGTATCATAAGAAAAGATCCTTGGCATTAAATAAGCATGGACCATGAAGAAGATCCTCATTGAGGGTGCTTAATTTAATTGGGCTACTCATTTGGTTTCTAGGCTACACGGGGAGTTCCAAAAACTCCAAAAAAAACTTATGATGAAATGCCACATGCACTTGGTATTTTTCATAGCATTCCTAAGGAGATTCACGAAGTTCTTGGTGGTGCAAGAAAATGGATGATGGGTATGCCAAGATCCATCCCAGCTTTCTAAGCCCTTGGTGAAACTTATTTGTCTGACCATCTAGGCTCAAAACCAACTAAAGGATGATGGGAAATCAGTGTTTGTTAGCTCTAAGCATTTTAGTGATGTACGTTACTTCCCTTGATAACATGGGAATTGAGCCCCAAGTTAGTCAAGGAAATGTTGAAAAGGCCAAGGAATTATGTGTCAAAGTTGAGGGTGTAGTTAGAGAAAAACTGAAGAGGCCTATGGTTGGGGAAGAAACATTAGTAATCGAGTAGCCCATGAAGAGGAGGCTTATGGTTAAAATTGGCTAGGCACATCATGTGATCATAGGTATGTTTTAGTTTGTTTTATTTTAAAGTTGTTTTTTATTTCATGTTTTACGTTATAAGGCTATGTCATTATTTTGTTTTAGGAAAAATGTACTAAGTTGCTCTAAGCTTTGTCTTTGTTGTTCTTGTAGATAAGTAACAATAATTAGTGACCTAGGTAGCAATGGTAGAGGTAGAGCATAAACACTTAGAGGAGAAATTTCTACAATGGTATGAGGAGGAGGGGTTATCCAACGTTGCATTAGATGACCTTGATGCTATATTTGATGGTTCATAACTAGGTGAACCCCTTGTTATTATGCTAGATGATGTCCCAAGTATTTATGAATTTTAATCTTATGTGTTGCATTTTATGTTTTCACATTTAATGCTTGGTTTTAACTCTATAGGCTACAACTATGTCTGTTGCATCTCTTGACCCATAGCCAAATGCCTCAACCTCTACATTTTGCATGAAACCATGAGTGGAGGTTCCTGATAAGATGGAGTTCATGCATGAGGCAGTCAAAGACATGATATATCAGTTACAAGAAATTTCTCTTGATGTTGGTAAGAACCTTAGTTTATTTTTCCTTTGATGGTTTTTACTTTATTTTTGCATTTTTTCTTATTTATGTAAGTTTTATGGCTATGTGACCTCATTAGTTTGGAATTTTTTTTGGTTATCCCATTGCTTAGTATTTGTAGGATGTATGTTTTATTGTTATTTTGTTTGCAGTGTCCAAGGTTGGATGGGATTCTAATCGTGTAATGGAAATTGATTCATCGCCTAGCCTACCTCCCAAAGTGGAGAATGTGCCATGAAAGTTGTATGAAAGTGCCATTGGATGTGCACTTTCATGTGACAAAACTTCATGGGAGTGTCAATGTTCCAACAAGTTTTTTTGGGAATGAGTTGTGGCATTAGAAAGGGAAACTAAGAGGCAAGTTAAGGTGATTAGAGATCTCCAATATTGTAATGGATTCATGGTAGCCTAAGTGACTAATAGGGACTCCTTGCAAACCAAGAAGATAACATGGTCACATTGTTAGAATGCCATCCATGGTAAGGTTGCTCCTACCAGGGAGGTCTCAGAATAGAAGTTGTAGATGGACTTGTTGGCTTGCAAGGCCAAAGAGTGGACAAATTATTATGACTGGGTTCTTAAGTGGGGTTGGACATAAAAAGACTACAAGAAAAGGTATAAGGCTAAACATGAGGTTTATCTTAAGTGGTTGTAGGAGGAGTCCACCGAATGATGCAAGTTGGAGCTAATCATGAAGGGGATTCAAGCAAAGAGCATCTTTAAACTATTTGAGAGCTCTATGATAGTTGTTGATTCTCCAACTCATTAGGTCTCTACTACTTCTATGGAGGTGACTATTGTCAAATTTTCATAGGAGCCATGCACATGGACCGAGATTGATGAAAGCAACATCCTAATGGGCATTAAACTTGGGGAGGTGGATTGGGCCCACATGACTAAGGATCAAATCCTTCATTGTTTAGAGGTTGGCCTTTGAAACTTTTCCATGGAGGATGTTGCACCTGAGCCCTCCTAGGTATTCTTGTATTATTTTATTTTAGCATGTTTTATTGCTATTTAATTTAATTTAAGTTCACATTGTGTTGATTATTGATTAGAATTATGTTATTGTGGTATAGGTACCAAGTGACACTGGTGGCCCCAATAGTGATGGCATTGGAGATGCTCCCCAACCTCTTCTAGTTACACCATAGCACCTTCAGTTGGCAATGTCTTTGGTTATTTCATCCTAGGGTTTGTTCTTAACTTTGATATCATGAAACATTAGTGCTGTTGACTTCATTTCTTCCTTTAGTGAAGGTGGTACCATCACTACATGGATGGACTCTTTATTAGTGAGGATGTCCTTGCTAACAGGAATAGGAGTCAACATCTTTACTAATGCTTCACGGTATGCAGCAGAATTTATTACAAGGTCATATAAGCTAAGGAATGTATTCTTTTGTTTTAGTGACTACTTGACCTGTTCCATAACATTGATGAAGTCCTTTTCATTGGTTGTTGGATTCTTATTCTTATTATTCTTGACTTCTTTCATGAATGCTAGGATGCAAACTTCATGTTTCAATAGTTGTGGCTTGGCCTCTTTTCCCTTCCTTTATGGCTTGGGGTCCTCTCATGGTTGACTAGTTGAAGCAACCTGAGCGTTAAGGCTCATTAGAATGGATGAGATGGGACTGGGCTTCAATGGATCCACCTCCTTCCATATCTTGGCTTGCTTTTTGTCCTTGTTCTTAGGCTTTAGTGCTGTATTCATATGTTGTTTACTTGGAGATTTCTTGTTGTTGTTTGGTTTAGAAAAAGTCATTGTGTTGGCCACTATGGGAGGACGTTGTTTGGTTGTAACGGTAGGTTTGATTTTAGCATGAGGGGGTACCATAATCACAAAGGCTTCTTGGGAGATGTAGGTGATGGTATCCTTACTAAAACACCACCAAGAAAATTCATGTTGCAAATTGTAACCTTCATTTTCCAACTTGATGTAAGATTTTATTGTAAATGTAAGATTTATAGTCCATGAGTTGCAGTCTTGCATATTTTAGCTTTTGGGGATGAAAAATGCCTTTAAATTTGCTATTGCCTCAGTTCCTAAGTGGAAAAAGGTGTCTCATGTCTATATTTGGGCTTGTGAAGGTTGAAAATGCCTTGGGGATTGCCAAATTTGGCATTTTCATGGGTTTTTATAGAGGTATAGCCTTAGCTACGCTGGAACCATCTACCCCTAGCATGGTGTTGGGTTTTTATTTTCCAGAAAAATCTAGCATAGTCACCACCAAAACCCAGTATAGATCTAGTGTTGGAATTATTGGAATTTTTCATTTTCTAGTTTCCCAAGACTTTAGTAGTTATGGCATGGATAGTGTAAACATTCGATTCACTAGTAGTTTTTAGCAACTTTAGCATAGTCCACCAAGGTCAGCATAGTTGGGATGATGTCAATGTAGTCACAAAAGTTTGTTCACTATTTATAGTATCTAAATGGATTTTGGTGGCTATGGTATATTCCAAACCTACTATAAATGTTCACCTACACTAATAATTGATGACCGTTGCACTTGCAAATAGACATCAATCTATCAGTAATCATGATAGTGATGTGTAGAGACAAAATATGCAATTCCATAGCCTATAAGAATCAAATGTAAGCACCTTATTATGGCTCCTTAACTTGGAGAAAGTAATTCCATGATTTGAAAGAATTTTCAACATTTTACAACTAAGAGCCTTTGTGATCTTAAAATACCTTTGACAATAAATTAGTGTCTACGTTGGGCATCAAAGATTCCCACATAATACCACTACACCAAAGGTGGAATACCATTCTATGATCACAGTTGCAGATTCTTGTGAGAAATAGTAAAGAGTTGTTGAAAATGGGGGTTGGGAAGCATTTGGATTGTGGGATGTAAGTGCAACCATCTTCAAAGAACTTCAAGCTTCTTCCAAGCAACTTCTTGTGCACCTAGCACATAAACCTATACTTCGTGAACCCTGTACAATAAAGTTATAGTTCATTTTTGTGTAGATTTACTTTCACACTTTTTCATTTTATTGTCTATTTTTATTTTGGATCTACAATTGTATTTCTATTTATACCATTTTTTACATTTTCATTTATGTTTCCCTTTACACTTTTGTAAGTCCCTAGGTGATCAATGAGACCATCCATCCTACCTTGAATCTTATTTTGGCACTTGGAGTTTTTCAATTTTCATTCTAGCGACCCAATTTTCCAGGCCCAATAGTTTTCTAACACTAAAAGAAGGGCCTCTGCCCATGTTTTTAGCCAAAAATCCTTTTCCAATCTTTTCTAAATACCAAGGTTGTTATACTTTCAAGTTTTAAAACTTGAAAATATATTTTGTTAGAGCCAATGTTTGCTATCTAAATACCTAGCGTAGTTGTGGTGAGTTGGGTTTCTATTGGAATTTCATAGTAGTTTCTAGATTCCTTGAAATAAGCATAGTTTACCTCAAAAATCTATTTCCAATTTAAAAATCCAATTCCATTCAAAAACCCAATTCCATCCATCTAGTATGAAATTTGGTGGAAAAAGTCAGAGTAGAACACTTTTCCACTCTCATCACTCACTATAGTTGGTTAGGAATCCCAGTAGTCTACTATGGTAACTTCCAATGTAGACCTCATTGGAAGGACTAGTGTAGTTGGAAATTACCATCTCAACACTTGTCTACTACATAGTATTTTATAGCAATAGTTTTTCTACTATCTTTCCATTGATAGTCAGCTATGCTAGTGGATAATCCCACTAACTATAATTTTTACTAAAAATAGTAAGAACATTAAAACAATCTCTTTGACAATGTCATTCAACTAGTCAACTATTTTTCCTTTTAACTTTATTGATAGCAGATTTGATCAACAGGCCATAAGAGTTTACAACCCCAAGGATCCTACCATAGTTGAATGTAGGTAATCACTAAGGTGTAGGGGATGAAGCCCAAATTTTTTGATAATAAAAGAAGATCACTACAACTTTGTTTATGCCAAAATTTAGGCTAGCATGATGATTCCAAAAATGGAAGTAGGAGCCAACATGGAGTATGAACTCATTCACCATGATAGGAAGGAATACATACCTTCCCCATATGATAAGATATCCCTCGTAGAAACCTATGTGCATATCTTATCTTAGTTAATTAAGATGGATGAAGAAGATTGGAAGGTTGGTTTGGCTAAGCAACAAGAAGAAGAGGATGAGTTCGAGGTTGAGTCTGAACATGAGAACCTCATGGGGAGGGGGGAGGGGGGCTCTTCCAACAATCAACCCCAAAAGCCATGATGCCTACCTACTCTTCTAGTACAAATGTCGTAGGTGCATTTAGTACTTCGATGATCTAATCAGCAACCACTTTTGCTATGGTCTCCTACCCTTGGTGTTGCATCATCAAGATAGTTGCTTCCTTGCCCTCCTTTAAGTGCACTAAAAAGGTAGCAACATTCTTAGAGATTGCTAGGAATTATTGTTATTGTGAGAGAGACATTGTTACCTCTCAAGAACTAGGATTGAGCTTCGTAGGCAACTGCATTTTTTCATCTAACTGATTGCTCGAGCCACTTCATTGAGGTAACTCATTGCAGGACGGTATGTAGATGGATCCCCACCACTTGTTCCTACTTGCTTCTCCCACTCATATAAGAGCTACTCTTGGATTTTATGTAGGCATTCAATGGTAGCATGGGCCTTTGGTGTTGTTTCCTAAGTGGGTTGTGGAGGTGGCGATTGCTGCTCCTCTTCTTTGGACACAACAGATGTCTTATCTTTTATCATCTCAGACTAGGAGGCAATGGGAGTATGCTTGATTGTGTCATTTGCATAGCGGACTATCCCTACCCTTTTATAGATTTTTTTGATAAGGCATAGAAATGGAAGGGTTTTCCTTCAACATTCATTTTTTTTGAAGTGCTTTTCCATCTCTATTCAATATGTTAATGTATCAAGGCAAGCTTGTGTCAATATGTCCTCAAGTCTTGGTATGGGCCCTAGTGCCTTTCCTCTTTGAGATTGTTCTATTATAGCCTCTTCTTAGGAATCTATCAAATAGATTTCAATTTAGGCTCCTCTTGAAGAGGTCTCATTGCATGAGTTTTTGCTACCTGCTTTTGGGCTTGTTCCTGCTATTTTGTTCCAACTTTGGATGATTTGTCCCTTGGTTGTGATGATCCTCCTTCCTATGGCCCTTTCAATCTTGGTACCATCTGTGATTACAACATGACCAAGAGTTAGCATTTAATGTATAACTTGAAACAATTGGAATACCTTATCTCTTTGGGAAAGTTACACCTGGCTAAGTTGTGATCATGGCCAATTTGATTATTTCAATTATTATTTTATTCTTATTTTAATATTAATAATTAATTTTAGGTTTATTAGAGTTTATTGGAAGGGTTAAACTCTTAAAAATTAATGGTTTAATATTATTATATTCATTAACCCTTTGAGGAAGTTAGAAAAATTTTGAAAAAATTTTGTCAGAAACCTTAAGGTTTGTGACCCCCACGACTAAGAGCTTACCTCTAGTAGCTATAGGATCAAGGAACGGAGTGGTTTGGACAAATGATGTGAAAGTTATGGGCTCTAGAAAGTTTTGGGCTCTAAAAAATTGAAAAAAATCCCTTCCCATTTTGAATCAAATGGCAAAAAATTCCAAAGTGTTGGGCAGTATTTATAGAATTTTTGTGCTACATCAACTGGGCCTAGTCGATGGGGCCTAGTTGATGTGGCTATTGATCACCGTTGACTTTGTTAAAAGTAATAAAAAAACAAGGGGTTTTCACATGAAATGAGGATCAAATGGAAGTCCAAAAAGCCATGAACATGATGAAAATATTGGAAGAGGATCTTGAAATTTCAAAAATTGAGAAATGACTGGAGAATGAGATTTTATGGAGAAAAATGCCTTAAGGAGCACATAGTTGGATGCATGATGGAGTGTATGAAAGATTTGATTGTAGAAACATCTAAGGGTAAGGAGCTTAACTAACCAAACCACAAGATATGCAATTGGATCCTCTCCATAGTGGCACATGCCCTTTTTGCCCTTGCATAACCTCAACTAAGGAGTTCATGGATCCCATAGTTGATCAATGGTTATGAAAAGTTATGGTCCACACCCAGAGAATATATTTAGAAATTTCAACACATCAAACAAAGACATGAAACAAAAACATAAAATGGGTAGTGAGGTGAGTTGTGGAGAGCATTGATGGATGAGATAGAGAATCGAATGGATGTCCCAATCATGGTTACATGAAGTTCCTTGTGAGTTTCATGGTTATATGACCTGATAGAGTCCAACCTTAGTTGAGACCAAAACCAACCACTTTTAGTTACTTCACATTATCACTCTAGGATTGGTCTACCTCCTTGAGACATAAGAGTGCTCCTATGGAGAACCACTATTTCTTATTTAAGAAGAAAAGAGAAGTAGAAAGTGAGAAAAAGGCCTTAGTTAGAGGGGACCTTCAAGCATGGGTAACATGTCTTTCTAGTCCCATAACCAATGCTTATAGCTTTTTTATTTTATTTAAGATGTGTGCTTTTAATTCCTATCATGTTTTTTTTGAACATTTTATGCTTTTCATGAATTTTTGGATGGAAACCATACCATGTAAAGACTTATTCAACTTCCATTTATTGGTCAACATGGAAAGGTAAGAAATCCACAAAAACACACATGCACTCAAGTAAGAAGAAAGGTACAAAGAGTATTGAATCCCCTTGAAGCCACATCTTTTTCAAACCTTTGAATCTTTTCCAAGCCTAAAAACTAGGAAGGTCATAAGTTTGTTAAGGTTTTATTAATGAGAAAGGAACCTCATGTTTCCAAAATAAGGAAAACCATAGAGTTTGTGAATGGGTGGATGACATGGACTCATTGCCTATTCCATGAAAATGAAACCTATCTTAGTTATCAGTCATCAAAACTCAAAAATAGGAACTAGACATTAGCA
>MNCI01033465.1:606945-661941 GCA_015680685.1 Gnetum montanum
ACTAAGTTGTAAGGAGGAGATTCGGAAGATTGAGTGTGGTCGATCATCCATTGAGGCATTGCTTCCACTAGGTTTCTTGGGTTTATGGAAAAGTTTGACTTGTTGTATGTTGACAAGCTACTTTATGTTTGGGCTAGATCAACAAGGCCCTAGAAGAAAAGGCTTCATAGATAATATAAAACCCCTCCCACAACATTTAGAACTTTTTTTTAAGGTACATGTGTGGGGTTCTAGTAGAGGACATTATCTCCAAGTTAAAATTTTACTTTCCATATTTTAAGGTCATGACACTTTTTTTTGAATGTCTTATGCACTTCATTCAAGGATAGGGCTATCAATTGATTTTCATCTAGCACATTCAAGTTGATTTGTCTTTCTTTTTGTGCTAGGCTAAGGTCAAGGTTCAAGTCACAGGCTATTGATAGTGTATGGAGCTTGGATTGGATAGGTAGAGTTGGTAATTTTTTGTACACCAACTCATAGGGAGAGTATCCTAGAGGAGGTTTTCATGTTGAGTGGTATGTCCAAAGGGCATCGTTTAGTTTTGTGCTCTAGTATCTCCTATATTTGCTAATATTTCTTGTCAGGATCTTTGTGATCTTCCTATTAGTAACTTTTGCTTGACCATTGGCTTAGAGGTGGTAGGGTATAGTTAGTTTATGTTAAACCTTAAATATTGCATAAGCTTGCAAAAGGTAGTGCCTATAAAATGGGTTCTATTATCAAAAATTAGTGCATGTGGCATCCCAAACCTATTTACAACATTTTTTTGTACAAACTACGCAATAGTAGATGATGTACAACTAATGATGGCTACTACTTCTACCCATGTTGTGTAACGAATGATGATGATTATGTACACATTTCCATTTGACATGGGCATGATGGGACCCATGAAGTCGATGCCCTAGGTATCGAAGGATTCCAGTGGTTGAATCCACTATTGAGATCCCTCCATTCGAGTGATCTTTTGACCAACTCATTAACAACATTCACAAGAGCAGATAAATTAGTGGATGTCCTTGAGGATGATTGGCTAATAATACCTTGCCATTAGGATCTTAATGACCATGCATCTCCCAGCATAGTGGCCCCCACAAGGACCCTCATGAATATCTTGAAGAACATGCAATTGATTAGCATTAGGTACAGACCAATGAATTAGATCATTGGTGTATACCTTGTAAAGGTGTTCATTGATTTCCATAAAGCATTTGGCCTAATGAAGAAACTATTGTTTCTTCTTGTAGTATAGATCTTATGGTATCTCTTTAGTGAGAAGATAAGTGAGGATGCCATCATATCATTTTAATTCATTGGGCACTTCTTCATTTATTGTACTAATAAAGAGGAGTTCATCAGGAAATTGATTTGAGAGCTAGCTCTTCTCTTTGTTATCCCATCGTAACCAAGACAAGTGATCGGTGACTACATTCTCAGTCCCTTTTAATCTATCATTGTAATATTAAACTCCTATAAGATCACCAACGACCATATGATACATGGGCTCACCATTGGCTTGTTCATGAGGAAGAGATTGGCACTATGGTCAATGTGCAAAAACACTTTATATCCAAGCAAATAGTGCCTAAACGTTTCTAGAGCATACACCGCCACCATTAGTTCTTTCTTTGTTGTGGTGTAATTCAGCTATGCATCCATAATGGTTTGACTTACATAGTGGATGTAATATGGAAGTTTCTTGTCATCTAACTGTGTAAGCACAACTCTAAAGGCATAATTTGATGTGTCTTTCATTATATGAAATGGTCTAGACCAGTCAAGTGCTCATAGGATTGGAGTCTTTACAAGATTTTTCTTGAGGCTTTGGAATGTATTTTTGCATTCCTTGGTTAAAATGAATGGAGAATATTTCTTTGTAAGCTTGACCAATGGTTTTTAGATCTTAGAAATTCTGTATAATATGCTAGTAGTAGCCACTGTATCCAAGGAATGACTAGAAATCTTTAACTATTTCCAGTTGCATAGTTATTTCTTAAAAGATCCTTATCTTTTTAGTGTCCATCGCAATCCATACCTAAGAAATTTTGTGCCTCAATACAATGTCCTCCTAGACCATTAGATGGCTCTTCTACGAATTAAGCCAAAGATTCATCTCCACATATCTTTTAAGTACTTACTCAAGGCAATCCAAGGTTTGCGCAAATTTGGCATCATAGGTGGAGAAGTCATCCATGAATACTTCCACCCAATAACCAATTAGTTACTAAAAAATGCTTAAGACCAAGCATTGAAATGTTGTAGGAGCATTGCATAAACCAAAAGGCATCTTTTGATATGCAAAATTTCCCCATGGACTTGTGAATGTTGTTTTGGCATAATCCTCTAGCATGATCTAGATTTGGTTATAGCCATTATAACCATCTAGAAAGTTGTAATAGCAATGCCTAGATATAATGTTCAACACTTGATCCACAAATGATAATGGAAAGTGATCTTTAAATGTTGACATATTTAATAGCCAAAAGTTGATATAGTCCTAACACTTGCCACCTTTCTTTGGCATAATCACAAATGGGCTAATCTACTTACTATCTACAATGGGATAGATAAACCTTGCCTTGAGGAGTTGTTTCATTTCCTCTTTAACAATTTGCTTCAATTTGGAATTCAATCATTGTTGCAACTATCTATTTGGTTTCATGGTTGGATCAATGTAAATACGATGCTGGCATATCCTAGGATCAATCCCTATGAATTTAGGATACAACCAAAAAAAGGCTCTTCACCATTTGTTGACCACCCTAAACAACATCCATTTCTATTCAGGAGCATGATTGGCATTGATGATTACCAACATGCCATTTTTCAAGAACACATACTCCATGCTAGTAGGTAGAGTTTTCAACTCTAAGGGCTCTTATTTAAAATTTTTAGGGATTTCCAACTCTCCCCAATATGTATCATCATTTACATCATCAGAGAGTTTGTGATGAACTTGCTTTAGTTCATCTATGCTGATGAGCGGCGAGGTACCCCTATGCCCACCCATACGAATACGAGTGTTCACGCACGATCCGGTCGAACTCCGTGGACAGGCTAGTTGTGGTATCTAGATCGTTACATGTTGATTGCAGTTTGCTGTCTTCCCACCTGGACTAGTATTTACTTTATCACATATGGTTTAGTCCAAAGTGAGGCGTATGATGTGATCCTAAATTAATGCTACTCCTAGAGACAATGGAAGATAATATTAATTAAACTAATGAGCAATAGGAAATGAAGTCTAAGCTAGCCTAAGTGAGATGANTAGGCGTAGATCCTAGGTACGTTGCTGGGTTACCAAGTAGTCACACTTAAATGTTCGTGATTAAGTCGTACCCATTCCACATTTAACAATAAGAATAGTAAATGATGATAAATAAATATTAACTAAGAAAGCAATAAATAACAAAAAAAATTAACAATTAAGCTAAACAATTAAATTAAGTGAATGCTGCAATGATGAAGTAATCTTGATCTTTATTGCCGATCATGTGCGTGTCCAAGTACGTCACACTCGAATAAAGGTTCTGTACAATTACAAGCATCACACTGCGGGCATGCACTGCGAAAATAATCTAACTTCTACAGAAACAAACTAAAAGAGTCTAGCTACAAATGACAAAAGGATTCTAAATGAGGTGGAGGGCCCTCTTATTTATAACTTGGGATAGGTGGCTGCGTAAATGGGGCCTCGTCGACGTAGCAACGCTGCATCAACGCAGCCATGTATACTAGGCCGCGTATACACGGCCCAGTCGATGCATCAACTGATTAGCGCTTCATCATATGCCATGAACATAGGCATAAGTTAAGATCTCAGTAGGTTCTATGCAAAGTGTGCTACTCTCAAAATTAGCTATTAGCCACTAGGTGGCCTCCTATTTTATGGTTGCTATGTACATGCACCTTTAAATATCTGCCTCATTTGCACATTGTTTGCATGTAGAAATGGATGGTCTTTTCATAGACCAGAGTTTTTGCACACAGTCGCACCTTGTACCACTATATGTGATGCATAGAAATTTCTTCTTCTTGATCTTTTTAAATGTAATTTCTTTAAAAATTTCTAGAAAAGGTTCTCTGATGTCCATTCATGCATCAATAGTGCTAAACCAAGCCATTTCCATAGTGATTGGAAAGTTCCCCTTGTAGTTCTCAACTTTGATTACTAGGAAATTGAGCTGATAAGACCAACCATAGATAGTATTTATAATATCTTCTACCAATCCTAATGAAATACTGATGGACTGGTTTGTCAATGCTAAATAGATGTTGCTCTTCTTTAGAGGAGGAAAGTTCTAGGCATTGTACATTCTATGAGAAATTAGATTAACTCCAAAATCTAAGTCAAGAATAGCCTTGTATGGATCATTCCTAGCAATCTACAAATAGATGAGAGGACTTCCAAAATTAGATCTTTTCCTAGGAATGTTTCCAACCTTGATCTAATCAGATATAGCATGGGTTAACATTACTGTGTAGATCTTGGAAGGTGTTTGATTTAAAAGGCTCTCAAAAGGAATGGATGCAGAGGATAAAGGAGATATAGGGTGACCAACCACATAAGTAGGTGAAAGTTTAGTAGGGCTATTGGTTTAGAAGCATGGTCTTTTACAAAATCTTGGTTCTGAACCACTTAGCTGAGGAGTCGATTTTAAGTTAACAACCCTTGTAGCATTACGTTATTGAAGATGGGATAGAAGCTCACCTTACATGGATGGATCAGGTGGTAATTGAGTTAAGGGTGGAGGATCATGTGTTGAAGGATGAGGAGGATGATAAGGATATGGGGTTTTCCCTCTAGTAGATGGAGAATGAGTTCTATGATACTCTAGAGGGTAGTAGTAATGCTAAAAAGGAGTGTGACTAGAAGAGTCAAATGGAGACATTGGTTGTTGAACATAGCACCCATATGGATCTAGCTACTTGTAAGGATACTACTATCTTGGTGGTGGCATCACCCATGACTATGGGTGCTGTTACTACTGGTACTACTCATATGGCTGTGGTGGAGCTCCACCTAGGTAATAAGCCTATTGTTGTTGGTGGAACTATCTTGGGTTTCCTTAAGGATAAGGAAACCTTCTGGGTGCTTACCTTTATGCTAGTTTAGGATTTAGAGCATACACTCCAAATTCCTATAAGTATGACATAATAGGAAAACATCCCTTAGGATGTTCATATTGGTAGATGTTACATCCATCATCATGATCTGATTTTGACTCCACAACCTCTTCTACTATAGTAGCTTTGCCCTTACCCCTTTGGTAGGCATGTTTAGCTTCTTTTTTCCTCTTGCAGTCATGATTACTACTTTTTTCTTTGGATTCTTTTGCAATTTTCATAGTAATTTGGAATTTTTCATCCAAAGAGTTTCATAATTTATCAACCTTGGTTGATATATTGGAAATAGATTTTTGAATTGGCCAAGTTTTTCACTACACCACCTCATCAAGTGGTGCCTCCTCATTGTCACAAAATTAGACCTTCCTTTTTTTGATGAAAGGATCCTAGTTATACTCCTCAGCACTTTCCCATTTTCTCAACTCTCCTTCTTCTTTTGCTACTTGCTCTATCAGCCTTTGGATCTAATGGGTTCTAAGTTCTAATAATCTTCCTTGGACATAGACCCAAAGAATTATTCTTGTTTCTAATCTGAGTCCATCTATGTGGTGAAGTTATTCTTGCTAAGAATAACCATGGCTAGGGCATCAGTGTATGAGAGAATAGTATCTACCCATGCTGACATCTAAGGGTGCATGTGTTTCATGCTTCCATCCTTTGATCTACCTTCTAAAATTAGACACTTGGAAGTACATCTAATATTTATTATTGAACAACTCTAGCATTGTACTCCACCTGTGGATGGATTCTAGCTTCAAGGACCGATACTAGCTTTTTTCTTCCTTGATGAGTGTCTTAGGAAATAGCTTTAATTTATGTCAATAATTTTCAATATTCTCAAAGGCACAAGCATCATGAAAGGATTGAGTATGTGTTTGTAGATTATAGTTATATATCCCCTCAAATCTGGGGATATTGTTTGTGTCAAGTCACTTGATCTGATTATCTTTGATATGCTTGGTTGGAATTTTTATTGCCTCTGTAATATTCAACATGCTTTGAGTTGCTGACAAAGGCTTATTATCATCATTATTTTGATGATGCCTATGATGTTCTTTGCTACCCTTTGTTCATGACAGGCCCAATGATCATTATTGTCCTGTTATTCACCTTCATCATGATTATCCTTTCTATGGTATCTATCAAAACTAGAAGAGGAAGAAGAAGATGCAGACAAAGAGGATGAAGAGGGAGGAGGACTACCACCACCCTAGTATCTACCACCTCCTCTATGCTTTTCATGACCACATTCATTAGCTTTCTTGTCATTTTGATGCCTGCCCGAGTCCCTACCTTGACTCCCACTTTTGCCTGAACCTGAATTGTTGATAGTGGACTTCAGATTTAGGTACAAGCCTCCATCATCAATGTTATGGGATGGAGAATCTTCATGTTGAGAATCCCTAGAGGGATTATCCTCATTGTCATTTTGGTTGAGTAGGAAGAAGGGATTGGTGAACTATTTTCCCTTCATCGCTTCATGATGCTTTGCCTAGTGTCAATCTCTTTTGTGTTGTGTTTCAATGGGACAGTAGTCTTGGTAGTCATGGTCATGTACAACATACTCTTCTTGAAGATCTTGGTCCTCCTGAGAGTTTGGAGCAGCATCCCAGGAACAAATCAATCAAGAGACAATATAATGTTGCCCTTCATATCTCGCCACCACAATTATTCATCCTAATGCAGGATGAAGGTGAAGTCAAGTACATACTCATCTAGATGAATATATACCACCCTACATTCTTGAGGCACTATTGGCTTAGTATCATCATGCCTATGAGAAGAAGAAATTTTGCAATTATAATAAGATATCAATGTGCTTAAATTATTATATTTATTTTTAGAATGATTTTGACCTTAGGGTTCATCCAATGATGTTAATGATTTTCGCTATGCCTAGATAGCACATGTTTCAAAAAAAAAAAAAAAAAGAGTCCCTAGCAACAACGCCAATGATGAGTAGTGAATAACCCTATGATCAACCGTATAAATCACTAAGCATTCATGTGTGATCCAATTGAATTCTATGGACCCTTTGTCTTTCGGTACATTAGCCTCTAGGAAGTGGAACTAGCCTTGACAATCATTCATTGTCTTCTTAATTAAAAGTGTGATATGCAAAGGTATGGTTAAGTGCAATTGAGGCATATGATTTTTATTATTTCTATGTTTTATGTTTTGGGTGCTTAAAATAAAGGATGAAAACAATAAAGTAATTTAGTTGTTAATTTAATGTAACTAACTAACCAATATATAACTAATCCTAACATAAGCATTTGGTCTCACTTTCCATACACATCCTGAACACATAAAATGCTACTAGGTTACCAAGAATTAAGCATTATTGGGATAACCAAGCATCATGCGTATGCTTAAAGTGGTCATACTTATGTGCTTAATTAATTGCTATTTAATCTAGCTTAATTATGTAAAAGCATTAAATAAAATTACTGAAAACATTGGATGCATGAAGAATATATTTAATCTAGCCAAAGGGCTATAAGGTTTATTAGAAAACTTGTATTTATTGCAGCACACATTGTTGTGCTTAGGTATAATAGTGCACAAATAAAGATTTATACACTGAATAACTTTTACTATGGGCATTTGGGAAAATATTCTAACTTTGGGGAAGAAAAATTACAAGATCTTTGCTACACTATGATAGGATATTTTCCATAAACATAGTGGATCAGAATTTATTTATAGGCAAAAATAGACACTACGTTGACAAGGTCATGTCAATGCATCAAATCATGCGTCGACAAGGCCTAGTCGATGAGGCTTAGTCGACGAGGCCCAGTTGATGTAGCCAATTTATGATTCATCACTTCCTGTTGTCATGAATGATCTCATACTTATGTTTGGATTCTACCTCCACCCATGGGATGAGCAAGGCTACCTAGATTTTGGCATAGATGAAATTATAATAATTTTCATCAATGACAGAAAAATCTAGGCTTTGCCCCCTTAGCCTAAGAAATTTCCTATGCTTGACTATGGTAGGGTCCTTTGGGTCATAGACCCTTACAACATCTTGGTTAGATGCCATGTTAGTTAGGTTGAGGGACAAGACAGTTGACTGGTTGAAAGACATGTTTAGTAGTCTAAATTTGGTTTAACAAAATATATAATTAATTATTTAAATGAAAATTATAGCAAAGGAAATTGTTCAATATGTAAATAGTTATGGCTACAAAATGGTGTAAACTAAAACTACAAGTGTGATGCACATTGCAATGGCAGCGATGTGTATTGCACTTAGAAAAGTTTGAAAACCTTTTTTTGATGTTAAAAGGGATCAAGTATGCTAGATTTACTAGTAGGATCTATGTTAAAGTGAGGAAATGCTTGTCTTTCCTTGCAAGACTATGCTAATGATACCCCTCTTGGAAAAATACACTGGTTTTAGAAAAGTGAATGTGTAATGTTGGTTTTCATAGTATTACACTGGGGTATTGGAGAAGACTACATTGGTCTTTCAACAAGATTTCATAGTAGAAAGTGTATATGGGTGGAGCAGAACTATGTTGGTCCTTAGAACACCCCAAATGTAGGTTTTAATAAGAAAAAATTATAGGTTTGAGTGCTAACCATGCTAGATTCAAAGAGTTTGGCAACTATTGTGAAAATTTGATAGAAACCCAAATCACCCACAACAAATACGTTGGGTATTAGTTGCAAGGAATTGAACACCAACGTTGAGTTTATTGGAAAATTTCATAGTAAAAGGGTTTGAGTGGTTGTGGTAGAATAGCACTAACCTTTGGAACACACAAAGGCCATTTTGATTGTCAACCATGTTGGCCCTACAAAGTACAACAATTGCTGTGAGAGACTTACATATGCCTAGCTCACCTACAACAACTATGCTAGGTATCAATTGCATGGAGTTGAGTACCAATGTTGGATTTAATGGTAGACACTTACAGGTTTTTGAGTTCAAAATGTTTGAAAAAGGTTTGGACTAAGAATTCGAGTGGAGGCCCTCCTTCTAGCACTAGAATACTATTGCACCTGAAAAATTTGATTGCTAGAAAAACTAAAAGTCTCAAGTGTGGAAACATTTTTGACCTTGAATCGCAAGGGCCTTTGAGAAAGAGGATCTAAGGTGCCCTAGACAATTTGGTCGATCATCTAGGGACTTGAGAAATGTAAATGAAGGAAAATGAAATTTTAGATTTGAATGAAAAATAAACACAGAAATTAAAACTTGAAATGAATTCTACACAATGAATGAATTGTAAACTTTATTAAAATAGTAATATGCTTAAAGTATAAAGTTTAAAGGAATACAAATTGTGTGCTCAAATGCACAAGAAGCTTGCTTGGATGAAGCTTGAAGCCTGTTGGAGTTGGTAGGTTGTGTTCTATAGTTAAGCTCCATGATCCAAGTACTTCCCAACTCCATTCACTAAGAACTCCTTGCTAGTTTTCACTTGAATTTGCAACTTTGATTATCAATAGCACTAGTAGTGTTGTTTTGACTCTTGTAGAAATTGTACTATGTTGAGAGTCTCTGATGCTCAGGTAGATATTAGTATGGTCCAAAAGTCTTGCAAATGCCAAATGGGTTAAAAATGATTAAGGTTGCAAAAAATGTTCAAAACCTAAATAATGTGTTCAAGTTTGGCTTTTATAGGCTTCAAGATTGTTGATGACTAAACCTTTTTCTAGGAATTGTTGAAATTTGTTGGGAAATACGGTGACTATGTTGGCTATGTGAAGATTGCTAAGAATTTGTGATGACTATGCTGGTCATGCTACAACTATTGGAAATTGTGATGACTATGTTGGCCATTGCTAGGAAAATGAAAACCCAACAATTTAATGCTGGGTGTGTGAAGCTTAAGCATAGTCAAGGCCATAACCACCATAAAACCCATGAAAATGCCAAATTTGGTAGCCCCCAAGGCATTTTCAGCCTTCCCAAGTCCAAATATAGACATGACATTACTTTTCCCACTTGGGAAATGAGGCAATAACAAATTATGAGGCATTTTTCAACCTCAAAAAGCTAAAGTATGTAAGATTACAGCTCATGAGCCACAATTCTTACATTTAAAATAAAATCTTACCTCAAGTTGGGTGATGAAGGTTTACAAGTTACAACATGAATTTTCTCAGTGGTGTTTTAGCCAGCTATATGTCATTTACCTTGCTTTGTTTAGACTTGTTCCCACTATGTTTTGGCCTTACTTAACCTTATTTCACATGATTTTATACCATTTTCATGTCACTTGATCCCCATTTTCATTATTTTTACATTATTTGGCTTTATTTGATCATAATTCTACATTATTTGGCATCATTTGGACCTTGGTTGAGTTGATTTGACATCATTTGATGCCATTTGACATCACCAAGGCCTTACTTAACCTTGTTTAATACCATTTTATGTGGTTTTGACCTTCATATAACCCTATCCTACATCATTTGGCCTTTTTTTCACCCTGTTTGCCTTAATCTACCCCTAGTGACCTCCATTAGCAATGTTTTAATCTTTTTTAGAATTAATTTAAAATTTTTTCACCCAAATATGATTTATTATTAGAGTATTTTATATTGTTTTGACATTATTTAGCTATTTTATTACATAGGTGCCACTTGATGTGCTTATGTTGTCATGCAGGATTAAGCTAGAAGGATAAGGAAGCAAATTTGAATAGCCTTAAAGCCTAGATAGGACCCTTCTCATGATGGTGTTAGACCAAGTTGACCTTAAAATATCCAAACCTTAAGCTCTAAAACCATTCTATTATACAACCATAATACCTTGAAGTAGCCTCATGACCATTAACCTTGAAGCCAAAAACATTACGAACAGTTCCCTTGGTTGAAATTTTGGATGGTAAGGAGAAAAATACATCAAGCCCAATTCCTAATTAGAACTTAAATCTACTCAAGGTATCATCAAATCCTTTCAATGCAACATTAAAGTTATCACATAGCCTTGATTGCATCTAACACTTACATGCTTGATTTTAGTGTTATTTAACATTATTGATAGGTTTGGGTGATAACTATTCTAGCCCACAACAAGCGAGCCTACATGCTCTCTCTCTCCCTCTCTATCTCTCTCTATTTGGCATAATGAATGAACTACAAATTTTGTAAATTTGATGCACGTCACACAGATCTCTCTCTATGTTGTAATGATAGTGATATATGGTGGCATGGTTTGCTGGTTTTCTCATATAGCCCTATGCAATGCATTGTAATGACATGTTTTCTTTTTCTTGTTTTCTTGTTGTCTTGGACTTGTGCTTATAGGATGAAGCTTAGAAGTCATCATAGAGATGTAACTCATTATGGAAACAAGTTACCACATGACCTTGATGCATAATATTTGGTAAGCTTGTCTTGCCATACCAAGAGTGCTTGACCCACATTACTACCATTACCCCTTTTGAATCACAATCCCATATCCCAATTTATAACCTTCCTTACCATTAATAACAATGATGATAGATGTCTAACACTCATGCATTGTGGCCATGCGACATCTTTTTTGTTATGCTCCACCATCAAGTTCGTTGGATGTAACACATCTTATTCAACAAGAAAACCAAATTCAATTTGGCCTTGGCAATGAAACCCAATGAAGGTTTCACCTCGTAAAAAAATGGAAGAAAATCTCCAAGAAGCCAAAAGGTCAATGAAGCCTAAGAGATAGATTAATGGCTCCAAACAAGAAAAGGAAAAATCCTAACAATCAAAGAAACCTTGGAGTGGAGTGTGGTTTCTCAGAAACATTACTAAGTGAACAACACTTTGAAGCATGAAGTGTGAAGACCACATCAATTATCCAAAGTGTCACTACCATAATGTAACCATGATGTCAACATTTGGAATTTGCTATTAATCCCTATGACCACTTCATCATGACCAAATATAGCCTTTAACCTCTATTGCCTCATCACAATCCTATCTCATCATCACAAGCACTATTTGGCATGGTTTGATAGCTAAAAAATCAAGTGTAGAGAGGAAATGTTAATGATGGACCTATGGTGGTGTTTTGTATTCTTTAATAATGTCTCTTAGGTCAATCCTCCAAACATCAATAAAGAAGGACAAATGAAACACTACCAAGAAAATTCATGTTGTAACATTTTGGCATTATGATGTTCACCATTAAACTTGAGGCCAAATTCTATTGTAAAATGTAAGGTTTGTAGTTCATGAGTTGTAATCTCACACATTTCAACTTTTTGAGGCTAAAAAAAATGCCTGACAAGTTATTATAGTCTCACTTCCTAGGTGGAAAAATTCATGTCATGTCTATATTTGGGCTTGGGAAGGCTAAAAATGTCTTGGGATTGCCAAATTTGATGTTTTCATGGGTTTTATATTGGTTAAAGCTAAAACTATGTTGGAAACACTTACATCTAGCTTGGTTCTAGCTTAGTCCCACTATGGATAAGGCTTCCTAGATGGCCAACATACTTCTAGTGTAGTCCTAGCATGGATGAGGCTTCCTAGCTAGTCAACATACTTCTAACATAGTCCCAACGTGGATGGGGCTTCCTAGCTAGCCAACTTAGTTCCAATATAGTCCCAGCATGGATGAAGGCTTTCTAGTTAGCCAATGTAGTTCTAGCATAGTCTCAGCATGGATGCCATAATGCTAGTGTGGTTTTACAAGGTCACCATACTTGCCATAGTTTTAGCATGGATCCCGCAAGGCCAGTGTTGTTGGTGAAGAAAACATAGTTCCCAAAAGTTTTTTTTATTATCTATGGCATTTAGTGTAATGTTGATGGCCTAGGTGCATCAAAACTTATCATAAATGAAAAACTACACTAGAAATAATAACTTGCCACACTTGCAAATTACATCAATTTTGTCAGAAATCATGGTAAAAAAATTGTAGCAACAAATTGAACACCATTAATATATTTAAATCAAATTCCAACATTTTGAAAGGAATTTTTGATAAACTAGCAATTGGTTGAGCATTGGAGACTCTTAGTACATTTCCTAGCAGTAAAAAGTCAAGCACTTATCCACCATTTTCAACCAATGTAGTATATCCACATCTAAGAACCAACAAGGAGTTCTTGGAAGTTGGAGCTTGGAAGCACTTGGATTGTGCAACTGATTATAGGACACAAATTGCCAATTTTACTAAACTTTACATACCATTCAGATAACTCCTTGTGCATCTAGTCATACACTTGTACACTTTGAAAGTTTTCTCTTGTAATATTTTTACTCATTTAATAAAAATTAGTAATTCATTCATCTATGCAAGTTTATTCCAAATTTAAATTTTGTGCTTTTTCTTAGATTACATATGCATTCTTTGTTAAATTATATTGCACTGTTTACACTTTCTAAGTTCCTGGGTGATCGAAAAGACCATCTAGGATGCCTTGGATTCTCTTTCTCAAAGGTCCTTGGTATCCAAGGTTAAATTGTTTCACTTGGAATTTTTGATTTTCTAGAAAATGAAGTTTTTAGGTGTTACACTTAGAATATGCAAGAAGGGATGATTAGTCTCTCCCTTGTTTTGTGTCATCCAACTTTCATTACTTACCATCTTGGTTGTAAAAATCTATGTTCGCATGACCTCTAAGCTATCATTATAAATACCTTAGGTCAAACTTATAAAGGTTTCTTCAAGATAGATGCTCGTAATTACAATGTATTCTTTCATTGAGAGTATTATAAGAATAATAAAACCTACTTATTATATAATGACATCATTTGGGAATAGGGACATGATAATTACATAGTAAGCTATACAAATTGCTTCTTCCAAAAATGTTTTAGGTAGCTAATAAAACATCATTTTTCAAGTGTGCTAGGTGGTTGTGATATCATAGATGCTACATCACATCTACATCAATGTATCCTTGTCAATGCATTTCAATTGGCTGCTACATTATAGATGTTACGTTGCATCTGCATCGATGCATCCTTGTCAATGCATATTAGTTGGCTACTACATTGTAGATGTTATATCGCATATGCTATATTGTAGATGCTATGTCACATCTGCTATAACTTAGCTACATTAACACAACTTGAGATTTTTTAATGCATATTTATCAATGTAGTGCCCTTATTTACTTGTAAATACGCATGCATCTACCCCATATTGGGCACCATATGTCTAATAGTGTAGCTGAACTCTTGCAATTTTCTTTTGTAATCTTAGCAATTAGTTAGTAAGTGCCTATGATGTGGATTTGAGTCAATTTTATGATATCTTATTTAAGTAGCATTGTACCTAGACACATTCAATGCACCATAATAAGATTGAGATTGATTCATATTCATTATAATACTTTAATATAAAACAAATTTAATCTCAATGAAATTTTCTTTCTATGTACTTAATTAATATTGACATTTTCATGCATATTAATCTATTAGTGGAATGAGTGTGGTTAGTCTTGAGCATATACAAATATTTGCTTGGTAATCCTAATGGCATTATTGCTTGGTTTTCCCAATGGTATAATACTTGGTAATTCTATCAATGGGTATGTGAGTTTAGGATGTGTACAACAAGCTAGAAATAGCCACTCATTGCCCTTAGATAGGCTAGAATTTATCTTCCTATTATTAGTTAGATAAATTAAATAATTAATTTTCATGTAATTATATAGCTTAGTCAATATCAATAATCATACACCCCACTTTGGAATAAACTATACATGATAAGGCTATCACATGATTCATACCATATGCCCTATAGACCCATTCACTCTTGATATCAAAATCTAAGCATGTAGACACCATAACAACTTTTACCCTAGCATCCAAGATTTTTAACTTTTTTTGTAATTACATCCATAGAATAAGAAATAGTTTTCTCCTTGATTTTTATGATGCCACTTGCTTGGATGTTGCTCTAAAAGAGATGGGTTTTGTCAAGATACCACTTCCCATTGGTTAATAAGATAAAAAAAAAAGGGAAAAGGATTTTAGTTTCTCATGCACCTCTTAAGGATTGAACTCTAAGAATGGACTGAATTTTGGTTCTAGAAGCATGCTCCCCAAGATAGTCTTGTCTCAAAATGTCAGTAGGTAGCTATATATCAAGATCACCTCTAATTAAGGTAGAGGTGCGTCTCCTTGAATTGATTACTTAGTTTACATAGTGGGAATTCTTCTGGTAGATTATACTTCCTATTCTTATTACATTTGTTTTTCTACTTAGAATTGTTATTGCAATCTAGGCTTATTTTCCCTTGACTACAATGGTTCTCCAACCTCAAAAACATGTTGTACGTCATCTACAATAAATAAAGTTTGATATTAATTATTTAATATTTTTCCTCAATGATCAACCCTCACTAAACTCTTATTTAGATTAAAAATTTTTAAAAATTGGTTTTTAAGGCTTATGGTATTTGTGAAACTAAGTTCCTAGGGTCGTAAGGTAACTACAATGTTGAATTATTAGTTAATTTTATTATTAGTGTTACCTTTTTATTCAAAAATAAAGATGCTAGGACAACTTCAAATTATATGTTCTAGGATCCTTACGACAAAGATATCAACTTTGGAAGCTCATAGGTCTTTGAATGAGTCAATTCTAAGGTCTGGATTACAAAATATCATGGTTATAAGGCTCTAGACTCTTGGAAAAACAAAAAATCATTGAGTATTTGAATGAGAATGTAAATAAATCAAGGGTCATGAGTATGTATATATATATATTACTACGATGTTGTAGGAGATGTGATGTTGTAGCCTCTAGGAACTTTGTTTTTCACTTTATTTTTGGAGTTTTTTGATACTTGATTTTACAATGTTGATGGATTTTGAGTTTACTAGGCTATTACATGGGTCTCACTAATGCTCTGAAATATTAGAAACCATAAGAAATGAATATTATAGTTGTAAAATAGCTAAGAATTAATGGAGTTTAAGTAATATTTATTAAAATTCAATTGAAATGAAAGAGAAGGGGTTCTACAAGAATGCATGAACTAGGAAAAGTTACGCATGTTATGTTGAAGATGTAAAGATGGTCAGTGATCATGATCAACAAGAGTTATGTAAATGGATCCTCCTAAAAGTAGGATTCTATCATTAATGCTCTTACATAACCACTTCTATGGTTGTTTTGAATATGCTAGAAGTCGAATGTTGATCATGCCAATGTACCAGCAACATACAACTACATTGATTAGAATTCTACACTCAACTACATAAAAATATAGAATTCATAATTGCATGATGTTAGTAAGGTGAGATGGATGAAGTAGGGATTGGAGAATTGAAATGTGAAATACCTTATCATGGTTATAATGGCTCTCACATGTAATGCGTGGTTAAAATGATCATTATATTTATCCATAGGGACTCTAAACTAAGTCTAAAAACTATCAATGATATTGAACTACACCATTCTAGGCCTACCACAATGACAGCACTAGCAACCATATGAATACATTACCACTCAACAAGAAAGTAGGGAAATAATTCATTTGAAAATAATAAATTAATTAATGCTATTAATTTGTGGACCTTGACTATTGGTTAGAGGAGAGTCTTCAAACATGGATAACTTGCCTTTGTAGCCTTAGATGCATTGCTAATCTTATTAGAGAAGCATTTTCAAACATGGGTCACATGCCTTTTTGTTAGTACCCTAAGAATTGGTTTCATATAAATAAATTAATTATTTTATTGCTTGTGCTAAAGGTTAATTGTCATAATTACATGCCTTTCAAGTGCCAAAAGAAAACAATTTTTAAAATGATTTTCCCAAATTAGAATTAAAACATGAGTGATAATGCATCAATGTGGGACCAATGGGATTAGGGTTGAATTCTAGAGAAATAAAAAAATCCTCTTAATGTCACATTCTTGTAATAACCTTTTAGTCCTTCCTTCTTTCTTCAAAGCATAGTGGTCATGAGGTAATTTAAATTTTTAATGTAATAGGAAAAAATTATTCTAATAATAAGTGCCTCTTATAATAGAGATAGAGGGAAGGATGACTTGGTCTCATTTTGATTAAAATTCCAAATCGTGATGCTAATTCTTGCATTATGATTAACAATAGTATTATTAATAAAAACATGAAAAATATCAGCAAAAGCATAAGTAAATGAACCAAGAAAATAGAAAATTATAAAGAAATATGAAATAGTAAGAAATAGAAAAAATACTAAGAATTAGACAACTCAAAATGATTAGAAAGTTAAAAAAGGAAAATGATGAAAAAATATAAATCAAAAAAGTAAAAATATCACACAACTTTTAAATTAAATTGAGATATATGCTTCACAACTAAGGTCTAAGGAGAAGATGTTCAAAATGAAGTAGGCAACAATAGTTATGATGATAGTTGAGATGGGCATGGTTTTCATGGGTTTCCTTTATAGTTTTATTTGTGGTATGTTAACCTTCTAGTTTCAAAGGATGATAAATCTAGAAGGCACCTAATTGATAGACTACATGGAACAATGTAGGATCCCTTTCAAAGAATATAGAATTTTGTGCATTGGAACACATGGCTTAGATTATAATACAAAACCTTGTTTCCTAGTTATATTTTTAGGTACTTAATCCTCATAATGTGACTTTTGTAATTATGGAATTTCTGGACTTCATTGTGCATAAGGGTACTCATGTAATTTTCATCTAGCATATTTAGGTCCATAAACATTTCTCATCATGCTAGAGTTAAATCCAAGTCAAGGTCATATGAAATGCTTAGTGTATGAAATTTGACTTGGATTTGTAATTTTGGTAGTTTTATACACAATAATTTGTAGGAAGAATACTCTATAGAAAGTTTTCATGTAGATTTATATGTCCATATGACATCATTAAGTTTTTTTCTCCAATCCTTTTTATATTTATTAATTGTAGGAGTTAAGATCCTAGTGATCTACCTATTTATAGCTTTGGCTTGGTTATTAGCTTGGGGATGGTATGGAGTAGTTAGTTTATGATCTACCTCTAAGTGTTGCATGAGTTGTTTGAATTTTACCTTTGTAAAGTATGTTAAATTATCTAAAATAAGCACACCTAGCATGCCAAGTTTGTTTATGATATGCTACTCAAAGAATTTGATAGTAGTTACTATAATATAATTAGTGACTATAACTTCTTTAGCCCACTTGATGCAATAGTCTATAATAACAATGTTTTTGGTGCACATCTTTTCATTTGATGTAGGAGTGATAGGGCTTATAAAATCAATTCTATAGAGATCAAATTACTTTAGTGGTTCCAATTTCACAGTTCATCAAAGTGAGCTATTACTCCACCATCTTTTTGATAATGTTTGTAGAATGTAGTAAAGTAATGTGCATCTCTAAAGAGTGTTGGCAAGAAATATCTAGCCTTAAGGATTTTTATGGCTATTCATCTTTAATTGTAATAGCCACCACAAGGCCATTCATGCATGTCTTAGAGAACCCTCAATTGATTTTTTTTGGGTACAAAATAGTGAACAAGGCCATCTATATATATCTTGTAGAATTTTCCCTCTATATTCATGTTTGATTAAGTGGCTCTTCTATTAGTTCAATTTCAAATTTGTCTTGATGAACCTTTTGATCACTTGCTCAAAATGGTTCAAACCTTGTTAAAATGAAAGTTGTAGATAAAGAAGTCATCCATGAAGACTTCCATACAATTTCTGATTTTCCTTTAAAAGATGTTGAGGATGAGACATTGAAATGTTACAAGGTTGTTACATAAGGTAAATGACTTCTTCTTATATGCAAATATCCTCTAAGGACTCATGAAAGTTATTTTGGCTTGGTATTTAAGCGCACTTTGGATTTTATTATATCCATTATAACCATCTAAAAAACTATAGTATTTATGTCCTACAATTGTATCCAAAACCTGGCAAACAACTGACAATGAAAAGCGGTTTTTCAACATTTTCATGTTTTACTAGCCTAAAGTTGATGCAAAAATCTACCATTTTCTTCCTTTCTTTGGTAAAGTCATAAGTGATTTAATCCACTCACTATTTGCCATAGGATAAATGAATTCTACCTTGAGTAGTGTCAATTTCTTACTTAATGATCTCCTTTAATTTGGAATTTAGCCTACACTATGTTTGGTACCTTGGCTTCATTATAAGGTCAATGTATATGCAATGCTAGCATATATGTGGATTAGTGTGTGTGATCTTGTTGTAATATTAGGTAAAGGCTATTGAACATTTATTAATCAATTTTAGCAACTCTTATTTCTACTTCATTGTCAACTAGACATTGATAATTACTAGCATTTCATTTTCTAGAAAGACATCTAGTAACTATAGTAATTTTTTAACTCTATTGGTTCTTGTATCAATTCTTCGAGGATTTGCAACCTTCCAACCAATCAGTGTTCTCTTATTATACATGACTTGATTAGAAGAATTGTTATTGCATCTCTTCCATCTCATCCAAGTTATCTATGTAAGAGTTGATGAATCTTTTTACGAATTCCATGCAAATTTTTGATTTGCAACTACCCTATGTTGTCAGTCACTAAGTGCCTTCTTACTTAGTAATTTCTACATACATGCATCTCTGAATACATCTCCTCTATGCACTTACTATATGATTAGATTTTTGTTTGCTTGACATTCTATACTTCTTCAAGAAGTTGCATCCCTCATTATTGTATGTAATGTATGGAACTTGATGTTTCTTCACTATGACATGTTTACATTTCTTGTAAATCTCCAAGAAAAGATCTTTTATGCTCACCTTAGAATTGATAGTGCTAATTCATTCACTTTCTATGATGTTGGGGAATTCTTCTTTCTCCTAGATAAGACCATCTATTAATGGTGATCACCATGTTATCAACTTGTATCAAAGAAATAGTAAAGGATTGGTCTACAAGCTCTAACTAAATGCTAGTTTTTCTCATTGGAAGAAAGTTCTAGGCTTTGTACATCTCTTGAGAAATAGGGTTTATGTTTAAACTTGAGTCTAAAAAAGCTTTGCAAAATGGATTTTTAGAAATTTGCAGGTAAATTAGAGGGCTTCCTAAATTCATTCTTTTCTTTAGTAGAGCATACACTCTTATCTAATTAGTTATGACATATGTAAGCATGATATTTCCTATTTTTTTATTTGAACTAGTGATGATTGCTAGCTCTTGAATGAGATCGGTATGTGCTTTTATCATGAGAAAAGAAGTCGCCTCTTATGGATCCTACATTAGACTTGGTTGATTGGTAGGTCTATTATCTTCTTTTGTAGATATGGAAACCATCCTAAAGAAGGATTGCTCCTCAGGCTTATGATCTAAGCTACTAGCACTATCATTTTATTAGTTCATGATAGTACAAGTGGTGTTCTTTTGTTGCAGTTAAGTTGATAACTTCCCTTACATTAGTGGAGGTGGCATAGGTGGAAAAGGTGTATGAGAGTATTAAGAAGGATGTAACAGATGGTGAGCGATGTATGATGGTGATTCAACATGAGGTGTTGTGAGGCATTGATATTTTGGAGGATAAAAGAAATGATCAAAGATATGTGCAAAAGGACCATTATAAAAAAATTATAGCTTATTAGACATAACACCAATATGAGTCTAGTTGGAAATAGGGATATTATTGCCTAGGTGGTGACATCCCCATGATTATAGATTTTTCCATTGTTACTAGTAGTAGTCTTGAGGTTGAGATGGAATTCCAGATAGATAAAAATGTTGATTCTTGAATTTCCTATAATTACATTGTGGATAAGATAATCTTCTAGGCATCAACTTCTTCACAAACTTGGAGTTCAAAGCATAAGCTCTAGAATCCTAGAGATGTGATATGACTAGGCAATCATTCTTTAGATGTTTATAATGACAAATGTTACATCCATAATATTTCATAAGGTTTGAATCTAAAACCTCTTTTATTTTTGTAGCTTTTCATTTTTATCAACAAGATTCATTGCTTGTTTTCTTATCTTTTTCTTCTTCTTATCTTGGTTTCTACCTTTGGGCTATTATATTTATTCCTAAATTTTCAAAGTGGATGTAAATTTTTAATCTATTGAATTCCACATCTTGTTTACCTTTACCACTATTTTTCTGATCAATTTTTGTATTGGCAAGATATTTCATGAAACCACCTCATCAAGTGGTGTTCCTTCTTTTTGAAGATCATAGATATGAATCTTCTTCTTGGAAAAGGCTAGGTCCTTGTTCTTATCCTATGCACTCTTCCTTTTTCATAGCTCTTCTTATTTTTCCACCTATCGATGAGTCTTTGTATATGATGGGATCTAACTTTGATAGTCTACCTTAATCATATATCCTAAGTCTCTTCCTTGTTCTATTTCAAAGCCAATTTATGATGTGATGAAGTTATTCCTTTTGAGAAAACCCATGGCCTAAATGTCTATGTAGCAAATAATAGTATTTTCTGAAGGCTACACCAAGGAATTCATGATTTCCTTACTTCAATTAATGGATTTAGTTTCATAAATTAGACTCTTTGGAGTATGTATTGTATTTTTCATTAAAGAGCTTAAGCATAATGGACCACTACTAGATTGAACTTGGCTATAATAATCTATACCAACTTCTAGCTCCATTAGGTAGTATTCTTAGAAATACTTTTAACTTCTACCACTTGCTTTCAAATTTTTGCAAAGTGCAAGCATCATGAATGACTTGCATATGATGCTATAGATGAGAATTGTAGCATCTCTCAAACTTTGGGATGTTATTAATATTGAGCTATTTGATGTGGCTACCTTTCTAATGCCTATGGAAAATTTTCACTGCCTTTTGAATTTGTATCATACTTATAGTATTCAACATATGTCCATCATCATTAGGCATGTCATAATCATAATGTCTATCTTTATTCACTTGATCATGCTAGTCTTATTTATGCTACCTTTGGTATCTTCTTTTATGTCTTTGGTTTCTATCTTTATCTTCATCTCTATTCTTGTCACAATATTTATCATGGTTCATCTTGTCATGATTATTGTAACCACTTGGAGTTTTCTACATAAGTTAAAGTGTCAGGTACATTCTATCACTTCTCATCTTAAAGCCATCTTTAGCATTCTAGATTTGACATCCTACATTATTAGCAACATGGTCTCTATTCTTTGTCTTCAATGTTTGCCAAAAGTAATGTCTTATGTTATCTACAATATCATTTTTGGTTGCTCATCTATGATATTCAGTTTTAACATTAGACATTAGCTCCTATGTTGATCATGCCTTCATCTTTTTGGAAAAATCAACTTTTTAATATACAACATTATTTCTACTCTTCAATGTTATGCATCAATCTTTCTTTAGATGTTCAATGTCATTTTTCATATTAGCTATTTACATGTCATTTCTCCTATTCATAGTCTTCTAAAAGATTATGTGAACCCAATGCATCATTTCTTTACAATGTACAAGGCATTTTTAATCTATAAATAGAAGGATACTTCTAAAAAAAAGGATTAGTAACTAGTTGGAATCTTTCTAACTATTTGACTACTAAGAGCAATTGGCTTCTTGCTCACATATTAGAGATTTGAAAAAATTTCTAAGGACTCAACCTTTTTGTAGAACAAATGTTTTCTTTCTAGAGATTATTAGTTCCTTTTTAATTTTCTCTATCCTTCTTCACTCACATATTTGTATCCCCTTCATGCTATCCTCTTAATACATAGAGATCCCTTTAGATCCATGCCAACACATCAATCTAGTACAATCTTTCCTTGTCAGCTCTTAAATCTACAATTTTCTTGTTGAATCCACATCAAGAACATGCATCAGAGAGGGAATGGGATAACACATCTCCTCGTTGAACATCCATGATTCCTAATTTATTTCTTAGAATTTCTATAGTAGATTCCTAGGTTCTCTTTTTGAATTTTTGATTCTTGTTCATTTTCTATTTTTCATCTATAGGATTGTATTGAATCTATTTTAAGAATTTCCTTTTGTATCAAGGGTGTATCCCCTTAATAGAATTGAGTTTTTTACCTTTTAAAAATTATTTTATCACCATTGTTTCTCTATTATCCACATGCATGTTTCATTTCATTTGATATTGTATTGTGCATGCATTTCCTGTTCATTCTCATTTTTCTAGCCATTCCACACATGCTATTATTTACTTCATAATTACTAGTATTTGAAAAAAAATTTAATATTTTAGGTTGTTGGATTTTTCCAATGATTTGAAAGTCCCCTTTGATTTGAGGAAGTTACTTTCTTTAGACCATTTCTAGGATTAACTCTCTATCTACACATTTTCTAAGTGTCAATGATGTGTCTCATTGAAACATTAGTGTCATGTCATTTCTATGTGAATTTTACATTTCCTTTGGATAGAGAATTCTCATCCTTTGTTTCAAGTGCAAACCTATTTGCAAGAAAACCAAAGCTCTAGTAACAATCCTATGAAGTCACAATTACTTTTGTAACACAATCACAACTATGACATTATCTTCTAATTCAGGTTTCTCCAAAATTCATAAGCTTATTAACCTAAGGAGAAATTAGGAATTTTCAAAAGGGTTAAGCTTAAGCAACTACAAGATTGCTTATGCCAAATAAGATCTAGGCTACTTACTTATAATAGACATGCTCAAGCTCAGGGTAGAATATGAGTTAGCTAATGATATATCATCATTTCCTTCTAATTCAAATCATCTAATTAAAATCAATAACAAGAAATCTAGGAAAATTATAAACTTCATCATGAAGCAGAACAAGATGTAAGAAAAGATACATATTTAGATCAAAGAGGCTAGAATAAGAACCATTCTAGATAAATCTCTTGGTTGTCACATCACCATTAGAGGAAGGAGAGGAAGCATAGCCTATAAATCAGATATTCATCTAATATATGAAGATGAAGAATAGCTAATAGGGGAGCTTGGCAAAACTAATCCTCTATCACATCATATCCATAACATTAGCATCATAGTTTCTTAGAGTTCTTTACAAGGATCTATTCTCCTTGCCATGGAACCAGTCAACCTTCCTGTAAGCTCCATTCCTTCTTACTATTTGTTTTCTCCCGATAACATTAGAATTACTCATTTCATCTTTCAGTTCTTCATTCTATCTTTTAGATCCACATATTCCATTCCTTAACCATAAGCTACCATACCCCCTTTTCAATCCATTCCACTTCTTTTTTTCACTACTCCTCCATTGTTTTGCATTTCCTAACCTACTAATATATCTTCCTTTCTTATGTACTTTCCTAACTCAATTTCATTGGGTATACTTGCTTCCAAAACCTTTGAATCCATTCCATACATGCATCCTTCCTTGACATCATCACTAACCACTATAGGTCTACTTACTTTTTACTCTCCTATAAATGATCAATAGCTATTAGCATTGCTCAATGATGTGATGCTTTGTCTCCAACACATTAAAGACAAGGTAACCAAGGAATTAAATATGCAAGAAAATTCTTTTGTTTCCTTGGATTGGATCCTAAGTGATCCTATAAGCTCTACCATTTCTTTGCCAATCTTACCTAAGTTTCACTGCCATCTTTCAGAAAGTACAATGGCAAAACATGGGATCCAATGAATCATGTGGTCACATATAAAAAATGCATGCTTTTAACCCCTTATCCTCATATTGTGTTGAAATGATTCTCCAACTCTTTCTTTGAAAGAGCTATAAAATGATATAGATCTCTAGCACATGGGTTTATTACCTCTATGGAGCAACTACTCATAGCTTTCTTAAAATGCTTCAAGTCTAATGTTTTGTATATTACAAGTATTATGTTATTCATATCTATCAAATAAGATCCAAATAAGTCCAATGACAAATTTATCTCTTGATGGATAACAACATTACCTAAACTACCTTATCATTTGTAGGAATGCATCTATAAGACATCTTTGAAGGTACAATGATTGATTACATTCAGAAGAGGATAACTTATCCTAAGTTCATTTCTTGCATGATGCTTTTATGGCTACCAAACATAGCTACTATTCAATGCAGTGACGAAGAATTTCTATCTTGAAACAAGGCTAACAAGGTTGCGAAACAAGAGAAGGGATAATTAACTTCTCAGGTTATTTCTTATTTTTCTAAGTGACAAAAAAATGCTCCCTCTACTCAAAAATGTAGGCCTCAAATAAATAGTAACCAATACACTAAGATACTCATAAGGTACTCTCTTCTTGTAAATAATCTTCTTATGGATCTTAAGAGGAAGCAAGGTTCTAATAAAAAAAGAGCACGCTACTATTATATTCAACTCATAGCCATGAATCCTTCTCAACAACAAGAAGGTAAGGCTAATATGCCTAAGTGGTATGAGTACTAGTAGCATTATTACTATCATGAGACTGCTAGTCATGACATACATAACTTTAGGAATCTAAAAGATGACATCTAGGATCTCATAGGTAAGGATAAGATAGTGATGGAAAGTGAGCCATCCACTATGCATCTAGACAACCAACAAATGGAAGTATTTCAAAATCCCTTAGGAGCTAGAGGTAATATTTTAGCTTTCAAGTTTGAATATAAAGCTTGTAACTCCCTACAAGCCTTACATCATTCGCTAGTCTAATTAAATGCATCACTAACAACCTTCATCATGATCTCAAAATTTTTATGTAATTTATTGGTCTAACTATACTACCATCTTCCTTTCACATTCATGTTATTCCAAATAGCTAGATCTTAGTTACATCTTATAACACCAAAAAAATTCAATGCTAGAAAAACTGAAAATTTCTAGTGAAACGGTTTTATTCCAAATTCCACAGGCCTTGTGAAAGAGATCTAAAGCACCCTAAACAATCTTGTTGATTACCTAGGGACTTAGAATTCATAAAATAATGTAAATTGAATATCAATATAAATTAAAATCTAATTCTAGAGAAATAGAGAATAAACTTGCACTAAATAAATGAACTGCAAATTGTATTAAAATAATAAAGTGTTTGCAAGAATAAATTTTAAAAAGTACAAGTTTATGTGCTTAGAATGCACAAAGAGCTATATAGAAGATGCTTGAAGTTTGATTGAAGTTGATAGAGTATGTCCTGCAGTTAGCTTCATTATTTGAATGCTTAAAGTTTTGCCCCTAAAGCTCCTTGTTGGTTAATCTACACTAGATCTGCATTGTTGGTTGCTGGACTTTTGTTTGATTCGCATTACTTTGAAAGTATCTAGTTTAGCCTAAGTGCAATTTTTTCCAAAGTCATTTTGAAGTGGTCAAGCTTGGTTTAAATAGGTCATTTGGTGTTTGATCCATTGTTGATAATTTCTATCATGGTTGCTAACAAATTGTTGCAAATTTTTAATGTTGTGGGCCATCCAACCCATCCTTCATTTATACCCTAGCTTTCACATAAATACGTTGGCCTCCACATGAAAATTAAAGTCCAACAATTTATAGCTAGCTGCAAATGGTTCTAACATATAAATTACTAAGGCCAAAATAAACTTTGTGAAAAACCCAAATGTGGTGATTGCCAAGGAATCTTGAGCCTTTCCAAGCCTAGGCACATGCATGATATAACTTTTTTTACTTAGAAAGTGAGGCAATAACAACTTATGAATAATTTTTAGCCTCCATAAGTTAAAGTATGTGAGATTGCAACCTATGAGCTATAAATTTTACATTTTATAATAAGATCCTACCTCAAGTTCATTAGTGAAGTTTATAATGCCAAGTGCTAGAAAAAATAAGGTAATTATATATGCCAGTATTTTACACTAAATTACAATAGTTTCGATCATGAGTTGTAACATGAATTTCCTTTTTTGTGTTTCATTGACTCCTCTTTGTTGATGTATTGAGGATTGACCTGAGAGACATTAATAAAGAATGCAAAACATCATCACCAGTCTATCACTAGTGGTTCCTCTCCACACTTGATTTTGTGGTTGTCAAACCATGTCAAAGAGTGCTTGTGATAATAAGATAAGGTTATGATAGGATGATATAGGTTTGAGGCTATATCTGGTTATGAGGGAATGTTCACAGGGGTTAACAATGAATTCCACATGTTGGCATCATGCTTATGGTATGATAGTGACATGCTTGTTTATCAGTGTAGTCTTCATGCTTCATTCGTTGAAGTGTTAGTTACTTGATAATGTTTTTAAGGAACCAACACTCTGCTCTAAGGCTTCTTTAGTCATTAGGCTCCTCCCTTTGCTTGTTTGGGCTATTGATTTGACTTTTGATCTTCATTGGCCTCTTAGCTTTCTTGGAAATTTGCTTCCCCATTTTTCTTTCAGAGCAAAACCTTAGATTTGTTACACCCAATGAACTTGACAATGGAGCATGACGAAGGAGATGTCACATGGCCATAGTGCATGAGCTTCAAACATATTTCATTAGTATTGTTTAGGATGAGGAAAGTTGTAATCAAGCTATGGGATTGTGGCTCAAGGGAAGTAATAGAAGTGGTATGAAATAAGCACTCTTAACACTGTAAGATTGGTTAACCAAATCTATGCATCAAGGTCAAATGGTAACTTGTTGTTTCAATGAGTAGCACATTTGCCATAACTTCTAGGCTTCATCTTGCAAGCACAACTACAAGAGAATAGGAAAACAAGATAAAGCAAACATGTTATTACAAAACATTGTATAGGGCTACATGAGATAACTAGCAAACTAGGCCACCATAGGCTACTATCAGTTCAACATTGAGAGATCCATGCCATGTGCATCAGATTTTATAAAGCTTGCAATTCACTCATTGTGCTAAACAGAGAGAGATAGATGGAGGTCATGCAAGCTCGATTGTTATTAGTTGTAAAGATCATCAATGTCGATTGTTGATTCATGCCCATAAATAAAATCACATTATATGTAATAAGACTTGAGATACGAATGATTAACTAGATTTACCAATTCATTTCCATCTATATCTACTAATTTGAATAATTCGTTGCTATAGGCTTTAGTGACTAGGAAAGGTCCCTCCCAATTGGCTAAGAACTTATTTGCATCTTCGCTAATAACCTTAAGGACTAGGTCTTCTTCCTTGATCTTTTGCTTGTTTAGGTCATGACAATGTTGTTGGTTCTACCTCTCTTGGTATCTTTCGATGTCAGCAAGTATTTGTATTCATTTCTCTTCCACCAAGTCTAGATCAAGAGTACATTTCTCCTTATTCTACTCATTATTGATGAAGTCTAATAGAGCCACTCTTAGTGATGGAACCTGTAATTCAAGAGGCAAAGCAACTTTAGATTTGTAAACAAGGCTATACAAGATGACAGTAGTTGTAGTTCAAAAGGTAGTACTATAGGCCTAATATGCATGGAGTAAGGATAGTTGAACTTAGAAGGGAGGGATGAATAAGTTCCCCAAAAAAAATTAATAAACCAAAGCACACAACAAATTTTAATGTGGTTCCCCAAATTGGGTAGTCCATACTTGGAGGGTACTTCGCTAGCATACCTCTAGACTTTGTTACTCTCAAAATGTGGTTTGAAGAGTATCACACCCTATACAATATGTAAGGTCCACTCTGGAGTGATTTGATGCAATGAATCTACTCAACCCCACAAGGTCTTGACAAGCTTAGAATGTGGTTTCTAGGATCTCACAACCTTTACAACTGAAGCTCTACTTTGGAGTATTGTGATGCTACACCAACACTGAATCTTGCAGGGTCTTGATAAGCTCAAAAAAGATGCCTTCCTACAAGAAAAAATCAACCCCATAGGATAGTAAAAGAGAACAAAAATCACAAGGAAATAATGCAACTAAATTTGATGATCCTTATACTTTTAGGTATAGTTCAATTTGACCACTTACAATAGACAAAAGATAGTACAATGAGGAACAATAACAACAGAATGATGTATACAATGATTGCTTGATAATGAGAATTGATAATACACAATGCTTGCACATTTTTCAATGGAATGAAGTCTTCTTATAGCTAATATGTTTCTAAAATCACCTCAAAATTTGTGCAATGGTTACTTAACAGTCATTAGAAACATCTTCTTCAAGACTAAGATGTCTTTTTGCATCAAACCTTCATTCTAGAAAGATGTCTATTCCATAAGAAAGACATGTTTGTGGAGACGTCTTTCTCACCAGAAAGACATCTACTATTTGTCAAAGATGTCTTCTTTTGAGCAATCTTCAACTTGGTCAAAACATCTTTTGTTTCTTGGAGATGTCTTTGCTTAATAGTAGACATCTACTATTTTTGCAAGGCATCTTCACTAATTCTCCTTCTTTTTGACCAAGATGTTTGCTACTATTTTTGTAAAATGTCTTCATTGATTCTTCTTCTCTTCAACCAAGACATTTGTTGCTATTAAGGTAAACCTTCATTTGATGGGAGACATTTGTTATTTCTTGGAGATATCTTTCTACCATAAGTTCTTCAATACTTAAGGCTTATATTTGATCTCTAGAGATGAGCTTTAAAGTCTTAGTTTCTTGTCCATGCTCTTTGAACTCCCACATGCTTCCTTAAGACCTTGTAGATGTCTGAATCTAAGTTCTTACCCTACAAATACAAGAACCATACAAACATTTGTTTACTTCATTTTTCTTAACATTTTGACATACCAAAATGTCAACATGGATAAGCCACTCATGCCACTTGTGTTTACTATTGTTCAACATCTTTTTGAGAAATTTTATGATAACCTTGTTGCTAGCTTCATCTTTTCTATTATCTTATTATGGTGATGAAAAAGAATGATTAATTCTTGGTTCTTGACAAAAGGTTTTTATTTATTAGCTACTGAACTATGGTATGTTATCTATGACTATGGTTAGAGGTATGCCAAAATGAGCTACTATGTTATCTAATATAAATTTACAGACTTGTTGAGAAGTTTTCTTCCTTAGAGGAATAGCTTCAACCCACTTTGTAAAATATTTGGTTGTAGTGATGATAAAGCTATGCCCCATGGAAGACTTAGGCATTATGGGTCCAATAATGTCAAGTTCCAACAATTAAAATGGCCAAATTATTTAAGTATTATGTAGCTCAGTAGGTGGCACATGTATCAAGTTACTGTGCTATTGACAAGTATCACAAGTTTTGACTTTTGCAAGTAGTCACTTTTCATATAGGGTTAATAGTATTTTGATCTTCTAATTTTTACAATCATGGCTCTAGGTCTTATATGTCCTTCACACATATTTTCATGAACTTGCTCAAGGACTATGTGGGCTTCGATTTTGCCCAATAACACTAACAATATGCCATCATTAGATCTTTGACATAGTGTGTTATCACCTAAAATGACATATTACTTTGATCTTTTATGTAAAGTGTTCTTTTAAGGAGTAATCAACTTCTACAAAGATTCACCATGCATTAGGTAAGACTTGATATCATCATACCACTCTTATTGAGGAGTGGTAGTAACAATGACTATAGAGATGCCTTCAATGTTCTATGTGATGGAAATAACATAGTTCACAATTAAGAAAGATAAGTTTCTAAACACATCTAATGTCACACTTAAGGCTAAGGTTGTAATAGTATTAGCTAAGGTATTCTCGTTTCAAGGTATATGTTAAATACCAACATCTGTAAATTATTGCATTAGTTTCTTAGCTAGATCACAGTAGGGTTGCATCTGTTTGGCCTTACATGCATAAACCTATGTTACTTAGTTAACCACAAGTTGTGAATCACCTTTTATCATTAAGAATTTGATTCCTTAGTCAAGGGCTACCATCATTCCTCTGATCAATCCTTCATAGTCAGCCATGATGTTGCACATGAAAATTAAAAATGGTAAATGAAAGATTGGATTACACTAGAAGATGATGTTAAGATGGTAGTAGCACTATTCCCATGCTTAATTGAATCTCTTTAAAAGTGCATGATAGCTTTATAACCCTTAGGTACCTAATGAACAATGCTGACATGTTCATCAAGGAACTCAAGGTCTATGGATACATGGCTCTTAATTAGGGAAGTTGTGAGTTGTGAAGCTATAGCTTGATCCTTGGTTGAGGCTTGGGAGATATAATGTAAGTCAAACTTAGTTGTTATGGCTTTCCATCATGCTATCTAGTTACTTTTGTAAATATTGGTTGTTATGGCTCTTAAGACATTATCCTTGCATATGACATTGACTTGGCTCCTAAAGAGGTAGTGTCTCCACTTCTTTAAGGAGAAGACTAAGGCTAGGTAATACCTCTCAACCTCTGTGTATCAAGTATCATAGGCTATTAATGCATGGATTAGGTAGTATATAGAAATATTTGCTCCATCATCTTATTTTTGATAGAGTTGAGGGGCTATGGATGTATCAAAGATAGCAAGGTAGATGTAAAAAGGTTTATTCTTTTGTGGTGGATATGCCTTGGATAGTTGGGCCAACTCTTGCTTAATGTTATCAAAGTTTTCTTGGCACTAGGTAGTCCACTCATAGTGAAATCCTTTCTTAAGCAAGTTTTACATGGGTTGTAGCTTATTTTTGAGTCTTGAGATGAACCTCTGGATAAATTGCAATCTACCATATAGTCCTTGAAGCTCCTTAAGGTTAGTAGGTGCTACCAAGTTGGTTATGACCGTAATCTTATCAGGATCAACATGTATCTCTGTAAAAAATCCAAGCATCTTACTAATTTTAATGAAAAAAACACACCTCTTAGGATTGAGTCTAAGTTTGTATTTGAGGCATCGTTTGAGTACTAAGTTAAGATCATGTGCATGCTCATTGGTCATTTTGAATTTGATTGCTATATCATCCACATAGTTATTAAGTAACCCTAGCATGTAATCACTAAATATGTACAACATGGCTCATTGATAGGTTGCACTTGCATTATTTAGACCAAACAACATCATGGTATAACAAAATTTTCCCTGAGGTCATGAAGGTCATGTAAAGTTGATGCTTCAGGTTGATCCTAACTTGGTTGTATCCCGAGAACCCATTCATTAAGGATAGCAAGGCATGTCTAGTTGTAGTATTGATGAGTTGGTCAATAATAGGAAAAGGAAAATCATCTTTAATAGTTTCCTTATTTAGGTCTTAGAAATTAATGCAAATACATATACTCCCATTTTTCTTAGGGACTACCACTATGCTAAACACCTAATCTATGTAGTCACTAGCTTGAATGAAACCCACTTGGTAAAGTTTCATGATCTCATCATGAACTTCCATGAATAGATCTAGTCTAATGTTGTGAACCTTTGCCTTAATTGGTTTAATACTAGGATCAAGTATAATGTTGTGCTAAACTAGACATGGATCAAGACCCAACATATCTTCATATGACTAGGCAAAGGCCTTAATGTTATCTTAAAGGACATTGGTAATGTCTTGAGCCTAATGAGGCTCAAGTGAGGAACTTAATTTTAGTATTTTCTCCTTACTATTATGCATTATGATTGCAACCTTAGTTAGAGAGTCTTTAGTAATTTCACAAGCCCTAAGGTCAAGGGTTTTAACTAGGTGTTCAGGCCATTTGATGAGCCACATATCAGGACTGCGATATCGTGTTCGTGATATTAGGTCCAAGATATTGTATCCTGCCAAGCAATATTAGACATCCAATATTAGGACCTGTCTCATTGCCTATAAATGAGAGGTAGGTGCACTTGGTTTGGTAGTTAGTTGTTAGTCCCTTACCTGAACTCTTGCAGTTTCTCCCTCTTAGAGTTAGAATTATTTCTAAGTGCCCGCAGTAGGAGTCATAAAGCAAATGGATCTTTATTTGAGCATTGTGTACCTAAGCACACCTTGTGTTTGGAAATGAATATTGAGATTACTTCATCATTGTAGCATTCACTTAGTTTTAACTATTATTTATTTCTTTCTTACTTAATATCTCTTTACCTTCCTCTCCTATCCCTGTTATCAAATGTGAAATGAGTATGACTTAATCACAAGCATTTAAGTGTGACTACTTGGTATCCTAGTAGTGTGTACCTAGGACATGCGCTTGGTAATACCAGTAGCACTACATGAGGTCCAAGATGTATACAGATGATTAAGGGATGGATTCTCATCGCACTTAGGCTAGCTTAAACTTTCTTCACCCTTTCCCTCTTAGTTAAAACAAAGTTACTTTCCATTGCCTTTAGGAGTAGCATTAGTCTAGGACCACATCATACACCTTACTTTCACATCATACACCTCACTTTGGGCTAAATCATATGTGATAAAGAAAATACTAGTCCAGGTGGGAAGATAGTGAACTGCGATCGACAAGTAACTATCTAGATACCACAACTAGCCCATCTGCGAAGTTCAACCGGATCATGCATGAATGCTCATATTCGTATGGTTGAGTGTAGGGGTACCTCACCACTCATCATTGGCGCTATTGTCGAGGACGGTGCTAGTTATTTAGATTAGTTATATCATCCAAGATTGCTGTAACAAAGCCTTGACAATATATCTTTCAAAAAGAAGTAATTGCAAATAAGTCACACACAATTCATAACAATGTCTCTCTTACAAGACTATGATAATGCAACAACCAGTAAGGCAATTCATTGAAGAACTAGTGAATTATACGATGATGAAGACAAAGTTTGGAGTACTCAATCTGATGCAGGGGCCTCCTATGTACATAAACAAAGACAACATTGTCCCAATTCATAATTTCATAACCTACCTAGTGATGATGAACCCTTGCTGGCCACTAAGAGCCTAATGCATATACAAGAGGTTGTTCGAATATCTCGCAGACTCCGCAAGGAAAGGCATCTACCTAGGCTTGATTTAAACAAATTTTCCAAGTTTTCATGAGGCTATGATTTAGATCCACAACATCATTTACAAGCCTTCTATGATGCCTGTGTATGGAACAATATTGATAATGGGTGGAAAATACTTAAGGTATTTCCTACAATACTCGTTGGCCAAGCAAAAGTATGATATAGGTCCTTACAACCAAAAATAATTTAACGTTGGCCGACAATGGTAGAACTCTTCAATGAAAGATATCAAATGTATGCAAGAGTGTCAACCTTGAGGAAAAAAATCCAAGAATGGAAACAAGCACAACATGAACCCTTGGACATGGCCTTAGAAAGATATTATGCATTGTTAAACAATTTTCTAGGCCATGGGTTCTCCGAGGAAAGGCTAATGTATCACATCATGGATAGGCTCTATAATGAAACAAGGGAAACGCTAGGGATGTATGCTCAAGGTCACCTATATGAGCTACGAACCCATCAATTCAAAGAGCTTATTAAGCGGGTAGCAAAAGAAGAAGGAGAAATGGCTAAATGGGAGAATGTTAAAAGCTCTCAATGGGACCAAAATATCGAATTAGCAAAGGTCCATGATCATGAAGAGGAGAAATTAACTCACCTCAAGGAAATGGAATCATCTTTGCTGATACTATAATCACTAGATGAAATTGAGGCAAAGATCAATAAGATGACGGAATGGATACATGAAAAATGTGGAGAATATGCCAACACTATTAGAGGTAGAATCATGATGAACCAAGAAGCAGGATAGAACATCCTTAGATAATCAGAAAGAAGGGCTGAAGAAAATAAGAACTCAACTGCTAATCATATGTATCAATGTAACATTTTCCTACACGATCACCCCAAAGGTCAATGCCCAATATTGTCACACTTACATGAGCATTAGGGAAGAATGTTACATCTAGAGTTCATACAAAAATACTATGTTCAATCATAGTGGCAAAAATCCCAATCATGGGGGAGGCCACCCTCAAACTAGTCACACCCTTCATATCATCTGAACCTAAGTGCTTATCAGGTTCAACATCTTGTTTCTCCAACCATGTCAACATCTTCTATCTCACCACATTGTTATTATTCTCATAAGTACTATTAGCTTATGTCCTTTCCAACAAGATCACCACCTCATGTTCCTTATACTTCTCCTTACTCTCAATATTCTCATCCTTCACCTTCTTGTACATCGCCACCAATAGTACCAGAAGGTTTTTTACCACAGCATCAACCCACGAACGTTACTTGTGTTGCTACTATCAACCGTAGTGGGAATCCTCCACAACATCAAAGGCATCCCTTCTTTAGACATGACTGTAGAAAGGGATAGCACAGTTCCAAGACCACTACATCCTCCCACTTAGCACAAGCTCAACACTGTGGTGCATCTTTCTCCTCAAACCCAATGCCTCATGTAACCTTATTGGGGCCACCAATCAATACTCCAAAAATTGTGCAGTCCAATGAATATAGCCACGTAGGGAGACATATCGATCCTTGCATACCATCTTACGGTCAAGGTTGCTATAGTGGGTCAACTCTGTACCAATTAAACTCATCTTCTAACTTGCACCACTATGTCAACTTTAATATAGTGCGTGCACCCCAATTTGGGTACATTCCAACCACAACATCAAAAGACACCCAGTGGTTTGGATATGATCAAGTCCCAATATTTTCGAAATGCATGGATCCAACCCTTCCATTTATTAATTCTCGCTATGGTCAAAAGTTTAGTTATGGGGGATATCCCCCATTCTAACAAATAGATTTAATAAATGTTTTTCCTTTTCTTTAATTTTAAAATTTTTTGTTTTATCTTTTTATTGGTTGGTTCATCTTTTTATTTATTATTTTATCTTTTTATCTTTTTGTGGGTAATCTCATCTATGAATAAAACACTCATGTGACTCATTGGTTGAGGTGTTATTCTATGTTATCAAGTCTCATGTGACTAATTACTTGGATAGTGAGCCCATCACATCCACCCACCCATTCTATTAATAAGTGGTTCTACTCTAGGTCCGATGATATTCTTGACATCATTAAAACTTAAACTAATTTTGTGCTCATTATGCCTAGAGTAAAAAATAATGGACTAAGAGGGAATGGCTAGGGTGTGACATCAAGGGGACTTGTGGATTCTCTTTAATGACATTTGTAGGAGTTATCATGCAGACTGGTTGTACTAAGATCCTTGTAGATCTAACGAAAAATGGAAGTAAGAGTAATAAAGGCAGTCAATAAAAAAACCCCAATGCTATTCTTGGGGGTCTCACTGGAAAGACATGCACCCATGCCTAAAGGTAGGTAGCTTCTCTGGATTACGCATCCAAATAAAAAGGAGAGTGTGCCACAAATTCCCAATCACTCCTCCCTTGAACAAAACACCAAGTCATCGTATGCCTTGCTGTTATGATGCTCTTATGGTTGTCCATCATTGGATGAAATAATGCGATGTCACTAATTGAAGGAATGGACTTGGTCTTGATTTTGGAGTGATGGGCTAATGACACATTAATCATGTCCTACACTCAAGATTCATTATGCCCTGGGTCAGTTACCTCATGTCCCAATCTTTGCAATTCCTTCTACAATTTGCCTCATCTCGTTATTCATGTATTTGTGACTCGTGTCTTATGTAGCATTGAATTCATATCTCACCATGGTGGTATCTACATGTGTGTGTTTTGTGCAACTAGTGGGGATTACATTTAAACATTTTAGTGCCTATGAACATTTTCAAGCATGGTTACATAAGGGCATCATAGGTAGGAACCTGCTTGGGGGAGGACCCACTTGTGTAACCTTTGTAATTTACACTCATTGCACATCATCACCACATCATTTTATACACTCCGGGTACTTCATTGTCAAATCTATTCTTTCCTTTGTCATTATTTTATCAAACATTCCTCAAAACCATTACATGTCCTTTTATGTGTCACCTAAACAAATCAGTTCCAACATTAAAATTTTAGGGAAACTTCATTGAAAAAATTTCTAACTCTAAAATCACACTAAGTAAAGAATTCAACATTTATTAAAGGAAATGATTAAGGTATGAAATAATTGAACTTATTTCAATAAACTTAATAATAATTGATTTTTGTGTGATTATAGATGGCCCCTATAAGAGGACAATAAGGAGGACCTTCTCAAGGTGCAACTGAATTCCCGGGGGGAGGTAGAGGCCAAGGACCTCATGCAGAACATGTAGAGTAGGAGGAACAATCATTCAACATCCATCTGGAAACTCCTATCATTGCACAATCTAGGTAAGCAAAAGGTGAAGAGGTTATGGCCCAAGCCTATGAAGAAGAATGATGACTATTTGTGGCATGGCATGTCAAGGTTAATCAAGTGTTCCTGCAGCTATCATTTCCATGGGAAGTGCCGACTCCATCAAACATTGGAACATTAGCATGGACAGCTCATAATCCTCGAATAGAAGAGGAGAAACATCAAACACTTCTTCAACGGTATCAATCTTAGAAGCCTAGAGCATAGGACAAAGGAGAGGTACCCATGGATGAGCCACTACCACCAAGAACCACATGAGTTCCAATAAATTTTGTAATTTTGTGTTCATGTCCCAATTTTGTCGTATTCAACTCTCCATTGCAGCATGAATAAATTTTTAGTTAGTCAATAATCCCATACCTATCCGCTGTGTAATCAATTGAACTTGTTCCTCACTTTCTTTGACTCAAGGATGAGTTGTTATTCAACCGTGAGGGTATGATGAATCATGGTTTGCCAGGTGCTAATATTGGACCCCTATTATCAGACCCTTAATATCAAGTACAAGATATCAAGTCTAATGAGTCTTGATATCAGACCCCCAATATCAGGTACTCAATATCATAGCCTAGCTAACGATATCAAATACGCAATATCGTGATCCCTATGTAAGCCTATAAATACACAATTGAGCACATGGGAGAGTCATAGTAAAAGTTAGTATTAGAGTAGGATATTTTTGTTAGTATCAATTCCTCTCAACCCTTTCTTCAGTGCATGCTTGCAGTGTGATGATTGTAATTGTATGGAACCTTTATTCGAGTGTGACGTACTTAGACAGACACATGAATAGTAATAAAGATTAAGATTACTTTATCATTGTAGCATTCACTTAGTTTTAACTATTATGTACCTAAGCACACCTTGTGTCTGGAAATAAAGACAAAATTTATCATAAACCTTGCAGCATTTAGAATAGCTTATCTCTCATACTTAATGCTATTTACAGTTCTTTAATGCTTTCCATAGTTAATTAATGTTTCTTTTATTGATTCGTTAATTTTCACAAGTAAGCACACTCAGTACAACCACTACGATCATGCGTGGAACACTTGGTAACCTAGTACCAATTAGCATTTGATAATCCTAGTAGTGTTGCATGAGGTCCAAGATGTGTATGGATGATTAAGGGATGGATGCTCATCACACTTAGGCTAGCTTAGACTCTCTTCAGCCTTTCCCTCAGTTAAAACAAAGTTACTTTTCATTGCCTCTAAGAGTAGCACTAGACTAGGACCACATCATACACCTCACTCTGGACTAAACCATACGTGACAAAGAAAATACTAGTCTAGGTCGAAAGACAGTGAACTATGATCAACAAGTAACTATCTAAATACCACAACTAGCCTATTTGCAGAGTTCAACCGAATCATGCATGAACGCTCATATTCGTATGGTTGAGTGTAGGGGTACCTCACCACTCATCACCATTCAAGAGGCTTTTCTATAAAGGCTATGTGATTGATCGAGCTCTTAGGCTCAAGATCTAAGTAATTTAGGTCAATGAATTATTCAACATCACCATGAGGGACACTTACGCTTAGAGGTAAACTAAACTACTTCTAGGTGTCCATACTCTAGTCTTGCACATCAACCATAAGCACATTAAGTCACAATTGTGTGATAAAATGGTTAAACAATGTCAAAGTAATGTAAAACACTCTAACAATAATGTAGAGGTGAGCTAAAACACATTAAGTTAATGGCAAAACATGGTCAACAAAGGCTATAAGAGGTAGTTTAATGTAAATAGGGTGAGACCAAATGATGTGGAATGGGGTCAAATTGATGCCAAATGATGGTCAAACCCCATAAAATGGTATCAAACAAGGTCAAATAAGGTCATACTAATATAATGACATCAACTGATGTCAAATCAAGTCAACTAAGGTCTAAAAAATGTCAAATGATGAGAAAATGTGATCAAATAGGTTTAATTGATGTAGGAAATGATAAAAATGAACTTAAAGGATACCAAATGAGCTGAAAATGATGGATAACAATGTGAAACAAGGCTAAGAAAAGTTAAAACATAATAGAAACAAGTCTATAATAGGAAAGGTAGGTAACATATGGTAAAACATGGTTAATCGTGGTTAATCATGGTCAAATATTACTATTTTTAGGCCTTATTGGGCCATGGTGGGAGGCTCCACGATTGGTGGGAGAGTTTGGGCACTTGAGATGGTCGTTTTCAAGTCTATTTGGAAGCAAAAACAAGGTACTTTGCACTAAATATGTTGCCTTTATCATAAAATACATTGGCCAACATATGTATTGTAATTGATAGTGTATTGTTTCATGACTCTTGATTTTGGGGTTTTTCTAGGCTAGTTTTTGGGTTCTGGTGCCTTGAAATGTCAATGCAATGGTTTGGGAGTATGAATTAATCGATTTTAGTGTCGATTTGACCCTCTGGAGTCCTTGCATGCTACCAAGACCTAAAAAATACACTAGCCAATGTGTTTAGTATTGGTGCTAGCATAATATTTTTTTAAAAAATATTCCTTGGTGTTTTAGACTTGAAATTTTAGCTTCAAAAGTCTTCTAGGACAATGCAAGGGTCTTAGTGTTACAAAATGATCATTTTGAGATTAAAATAGGTGGAAAAAAGTTCAATTTGGACCCCTCTAGCTAAAAACTACACTAGCCAACATATTTTTCCCTAGCGTCAGTGTATAAATGATGAAATTCTAGTTTTTCATGCCCAAAATAAGGTCTAATTATAGCTAGCTTCATGCACCATGGTTCTAGGCTTCTCTAGTTGAATTCCAAGCAATTTAGAGTGTCATAAGTGTGTCAAAACTACCACAAAGTTAAAAATATGCTAGCCAATGTATTTAGTGCTAATGCTAGTGTATTTCTTATGAAATTTTGGCATTTGGATGCCCATTCAACTTTGTTTCTTTGGCTTTTGGAATCACTACTTTTTACAGCTAGGGTTTTGGGCTAAGAGTGGTGATTCAGTAGATCATGGAGACTATTTTGGCCATTTCACCTTCATCCTTTATAAAAATATGTTAGCCAATGCATTTAGTATTGGAGTTAGTTTATAAATGAAAGATTTTACTAATTTTGATCACTTTTTGACTCAAATTTCAAGGTTCCATGACTATTGAAGGCTCTAGATAGGTTTGGTAACTAGAGTGAGGTATCTAGAGGCTATTCAAATTAGTTGATGGCTTGTTCTTTACTTTTCTTGTAATTTATACACTAGCCAATGTATTTAGTCCATGCAAAAATATTTTTAGGGTTTAATCAATTTTGACCTCTTTTTGACTCATCATTTGGTGTCTCAAGGTCACCAAAGGCTTCAGGTAGGTGTTGAGGTTAAGGTTAGTAATTTCGAAGGTCATTTGAGGCTTTATTGATGCATTTTGTATTTCATCAACCCAAAATTGTTTTTGCCAATGTATTTAGTATTAGATCCAACATGATTTTGGAGGATGTAAAGGTTTTGATACCTTGTTGATAGGATTTTCAAGGTTTTAGGGTTGTCGAAGACTTCTATTAGGGTTTGGGGTTGGTCTTGGTGGTTTTGGAGATCACTTGAAGGTCTTGTTTGTGTATTTCATCACCATTAATTATATAAATATGCTAGTCAACCTATCGTTTCCCTGTGGCTAGCATATTAATACTTAGAATGCTTTGATTTAGGTGTTTTAGGTCATTTTATAACACTTAGGATCTTTTGGTGGTAATTCCCAGGGTTCTAGAGGTGAATGGAGCTTTCTTGACCACAATGGATTAAGGATAGGCTATTAAGGATGCATCTTGGCCATCGTTGGAGCCTACAATCCATTCCAAGGTTTGCATATTTACTTTGGGCATCAATCCCTAGAGTATTTTTTGTTAGCATATGAAATCCCATGGTATCGAGATTTTTGCGGTGTCTTGTGGGGCACATCCAAGGTTAAAAGGTCTTTTGAAATCAAAAACCAAGAAAAAATAATGTATTTATGACTTTCTTTATGTAAACACTAAGTTCACTAAGTGTTGGATAGGCATTCTAAGGGTTATTATTTTCATTCTAAAGCATAAATACACGAAGGGTTTCCACATTAAAAAATTCTATGCATTCTATTCTCTTGAGTTTGGTTTTTAAAGGTAACACTCAACAACAAGGCTTCTCAACCATTATTGGCTTTAGGCTTATCTACTATCAACATATTTTTGCCATTCCCCATCACAAATGCATCATAGTTGTAAAGGAGCTAAAGATTTCACTTCAACCTTGTAAGATGTTGAAGAGGAAAGGAGGAACAAGAAAAATATGTTAACTAGAAGAGGTAGATGCTATTTCCAAAGGCATATATCACCTCCCAAAACCCTCCATTAGTAAAGGCTCTTCTAGCATGATTTCTGTGTACCCTTCTTTCACTATTCGTTACCAATTTTTTGCTAAAGTATGGAGGCATTTTGTATTTCCTAGGCCTACTTATTAGAAACATTTTGGTTTTATGAACATTGAATCTTTCATCTAGGTTATGTTAATTCATTCATGTTGTGATTTTGGCTAGGGCCTTTCTCTACAAAAATATGAATTTTTCTTTAAGCCCATTCTATGCATTTTTGACTATTTTTTACCAAAAGGTGGGCAAATTTTACAATTTTTTCATAAGAATATGATGCATAATTTTCAATTTTTTAGGCCATAGGATTGTTCTATGCTATTTAATAGTCACATTAGAGGTTGAGTCATTATTTTTAGAGCTATGGTTAATTTTTTATGACTTTTTCTATCGACTAATGCATAGTTTTTTCTTTTTAGTTTTTTTTTTCATGTTTTTAGCCTCCAAAGAATAACAATGTTGGCCTAATTTGGCTATTTTTATAACAATTTCATAGGCTCTTAGGGATTGTTGGAATATTATAGAAGGGTTTTTTAGTAGATTGGGAATTTTTTAGATTTTTTTTTTGTAATTTCCCAAAGGTTTCACTACATACTAATTTTTTCAATAAAAACTCAAAGTGATTCTGGGCTATTTTGTAAATTTTTTTATGCATACTATTGTAATATTGGAGTGGATTTTATATTGATTTATGATTATCTATGATTCCTAGACTTAGAAAAAAAATTACAATTTTTTAATGAATTTTTGTGATCATGTGAACTGCCATGCATAGTTGCAATTTCAATCCTAGAGCCTGCAAGCTTCCTAGCCTACCCTAGTAGTGTTGGTCTACTTTTGATGTTATTAAAGTGTGTTGAAGATCTCTAAATGATATTTACATGGTGTATATTGATTTTCAGCAACATCTTGAATTTTTTGAAATTTTCCCTAGCTTTCCCAATGTCTTTACTACAGCTATTTCACTGTAAATTGGTATTTTAGTCAAAATTTCATTAAATTCAAGTTGAAAATTTTCTAGAGTTATTAGAGCATTGTTAGCATAGGCTAATATTTTTATAGCCTTGTTCTCATATTTAATGCTTGAAATAAAAATTTTGTAATTTTTTATACATCCTTCAACCATGTGATTACCATCATTGTCTTAGGCTACTTGGTTTTTTTTTTTTTTTACTTTGTTGTTTTGAAAAAATGTCAAGAAATTTTTTTTTATCATGGTTGTAACTTTGAATTTAGTTGTTTAATCTTGTATGTCATCATTGACATTATACTTGTCCCTTTTTATTTACATGTTGTGAATTTTGCTTATTGTTATATAATGTTTTAATGGCTTTGTTCAATTATGCAAGGTCTTTTGAAACCCATCCTAGTAGTTGTTGAGCTTGTTAATATTTTATGTTGCATAAACATGCAAGGACCAAATAGTATGCCCTCCCCAACATGGTCCTTAATTGTGGTTCTCTTTGGTTCAAGCCTAGGGCCAAAGAGTTCTTAGCATTTTTGCTTAAGAACTTTAGTGTGATCTTGTGATCACATTTGTCCATTGATACTATAGCTATCATTGTGGAGACACTACTGCACATTTTTTCTAGTCACATCACTAAGTTCATCGTAGATGACTCTAACACTCATGTAAAAGGAAACCATCATGATGACCCATACATACCATGAACACAGAAGTTATCCCAAATTTGGGATATGCCTGAGTTTATTCAGTACAATGCCAAAAACATGTTGATGATAGGCCATTGAGTTCATACTTTATTTTAGAATTGTAACGTCCAAAAACATTGGTGGCTAGAACACCAAGAGGTTATCGGGCGTACAGCCTAACCCCAGATCCGTGCGAGGGCCGTGCTAGAGAAAAATGGAAACGGGGTGCCCTAAACAGTCTGGTTGATTAGATAGGGACTTACACAATGTACAATAACCTTTTGTGAACAATGGTTTCAAAATGTTATATGTGGAGATTTAGGCGAAGAGAGCCATAGCGCACAGAATAGTTAAAGCATAACAGAGTATATAGCTGAGTAATAAATGTGAACTAATACACAATGATGCAAAATATAGTGAAATGAAATGAAATGAGCTTAAGTGAAAGAATGCACTTCCCCAAGATCGAGGGATTTGATCTTTGTTGAGCTAAAGAAGGTGTAGAACTGGTGTGTAGTATTTGACAAGTATAGCTTACAATGTAACGGTATGGTCACAACCCTTGAACTGATGCCAATGGCTTGCTAACCAGAGTTGATGAGCTGATGTTTGCTAGGCTAAGAGAGATCCAGGAAGTGTTGCTGTTGGGGTTTGCTATTCACCAACCTTCTGCTTGGCAGTCTTTTCGCGAAAGCCAATCGCCAGAAAGCCAAATGTCAAAAATTTCCAATCTCCAATCACTAGAAAGCCAAGTCAAAAAGCCAACCTTCTAAAAGCCAAGAGTAGTAGATAGACATGGTTTGGATGCCATGTGTCCCGAGTCCCACATGGCACGAATCATGGATGTGCCATACTACCGTGTAGTGCTATGCTGTAGTGTTACGTTGATGTGCTACACTGTAGTGTATTGAGGCTGGACATGAAACCTAAGTTGTGACCATATCATTTAGACTGCATGTGCTAGAATCCAGGGAACTACCATGATTTTACAAGAAATGCTAACAAATGCAAAGTGGAGCCTATGCTCTAGGACTATGTATTCCCTCCTCTTGTGAGTAGGGTCAAGTGTAGGGACAACTTTGGGAATCAACAAAGGGGGTGAAAAATAAAGCAAACTACTGATCTTGTCTGTCAAGGAGGTGCTGGAGAAGAAATGATCATTGCCAACGAGTTCTACGGCTACTAGAGATGTCTTGATGCTTCTTTGCAAGTGCTACACTACCTACACTACGTTGTGCTATGCTATGTAGCGTAGTGTAGTGTAGTAACCAATTTTGAGACAAATCTTGCCCGAAAACTAGAAATACCTATCTGAGGCCTGGCTAGGCAAGCAACTTCAGCAATTAGCAACCCTACTTTTCATGATGAAAGGTCCTAGGACTTGCTGATTTCATCCTTGGGACACTTTTGGGCTTTGTGTCCTTGCTACGCTATGTAGTGTAGCATGGTGTAGCAACCAGTGTGACATGAATCCTTGCTTGATTTGCAATGCTTCATGAAGAAACTTTGCTTGGGACCCAAGGGCAAAGTGGGACAAGTAGTCTTGGAGGTTGGAGCATGGCCAAGTGCAATCCCTTTGCTAAGACCACTTGACGAAGGACCTTCGTGCATTTTGACCCTGCTACGTTGTGCTACATTGTGTAGTGTAGCACCCAATTTGGCCTGAATTTTGACTTACTTTACAAACATTTTGTCATAGGATGTCAGTCATGTCCTAGAGTGGCAATAGAATAAAAATGTTTTATGGTTAAGGCATGGGAAATTATGTTTCCTTCGTCAAAATAATCTGAGAGGAAGCGTTGTCATAGTAGAACCCTGTTACGCTATGCTACGCTGTGTAGTGTAGCACTCAAATGGAGATGATTTTTGATGAAACTTTCCACATTCTCCTATGTCATGCCTATCATGCTTCAAGGATGAAGTGAGGAAAGTATCTTGGAGGGCTGAATCATTGCCAACTGCATCTTCCACATCTCATTGATCACCGCATTTCCTACTATGTTGTGCAGCGTAGTGTAGTGTAGCAAGTTCCACTGTTAGAAAACTTGCCAAACTGTTTAATCCATCCTAAACACCTTTAACAGCTCCTAGCATGGTCCCTGGGTAGACTATCAACTGGGTCATGTGTCAAGCTAGGTGAGCTAGAGGGTGTAGCAAGCTTGTCAGCCCAGGAGATAGAAAATTTGCCAGACTGTATAGTCTACCCTAGTGCCTCTTTTGTGCAAACTGGCTACATGACTAGGTGCTACATTGACTATGCTACAGAGGGTGGTAGGCAAGTTTAGAAGTAGCTTTGTTGGCACTAGGACTTCTGGGGTGTTGAACCATTTGTGTGGTACATCATGGCATTACACCTAAAGAATCATGATGGCCCAAAATTTGATGGTGTTTCAATGGCCCCTCTTTGTTAACATTTGGAGGATCTGACCAAGAGACGTTGACAAAGAATACCAAATAGCATGAAGAACAAGACCCCAACATTGCTCTTCAGTGCCCTCTTGGATGATGCTTCACTATGTTTGAGAGTACTTGGAGAGTGATGTAAGATATGGGGTAAGGGATGGATTTTAGGAAACAAAGTTAGGGAACAAATGAATGTAGAACACGACACCATGAAAACTATTGCCATAGTGTGATCCCTCATTGGAATGCCTATGAGGGAGTTAGCATGCATGGGTTTCTCCCTTTTTGGATCTCCACCTATCACCGAAATGCTTTAGAGATGGTCGATCTATAGCTGAAATGATTGCAAAGAAGCTTTTTTTTGAGCTTTTGTGCCTTTTGTTGCACACCCATGTTCAATTGAAGGCAATCTTGTTGTCAGTGTAGGATAGTTGTTTCTTTCCTAAGATGAGTTGTGTTACATCCATATGAGGCTTTGAGCTACCTACAAAGGCTTCCCATGGGATGAGTTGTGTTACGTCCATCATGGATTTGGTGGTTGGGCATGTGAAAGGGCTTTATGTGCATTGGGAAAGCTTGCGAAGAAGATATTAGAAATTGTAAGTATAGGGAGTGGAGATTGAGTTGGCTAAAGGGAGAGTAGGATATGCACTCAAGTAGCTATGCTAATGGAAGTGGATACTTCAGAATAATGTAGTGTCTTGCTCTCGTGGTGGAACACAATTTTGAGTGACACCATCCTGGCTTTTTTCCTACAAACACAATAGAGAGGAAACCAGAAGAAACAACCATCGAGTGAAGTGAGGGCAAAGTCTTGTTTGCTTAGGACACTACTTGGCTAGAAAGTGTTGTGTTTAACGTGCATGATGTCCAAAGCAGGAAGGCCAGTGCAAGTTCCAACAGTGGCAAGCCGAAAAGCTTCAACAACCCTATTGAGAATGAGCACTAAAGAGGCTAGGAATGATGATCATGCAAGTGCCTAGGAATCCCTGTCAAAGGCAGCCATCATGAAATCCAGTTGCAAGGTAAGAATCTTAATAAATGAATGCCTTTTTGGACTTTGGCAATGGTGAGTGCTGGAGGATGGCAGCATTGTGGCTGGGCCACAATAGTGCTGGGACTCTAGCAGCAAGTGTTGATGGTGAGAGCTACGACCAAGATGTTTGGTAGTTTTAACGATAGCTCTGAAAGGTTAGCAAGATGTTAAATGACATCTCTATAAAATCAGCAAGATGCCAGGGACAACGATGCTACATGTGTCCTAGAGGATTTTTCCTTGGCGACATGAACTTCATTCTAGAACTGCAACATCCCACCCCATGTTGTTTGATAAGCTCAAAGGTGTGCACGCTTGTTTGTGCACAATGTCACATGTGTGAGCTAGGAGGTGTTGCACTACAAACCTAGTTTAAGGTCTTGGTAGACCATCAGATATGCTAGTTTAAGATACCAGTAGACCGATGTGCTAGTTTAACATTGTAGTAGATGAGGGATGGTTAGTTTAAGATCATAGCGGATCATGCTCTGGGTGCCAGTTTATGTCATGGCCCAAAGACGTGTTGTACCAGTTTAACATCATAACGAACGTTCTATGCTAGTTTTACATCGTAGTGGATGAGCTATGCTAGTTTATAGTCATAGAAGACTATCTATACTAGTTTTACGTCGTAGCGGATGATCTATTTACCTTGCTTCACATCTGGTATAGTCCTTCATGTTAAAAATAGTATGGCTTCAGGTACAAGTGGTTGACGAGATTTGGGAATTCATTGTCATCTACATCAGCTAGCTTGAATGCCCCATTCTCATAGTCTTTCGTGACTATGAAGGGGCCTTCCCAGTTGGCTAAGAATTTTCTCATGGGTTCACGAATGGCCTTGAGGATTAAGTCCCCCTTTTTTATCGGTCATTGGTGTACATTGCAGTGATGTTTTTGCCATTGCTTATCTTGGTACCATTCGATGTAGCTAAGTGTTTGGGGGCACTCCTCCTCTACGAAGTCAAGATTAATGATCCTTGACTCACTGTTTTGAGCCTCATCCACGATGTTTGAAAGGATCATTTAAAGTGATGGAACCTGCAATTTAAGAGGTAACACCACTTCAGATCTGTATACAAGACTGTATGGAGTCTTACCTATAGCTATTCTACATGTTGTGTGGTAAGCCCAAAGCATGTAGAGGATTTGCTCATGTCATTGCCTCTTGCTGTTGCTAAGCATCCATTTCAAAAGGTTGATAATGACTTTGTTGGTTGCCTTTGCTTGACCATTTTCCTGGGGGGCAGTATGGTAATGAGAAAGAATGTTTGATACCAAGATTTTCATAGAAGGCTTTGGTTTTTGTGCTATTGAATTATGGCCTGTTGTTAGTAATAATAGTCATGGGAAGGCCAAATCATGTTACTATGTTATCTAGAATGAAGTGGAAAACCTGTTGGGACGCGATCTTTCTAAGGGGAATAGCCTCTACCCATTTTCTAGAGTATTCGGTTGTGGTAATAATGAAACTATGCCCTATAGAAGACTTAGGTGTAATGGATCCTATGATGTCTAGTCCCCAACATTGGAAAGGTAATGTGATTTGTGTGGTATGCAATTCAGTAGGTGATACGTGTATAAGGTTTCCATGGTGTTGACATAGGTCGCATGTTCTAACCTTGGCAACACAATCATGTTTCATGCAAGGCCAATAGTAGCCTAGGTGTCTAATTTTTGCTACCATAGCCCTGGGGGCTATGTGTCCCCCACATAATCCCTCATGGACTTGATCAACAATTTTTTGTGCTTCGTCACTGCTAATGCAAGCTAGCAATATCCCATCATAAGAGCATTTGTATAAAGTGTTGCCTCCTACGAGGACATATTGTCAGGCTCGTTTTCATAGTGCATCCCTTTGGGTGGGTGTCAGGTTATGTGGGGGTTCACGATGTTGGAGGTATGCTTTAATGTTGTCATACCATTCTTGAGTATCCGTTGCACTTACAGATGTGATGTGTACCATATGAATGATGGGATCAGTGCATTCCACTATCGAAGCAAGCAGGGTAGCAAACATATGTGATGGCATGCTTAGTGCTAACATGGCCAATGCATCCACTATAGTGTTTTCACTGTGGAGCACATGTTGAATGTCTAAGGTTGCAAACTGCTTTAGCAAGTGTTTGGCCAAATCGTAGTAAGGTTGCAGATGTTGTGCTTTACAAGTGTATACCTCTGTTACTTGGTTAACAATTAGTTTTGAGTCACCTTGAATTGCTAGGCTTTGGATCCCCAACTCCTGGGTTGCTAAGATGCCCCTAAGGAGACCCTCGTATTTCACCACATTGTTTGTGTAAAGGAATGTAAAGTGATCTGCGAAAGGTTGGATCTCCCTAGAGGGGAATGTGAGAATTACAGTAGCACTACTACTTTGTGTAGTTGAAGCCCTATCAAAGTGGAGAATGACTTTGAAGTCTATTGGTACTAGGCTTATGCTATTAACATGTTCATCTGGGAAATCAGGTTCTATCACTGCCTGGTCATTGATAGGTTAGATTGTAAGTTGCATAGCTATTGCTTGACCTTTTACAGATGGTTGTGCTACATAGTATAGGTCAAATTCTATGGTTATGGCCTTCCATCGGGCTATCCTAATACTTTCATATATGTTGGTTGTAATAGCCCAAAGTATGTTATTCTTGAAAATAATGTTTACTTGGCTACAAAACAAGTAATGCCTCCATTTATTAAGCGCAAATACTAAAGCACGATAATTTTTCTCTACTTTGTTGTATTTGGCTTGATAAGCTATCAAGGCATGACTTAGGTAATAGACTGGGATTTTGGAACCGTCATTCCTCTTTTGGCATAGTAAGGCTATGATAGATGTGTCTGAGGTGGCAAGGTAAATGTAAAATGGTTTGTCTCTCTATGGAGGGTAAACAATGGGAAGATGAGCAAGCTCTTTCTTTAAGCTATCAAAAGCTTCTTGACATTGGTTGGTTCATTCAAAGTTGACACCCTTTTTAAGTGTTGCATTGGGTGTAACTTATCAATTAATCTTGTGATGAATCTCCTTATGAATTGTACCTTGCCCTATAGCCCATAGAACTCTATAAGGTTTGTAGGTGACGCTAAGTTAATGATAGATTTAACTTTATCAGGGTCTACATGTATCCCCGTTTACAACACTACGAAACCTAACATGCATCCAGTTTTGACTTCGAAAACACACTTTCTAGAATTGAGACAAAGTTCATGCCTATGAAAATGCTGAAGAACCAAGTTTAGGTCATTTTCATAGTCAGTGACCTTTTCAGACTTAACGGCTATGTCGTCCATGTAATCATTTAGGTTCTCTAAAAGGTAATCACTAAAGATATAGGTCATCGCCCACTAGTATGTTGCTCCTACATTCTTTAGCCCAAAGGGCATCATTGTGTAGCAGAAGGTCCCCCAGGGGGTCATGAAAGTAGTTGCTATCTAATGTTCTGGGTTTATGCAGATTTGGTTGTAGCCTGAAAACCCATCCATAAAGGACAGTAAGGCATGACCAGTTGTAGTATCGATAAGTTGGTCAATGCTAAGTAATGGGAAGTCATCCTTAATCATTGTCTTATTCAGATCCCAGAAATCTATACAAACTTGTATACCTCTTTTTTTCTTAGAAATGAAAAAGATGTTTGACACCCATTCCAAATAATCAACTGCTCGGATGAACCCAACCTAGTAGAGTTTAGTGATTTCACTATGCACAGCTAAGGAAATCTCTGGTTCGATCTTGCAGGCTTTTTGTTTTACTACCTTGACACGTGGATCTAGTATGATATTATGTTGTATGATACGTGGGTCTAAGCCTGGCATATCTTTGTATGACAATGCAAACACTTTGGCATTGTCATTGAGAACTCTAGAGATGCTTTATTTGATTTGTGACTCTAGTAATGAGCTAACTTTTAGTGCTCTTACCTCCTCTTTGGATGTAGTCACGGGGATTTTGGTGAGAGGGTCCTTAATTACATCACTGTCCTTTTAATCTAGAGTTTGGACCAAATGTTCTAGCTAGTCCAAGGATGTTTCTAAGGACGCTATGTAGGTGTCAAAAGAGGATGGTTCAAAGTCTACCAACTCTACATTCAAGCATCTTGTAAACCTACAATGAGGCCTTGTCAAAATTAAGGGTGAATGATGAGCGGCTAGGTATCCCTACACCCAACCATACAAATCACGAGCTTTCACATGTGACTCGATAAAAATCCGTGGAATGTAAGCACTTAACATACACCAGACTTCTAACCAGTGAAACCTTGGGTTAGAACAGTCATTGTCATCCTAATCTCACTTGTGAAGTTCTATTACGTTGGTTAAGTGAGACTAAGGCTAATGATTTTTATATCTTTTTAACTATCTTTTTTCAATGACTAATTGAAGTATGGAAGGTAAGGAATAAACTATAATCTAATCTTTAAGTATCCTAGTTTATATTCTAACTACTCCTAGCATAAGTATATGGTCTGATCTTCCAAGCACGTTCTGAGCATTTCCTAACACTACTGGGTTACCAGATGTTAAGCATCACTGGGCTTACCAAGTGTTTGGATTACGTTCGAGATGGTCATACTTATGGCTTTAATGAACTACGAATTAACAATAACGATTGAAATTATAATAATGAAAACATAAATAATCAACAAGTAACTAATAAAGCATTAACAAGTAATTAATAAATCATAAACATTTTAAACTATTAAATGCATGAAACAACTAAGTCCAAATGCTGCAAGGTATGCTTGAATAGTTCATCTTTATTACCATCACGCCAATGGGCTCAGATACATCAATGCTCAAATAAAGATCTGATCACTTTTCTTGCACCTGCTGCGGGCAGTTGGAAAATATTCTATCTCTTGCGGGAGCAAACTGCAAGAGCTTCGCTACTACTACCCAAAAGATTCCTAAATGAGGTGGAAGGCCCTCATATTTATAGATCCAGGAAAGGTGGCTACATAAATAGGGCCATGTCGACATAGGGTGGCTTCGTCGACGGGCTCGCATCAATGCGGTAGTGTATACAGGGCCCCGTATACGCAGCCCAGTCGACGCATTGACTTTTGACACTTCATCAGCAAACAAAGATTATCATAGAAGGCCATTTTCCTAAGCAACCTACGATAACAAGAAAACCAACACGGTCAAGTGATACCTATTTAAGACAGCAACATGTAATGAATACATGCAAAGCAATGATGCAACATTAAAGAGTTGCCAGTTTAAGGTCTTAGCAGACTACAACTATATAAACTTTCATGCCGAAGACTGCCAATTTAAGGTTATAGTGGTCCATCACTAGGTTTAAAATGTAAAGGGAATGCATAAATTACTAGTTTAAGGTCATAGAAGACCATAACCATGCAACGTTGTAAGTCAGAGTTTCCAGCTTGAGGTTGTAGCAGATTGTAACTAAGCCACAATGTAAAAGAATGAAGTGAAAATGTTAGTGCATCTACGTGCTATGCTGTAGTTGTGTGCTACGCATGCTACGCTGCAAGGGGTAGGGGTGTCCCTTACTACGCTACAGTAGATAGGAATGCTTCGTGTCATGCGTGGGATGTGGAATGTCCCACGTTACGTGCAGGACATGGAACACCCTGAAAAGTAACAGGTGTTTTAACCACTTAGGCTATAAATAAGGGATTATCCCATGGTAATCTTGTCACTTTCATTGTCAAAACTAACACCCAGAGCATAGCATGGTTGAGTTGACATACAGTGTAGTGGTCGTAGCGTAGCATTCGATACACCTAAGTTTGTCAATAGGATGATGGCACGTAAGAGTGAATGCAGGCATCAGGGGCTTGCCAATGTAGATGAAGGGGAGTGCACCCTATGATGTCTTTCCAAGGCATGCATTAAGGAGTGGAAGGAGGACCCATACACCCAGTAATTCACTATGCTACCCTTGTTTATGTTATGTAGTTTATCAAGTTAGATTGTTACTGCGGTCACTATGTCTTGGTTGCTACGAACGTCACTATTTCTATGCTGTAACTATTGTTATTGCCTTGGTTGTCACTTTAGTCGCTACATCGTGGTTGTTGCTGCCTTAGCTACAGCAGCTGAGGTAATTACTACACTACAGTTGGCACACAACACTACACTAACCACCATTGTTGGGAATGGACGATGCCCCATTGAAAGGGTTTGGGCAGTTCTAAGCGACATAGCATAGGTTCAACATAGCACAACACCCTTAAAGGGAATTCTGGTTTACAAAGTTTTTTTAGGCAATGTAGCACATGTTCAGCATAGCATAGCATAGCACATTGTATGTTATATTTCATACAGTAGAATAGGGTAGGGGTAATGGAAACATTGTATGTATTTTTCTCAAGCCGTATTATTTTTAACATTGTAACTGTCAAACTGTTATGTTTTTAGTGGTCGCTATGCTACGCCATTACACTGCTACACTTGCAGGCTTGCTACACTATTATGTTGGTAGAACTGCTACATTGCTATGCTTGTTGCAGTGTTGTACCTACTACATTGTTATGCTTGTTATGTTGTTATACCCACCATACTTACTATGTTTCTACGCTACACAGGGTATGGTCGTCATGCCATGCTACGCGTAATGCGGTCGCTACATCATACCTTGCTACACTATGCTACACATAATGTAGTTGCTATGTTGTGCAAGTTGTACTTGTTAGACTACGCTACGCGTAACACATCCGCTACACTGCGTAGGGTGTACCTGTTATGCTACGCTATGCATAACATATATGCTACACTGCGTAGGATGTACCTGTTACGCTATGCTGCATGTAACACTCTACTATGCTACATGTAATGTTCATCCTTAGTTCATTGTGTTAAGGGACATACTATTTCTTACTCAAAAAATGCTTGTATACCAAATGCTACACTACATTATTGAGTAATCGTCACTTGAACATTGTACTAACGCTTTGTGCTATGTCATGCAGTGTCATGTTGAAACCCATCCTAATCGTGCTAGAGTTGGTAGGAGTCTTTTGTTGCTTGAGTGCACCCATTGCCAACATCCCCCCTCCTCATGCACGGGTAGGAGATTAGGTAGTTTGGTTCCAAGAAGATGCGTGGGACTTCCTAGAGTTCCTCCTTCACCACCTCAGTGTGATAGTGTGATCACAGTTATCGCCCAAGATAACCGTTGTTCTTTTTGAAATGCTATTGCCCGGGAAAATCGAGGCATTTTGAAGTTCATGGCTAATGGGTCAATTGAAGGCGAAGGGGCAAGAGGCTCAAATCTACACCCTAGAGGCTTAAGATGCTTATGTTGGATTTGGGCTATGCCCGAATTTAAATGCTATCACATGTACAACACATTGTTTGTTGCCTATCACATGGGCACTTTCTTCAAGAATCCACCTAGGACCATCTATTATGCCAGCAGGTGAGTCCTATGAAGATGTTTTAGACATGTTGTATCATTTTTCTTGTGGAGTTAAAATGCTTATTATGTTTTGTATGCTATCAGGTTTATGATTGATAAGGATGGTCTTCGAGACCACGAGGGGATGTTGGCATTGGCCCAAACAACCTTACAAGAGTTCTCTTCTACTGGGAATATGCGCACCAATGTCATAGAATAGCTTGGGGCCAATTTCAAAACCTATTTAACCAAGTATGCCAATTCTATGTGAGATGTGAAGAACTTGGATGGTTGGATAGCGAGTGGGCATCCCGTTGAGCACTTACCATGGAGGACGTCTTAGTGGAAATCCCACCATTTTCCATGCCATTCATACCTAGTGTGTTAGATTATGCATTTGTTTTTATGTGTTCAAGTGATTGGTTTTATTTTTTCCTTTTGTTAATTTTGTTGTTGATTATTACAGTAGTGAGTGAATCCCAAGATGTTACAGTAATCACCTCCAACTGTGATGAAACTAACCTCTTCTTCAAATACGGGAAGGTGGATGAGACACAACGTTGGCTATACAATGGGGCCCTAGCCACCCTTGTTCATAATGTTTAGGAGGTTGGGCTTATGGATTTATTCTTAGCAATAAATCCAAGCATCCTAGTAGTAGAAATGCTCTCCCTAGTTGATTCTTTTTTCAAAAAGGCTAACCGCTTCCACACATGGGTTCATAATGTGCGGGTGGTGTTTGAGATTACTGACAATATTTTTGTAGATCTTTTCAGTGTTCTCTTTGATGGTCTACCTATAGGATATAAGACTAGAAAGGATGTAAACCATCAAGGGGATATAGAAGAATGGCTAGGGACGAGTAAGGACTGAAAGGAGATTTATATGCATAAGGTTAGGCTAGGGGTAGCCCAAAAGGTTTACCCTATTTTCCAAGCTTGTGCCTTCCCCAAGCTACTCTCCTAAGGGAAAATTCTTGGAGTAGACTAGGCTTGGATCATAAGGGATGTCATGGAAGAAGGGACCCACTATAATTGGGCCAAGTACCTTTTCAAAGACTTGCGGGTTGAAATGGTTAAGCTTCATGAGAAGTTTGATGCCTGTTTCAATGTACAGTTTTCCTTCTTCATAGCCTGT